>VZRV01007025.1:0-448670 GCA_013398115.1 Falcunculus frontatus | reverse complement strand
GATGTGAGGAGGAATGGAAGGAAGGAAGGAAGGAAGGAAGGAAGGAAGGAAGGAAGGAAGGAAGTCTGGGTGGCTGGTTAGAAAACAACAAATCAAAACTGGGTTTCCCAGCAGATCATAAGACTGCTGATTGAGACAAAATAAAAACTAGGATGTGTAATACATTGTAAAACAATTCAGCACCTCTTGGCCTTACATTTAAATCACTACCCTGAAACATCCAGGAAAATTAAGCTTTTATGAGAGAAAAAGGATGCCCATTGAGTACTTGGAGCTTCAGGACTATGTGGGATCAATTTTATTTACATGTCTTTCTTGGTTTGCCCTGCTTCCTTAGCCATTTTGCCAGAAATCCTATCCCTTAAAACATTTAGATGAGATGCTTATACGAAATGCAGATTCTCTGTTTTGGTCTAAACAATCTGAACTCATTCAAATTGAAGGTCTGAGCTCACTATTTTTAAAATTGAACAGGTTAGGGAGGCTTAGCTCATATGGATAATGCCCAACTCATATGAGCAGATGAATTGGCACACTGGAAGCAGAGATGGCCATGTGAAAAGTGCCTGTAGATAAGGATGAAGGCATTTCATGTCATGCAGTTAATTAGGCAGGGCCAGGGGACATTCCCAGGCAGTGGAGCTTGGTTATTTATACGGTGAAATTGTTAGGATGATGGCTGGCGTGTTTTTGGCAAAGGTACAAACACCCCATCTAACAGAATGCCAAGCAATTCCCAGGAACAGCATGGAAAAGGAATCCTTCTCCATAGGCAGTTTGCATTCAGCCACCCTGTTCTGGAGGGTAAGTTAATTCAATAGTACAAATTCAGGCTGTTCTGCATCAGTTTGCCTCTGTGCCAGCAAATGTTCCTGGGCATGCTTAATTTACTCATACACATGTAGTCATAGGTCCTATTCATGGACACAGTGCTGATTCAGTTGACTTCCCAGTCTATTAAAATCAAGATAGAGTTTGATTCATTGCAAGCAAGAGAAATATTTGGAAATGCAGTAAAGGTGAAACCAGCAGGAGCCTGGGAAAAAAGTCCAGCTGCAGGAGGATCTGCTTTGAGAATAAACAGTAATAAAAATACACTGGCTACAGATGTAAGTTCATCTAAGGAAACAAAATGAGAATGTGTTGAGCTGGCACAAGAAAACAATTATGTTGGTGAGCCATAGAATTAATGAAGTCTGATTTGCTATGATTTATGTTTCTCAGTTGGTTGACATTGTGCAGCAGGAAAACTGTGGCATAGTTGCCATCACAGAAACATGGTGGGATGACTCAGACAACTGAAGTGCTGCAAGGGTTGGCTCTAAACTCTTCAGGAGGGACAGACAGGGAAGGAGACATGGTGGGGGAGCCCTGTATATGTTAGGGACAGTTTTGATTGCCTAGAACTAAACGACAGTGGCACTAGAATTGAGTGTTTATGGATAAGAATCACGGGGAAGGCCAACAGGGAATATCCTGGTGGGAACTTGATACTGACCACCCAACCAGGATGAAGATGCAGAGGAAGTATTCTACAAGCAGCTAACAGAAGACTCACAATCACACTCACAATCCCCCTTGGTCTCATGGGGGACTTCAACTTACCGGATCTCCATTGGATTACAACACAGCAGAGAGGAAACAGTCTAGGAAGTTCCTGACACAACTTGTGAGTGAGCCTCGGGAAGGTGCCTGCTGGAGCTGCTGTTTGCGAACAGAGAATGTGGTGGGTGATGTGGTGGTCAAAGGATGTCTTGGGCATAGGAGAAGTAAGGAAGACAAGTAAGCAGAACTGTTACGTGGATTTCTCAAGGACAGACTTTGGCCTGTTAAGGAGCCTGGTTCACAGAGTTCACAGAGTCTCTTGGGAGACACTCCTGGAGGACAAAGACAAGCCAGCAGGGAAGAAGACAGGCCTGACTGAACAAAGAGCTTCGATTGGAATTCGGGGGGAAAAAAGGAGAGTTTATGACCTTTGGAAGAAGGGGCAGGTCACTCAGGGGGACTACAAGGGTGTCATGAGGCTATGCAGGGACAAAATTAGAAGGACCAAAGTCAAACTAGAACTTACATCTGCCTACTGCCATAAGAGACAATAAAAATGTTTCTATAAATAAATCAGCCACGAAAGAAGGGCTAAGGAGAAAGTTTGGTCAAGCATTGAAACAGGCTGCCCAGGGAAGTGGTGGAGTTACCATCCTTGGAGGTATTTAAGAAATGTGTAGGTGTGGCACTTCAGAACATGGTTTAGTGACGGACTTTGCTGGTTTAGCAGCTGCACTCAATGATCTATGAGGTCTTTTGCAACCTAAACAATTCTGTTTCTATGGTTTCGGTTTTTAAGAAGATTTGACTAAAGCTCTCTTCTGTCTTTGGTCTCACTTCTGCTTGGATTCTCTGAAGCCTGGCCACATGTGCTTATATAATGTTCCTTTCCTTCTGTCAAGTTGCTTAGAAGACTTTTCTGTATGTGGTGAATTGTTTTATTAAAGCTTGTAAGAACTTGGTTATCTTTGAGACATCTACCTGTCTGTCGAAATCAGTCAACAGCTTCAAAATTTAGAGGAGTACAAGCCTGAGAGCTGACTGCAGAATCCTTGTTCCCATACGAAATGGGACTGCAGAACCATGGTGCATTAGGACACAGCTCATGCACTTAGCCTAGAAACAAAGAGACAGCATGAAGACTCAGGTGGGGAATATGTCAAAACCAATACACGGCAATTTGGTTAGCAGCATTCACTAATACATGAATTTTTAAAGTTAAGACAATTAACTAATTTCAAACCACTATTTCATTATTTTCTGATTCGTTAACTCCTAGAAGAAACATCCATAATGTTCAAAACATCCTTCCAAATATACTGCCAAGCTCTTGAAAAGATTTATTTTCACCAACACCAGAAAAAAATAAAAAATATCTGAAGAATAATAAAAAATGGATTAAAGAGAACAGAAATAATTTATCAACTGCAGACATACAGGAATAGAAAAAGATGACTACAAAAGACTCCTCAAAAAAAATCAGGGAAAGAAAGGGAATTAAGTACAACTATTTTACACTAACAATAAATCTGTGTGTATTTGTTATTGTAGCTGACAAGTTGCCTTTGTGCCAGTTGGTACAACAAGATATTACACGACATAAAGAGTATAAGGCAGACTGCTTCATTGGAAACGTGCAGGTTTTTTTCAGGTCAGATATCTAACAGGGCTGGATTCTTCTCATTTACACTTCATGAAACAGGAACAGCTCAGTCTAATTTCAGTATTTCAAATCCTGAAGAAATAGGAAGAAAAGACGTTACTTTTTTGCTTAAAACTCGTGTTTCTGGGCAGGAAATGTATAGGACAACAGATCTGAAAAGTGTCCCTGGGATAGATGTACATTTGACTTCCCCAAGCCCCTCTTATACCACTCTGTAAATGTTTTTCTAAAATCAGTCCCCGATTTCTCCATTTCAATTTTTATTGGCCCTGCTTTTCATTTCCAAACACTAGGTTTCCAATTTGTGCTGGAATAAGAATGATGTGCCTGTCAGAGTACCGGTGTCCATTATTGTTTTACATTAGAGAACTAAATTGCTTATCTGAGCCTACTCAGAGAAAGTTATTGGAAGAGCTTGAAGTCAAACTTGAGTTTTATGCTTCTGCCTTTGGACCCTGTGGATCTTAATAGCATTTCTTCCAACTAAGGAGTTAAAATGCTTGTTCTTGACAAATAGTGGAGAGATGGGCTGACCTCAGACTGTTCACTTTGTAGACACATATCACTTAGCCTCTATAGTCTCAGTTTATTCTACTTTAGGGCTGGATTACAATGTAATTAACATGGATATTTATGGTTATGTGTCTTTTTGGTGAGACAAAGCACAGAAGTATTCTCAAGAACCTTCAGATGAAAGTGAGGGAACCTCTCTTCATTCCTCCAGGCAAAGGCCTGGATTGCTATAATGCTCCTGGGCTTATATTCAGCCTGGTTTAACATAACTGTGGGAATAAGCAGGAACAACTTCACTCTCCCATGGGAAGGCATGCTTGGAGGCAGCAAGGTATTGGCCTTGTGTGTAAGATTACAGTATTTCTCAGCCTATGGAATATATCCCACATGGTGGAAGAGATTTAGTCAAGCTTAACATGATGTAGGCTCAGTGGTTCCCTCAAATACATTTATTTTTCTTGCTTTACCTCCCCTCTCATCTGTACACCCAGTGGTTTCACTACACTATGATCCTGCCACTATAGAGCACAGGTGTAGAGGGCAAGAAAACCAAACCTTCTCCTCCACCTCCTCTAACAGCGCCCTATGTCAGACAGCCAGTTTAACTCACTGAACTGCAGAGAACCATTCGCTGTTTTCCACTGGGTTGATTTCATGCCACTTTCAAGCTTGTTCCAGCTTATTTCAGGTCAAAAGAACACAAGAAGAACCAGAGGGGAAGCCCATGGATGCTGGGAGCCTGGAGGAGAAGGGTAAGACTGGCCCTTGGGAGGTAGAACGTTAGCAGACATACGCAGCTGCCTCAGGGGGTGGGGAGTCACTCAGGACTCCTCACGACCGAGAGTCGGCCTGGTGTCACCCGGAGTGTGATGAGATTAAAGTGGTGATAGCAGCAGGAAGAGAGGGAGAAGAAGGAGGGAAGTCTCACCAAGACAAAAATAAGGAAGACTAACTGGAAGGAAGAAGGAAGCCAAGGGGAAACAGATTGAGAGTTGCAGGAGTTCAGTGCCAGCAGATGTTCAAAATCGGATGGGCTGAGGGAGCTCCGTAGGGAAATGAGGGCTGGAAGGGAAATGCATAGGAGAACGGCAGGAACCCAGAGGGAATTGCTGCCAGGTTAGAAAAGGGAGCAGGTTGTGCTGACAGGCTTCTTTTAAACTGCTTTTCTCCCACTCTGTCAGTCTGATTTGTTTATTTTGCCCCATAATTTTTCAAGTCATTCTACGGTTAGGTTTAAAGCAGGAAGAAAGGATAAGCTTCTAGCAGACCCATGTGTTTGACCCACAGTTCAGGATATATGCAGCTAAAAGCTGTTGCATCTATCACTTTACAGGTATTTCATTATCTGTGAGTAGAAAGCCTGTATATAACTTGGAAAATAACCAGCGAGCCCTTAACCCTGGTAAAACAGTGGCTGAACAACCAAACCAGACAGACCCTTCAGTAACCCCTGAGTGTGTAAGGCAGAGTAAATGGCAGCTGCATAGCAGCCTGCAGCCACTCTGTACAACAGTAAGGGAATTTAATTTGTTTCTGAAACCTCAAGACTGGTGCAATGCATATTTATGGATTGTAAATGTAATTCCTTGCCTTTGTTTCACTGACAAACATGCAGATTGTGCAAAGTGGATGCTCACTGATAATCCTTTCTCAAACATTGGAAGGACTGGAATCCAACTCAACTTGGAGTTTTTCCTTCTATCAAACTCAATCTGGTTTTGTGTGATAGTAATTTGAATAGCCCATTTCCCGTGCTCTAACCATAGATATCCAAGCGAAGATAGCTGTGGAATCCAAAGATGATATGGCAATTTTTTTTCCTGTTTTGAAATACAAATTTATAACCTTTATTATAAACTAAAATTCACCAACTATCTAGAACAATTTATCCCTCCTTCTATGGATCATTCATTACATAGCTCAGTTGTTACAACAATATTGCCATTATTTCACCTTTAAACACTCTTCTGATTGAAAGGAAAAAGAAAGATATCTTCATTCATTCTTCCTTCTGGACTCATCTTTACTCTTGGGTCTTAAAATTGAACAAATTTTCCCATTCTGAATACCTGGTGCAACTTGAATTGTACTATCATGTCACATTATGAAAGAGCTGTAGGTGCAGCACTTCCCAGATTAGTTGTTAACTATGTTTTACAGGCTGAGAAAACTGAGACGAGAAATCATTTAAAATGATATGATGACCAGTGGAAAAAAATGTAAAAATGTTACTTTAAAAAAAGAAAAAAAAATAATTAATTAGTAGGATAATGTACCCATCTAAGTAAAATGAGTAGCATGGAATTTATTTCCCTTCTATGATGACTCTGTGGGTAGATACTCTTGTCCCAGACAATGTGGAATTATATTCAGATTAGGCATGAAAATCAGAAACTCTGAGAAATATCTAGGATCAAAGCAAGTTATGCTATTCAGACTCCCTAAATTTACACATTCTTAAAAGCAAGGCCAAAGCTGATATTTCTCTTGAGCTCCTTTTATTTATAGGGTAGCTATAACCCAGGCAGTATTAATTTTCACAGCACTACAGGGAAATCATGATCAACTACATCTTCCATGAGGAGTTTCTCTAATGAATAAGCCACAAACATATTTTTATTCCTCAGCACTCTGTACCTCTCGTGCCCATTACATGAATCTCGGATTCCACCACTTTTGTATTTTTAAACAAGTGCTCAAATGGTTATTCACATTCTGGAAAAAATATATTAGTAACAAGTGAGCCAACTTTACTGCATCCCAATTGTAAATAAAACTCTGATGAATTTTGGAAGTCTAAAGGCATCCTTTTTTTGTGATTTTCTTTCTGAAACAAAAATTAAACCAAGAGTGCTGTTCAGTCAAAAGAAAAATACTGGTCAAGAATAAGATTGTTCTTGTGGATAGGACAATGAAGAGGTCTGTCACAAATTCTTTAAATGTCCTTGAAAAAGGCCACAGAAGTCTCCAAGCCTTGGTCTTCCATTGCTAAAGTAAGACTTATGTTACTTTATTTTTTCCATTCTTAACCTTTCTGGCCTATTTTTGACTATAAATCATAAAGAAGTAGGAACTGCCTTATGTAATCAAAGACATCAAATGAAATGCCTTCCCTCTGTCAGAGACTAAGAGCAGATCTTCATAAGACAGTAGAAGATACTCCAGGGAAAGAAGTAGAAGAATAATCTATCCTTTTGAAAGATTCACTTCAATCCCTAGAAATTAGAGATTGACCTAAATCATGAAGCATTAAGCTTTCTGTCCGGACAAGTTTATTTTAGGTATTATAAGATGCTCTTTTATTCACATCCATGCCAAATGCTCTTCTAAATGCTGCTGAATGATGTGGGAATGCATTCTGCTTGATGATTCTCAATGTCTGCCTGAATTATATCCACGCTATGGAGTGGCTGGGACTTTAAGTTGTTCACAAAATATAAATACTGCTGGGGAAGCAAATAGTCAGGGGAGGGAACAGAGAGAGTTCTTTCATATAGTTTTAAACTTCCTTCTCTTTGTATGCTGGCAAGAATTTAGTCATTAAAGAAAATGTTGAGTTGTGCATTTTGCAATGGAGTTCTTTGCTAAACTATATCAAACAAACGAGTCGGCTCTTTTGTATCCTCTTTCTAATTTGAGACGACTCTGAGACAGCTTTGCTTTAGGAAAAACAGGAAGTTTGGGGATTCCTTTCCTCCAAAGCTGATATTTTTTGATTTCCAAAACAGTCAGGATGAAGGACAAAACACCACTATCGCCCTCTGTGACTTTCTTCTGCCTATTCTGTCTGTGCAAGCGCCTATGGTCAGTGCCAGGACCCCTGATTACTCACCCCTGGACTGCAACCTGGGCATCTTTCTGGGTACAAACCCCAAATAAGAAGAAAAGGTCTAACCTTTTCTCTTCCTCAAACTGTGTAAAGCTAGTCAAAGCCTTGTTTTCGTTCAAGAATTGAGCCTCTTCGAAAACCTGTTTATGTTTGTAAACTCTGCTTAGTTTTGTTGCTTCCTGTGCCCTGGAAGGAGGCAGGAGCAGGTTTAAGTGCTGACAGAGCCTGTGGCAGCAGTGGCTCAGCACCAGGATGCAGCCCCAGGCCCAGCACAGGGAGGGGACCGCGCTCCCCGCTGCCACGGACCGAGATGAGGAAAAGCAATTTCAATCTACAGCATAAGGCTTACAAAATAAATTGCTCTGCACCACCCCAGATAATTTGCAGGGTATTAAATGGAATCCTTTTAACAGGAAATGCTCGCATCCAAGAAAAGGGCAGCAGAGTGAGGCTGTAGGACTGGGGGAATTGCCAGCCTTGCTTACTGGTACCGCAGGACAAAGATAAACTTTAAATGGATTCAGCAATTGAAATGAGGGCCAGGCGAAAGCACCGCTGAGAGAAGGAGCGTATCTTACACCTTTCTCCTATTGAGCATTCATCCAGATCCCAATTTATTCGTCATCACACTGTGTGGAAAAGGACTGCGAAAGAGCATCAGTAGCCTGAATATTGGCTGTCTCCAGCTGTTCCCGTTTGCCCCAGCCCTGTGTTTGGCATGGGCAACCTGGCAGACTGGGAAATGGCTTTTACTCTGCACATCACCAGGGCAAGGTGGAGAGGTGCCACCCTCAAGGGAGGCAGGGGGAGAAAACAGATCTCTCAGTGCTCCTTGCTGTAAGCCAAGGGCAGTAAAGAATGGAGAGGAGGGGGTATTGCCCTGTGAAGGGTAAATGGAAGCATTACATGGCTATACTGGGTTAATATGCTTTTTGAAATGAGGTGAAGCAGTTAAATATTCAAAGAGCCAGGGGAAAAGAGAGCAGACAAAATGCAGCATCACAGACTTGGCTAAAGTGGGAAAGCACCTTTGAAGGTCCAGAGCAGATTACTCAGGAGCACGTCCGTTTGGGTACTTATCCAGCCCAATGACACTGTGATCTCTGCTGCAGTGCCCAAAGAGTCCTTAAACTGGCTGTGCTGGGTAATACTGCAGTCTTCTGAGTAAATATTCTGGATAGCAATCTTCCAGGAGCTAGCTCATCCATGCTTATAAGCAACTCAGTGACTGCTCCATAGAAACATCCTGGAGGATCTTTGGTCTTTTATGGACAGACCAGGGGTCATTGCCTCCATCAGGAGCCTGACAAGGTTATAGGCTGAGTGGGCCCAATAATGAAAGACCTTTCCAAAATGGTATTTCAAAAATACCCTTTTGATGTGGCTCGGCACATCGCAAAACATTGACAATTGTTACAGCTTGTTCAAAACCAGAACCTAGACATAATCACTATTACAGAGACTTATTTTTATTTTGTTTCTATAAATGTTACAATCCGCAGTCCAAACATGTAAAAGGAAAAGCAGTGTAGGAAACAAGCTATTGAAATATTTTATATTTTCTTTAAGTTGCTTTTAATGAAATTGGCCTACTTCTTTAACAGGTGAAGATTTGACTAAAAATGTTTAAAACTGCTCTCAGTAAATTGTAGCTCTGTTTTTGTCATGAGTGGGAAAACTCTCTGTCAAAGGACAGGGCTACATTTCCATTAAAATCTTAAAATCCAATTTATGTGCTTTGGTTGGTTTAAATGCACCCATGTTTCATATGGATTTCTTCCTGAGTGTAAGATGCGAAATCTATGTTCAGCTTGGATTTTTGAAAAGAGTTAACAAAAACATGAGTACAGATGAGTACAGCAGCTCTCTCTCCCATGAGAAAAAAAAGAAATAAAGTGTTTAGTGAGTATCTTTCCCATGTGAATTAAAAGGAAGATATATGTAAAACTGCTTTTTATGCAAACTCATAAATTCAAAAGGAAATTGTTAAGGATCTGAGCAGCTTTCACACATACTGATTTCAATAAAAATTGAAAAGACGCAGGGGAAAACACCATCACACCCTTAAATTCACCGTTTTAAAACCTCTTGAGCTTATATTCTGAGCACAGCTCAGAGCATTTTATCCATGCAAAATGGACTGTGTCTGCTGCTAGCATCCTACTGCCAGGAACTGGCCAGGAGAGCTAAACAACATCATGCAAAGAGACACTGGTATAGCACCAGTGTTCACTTTTTAAAGGAAAAAAGCTATAAAGTCTCCACTCTGATATCTTTCCAATATTTTTTTGCAGCGATTCACAGAGTAGGTCCATTCACAGGGACAGACTTCAGCAATATTAGACTAATGCCTATGTAAAGGGTAAGAGAAACCACATCTTTTAATATACTTTATTGCAAGCTTTCTGTGCAGTTTACATGCAACACAACAGCTTAAAGATCCTTAGAGAAAATATCTTTGTCATCTAGCTACTTTTCTAAGAGATAAGGTTACTGAGACAAATAGGACAATACCAACCACACAACATTAAGGTTAGGATTCTTAATGGCCTTAGCAAACTTAAGCAAATCCTTTTCAGAAGTCTGACACCATAAATGAAGTGTTTGAGATGGTATCTCCAGCATTTGAAAGAGCAACTCTGACACATACTTTGATTAGGGAAGCTGACATTTCTGTTAAAGTTCAGCAAGTCACAGAATCCTCTTAACATATGGCCAAATATTGCAATGTTCTCTTCTGAAAAAGGTGAGTGTGATTGCAGATCTCATAAGTTTTGAAGGCAAAAACAAAACTTATTACATCTGATTCACTTTTTCATTCTCAGCAAAACAAAGAAAGATGGGGAGACAGATAAAATACCAAAGCAGAATAATGATAATAATAAATCCCACATATACTTTGAAGACTTAGGGAAGACAAGAAAGCAATGTAAATTTTGCTATTATACAAATATTATGGTACTGAAATTGCTGAGATAGAAGTTGAAGTATATTTAGTATGATATTATCACTATTCCGGTTTGATGACAAACAAGCCTCAAAACTAGAGATGGGACTCAAGCCACAGTGTGAGATTTACCAGCCAATTTTTCCCATAGCTCAGATTACCTCTGTTTATATCTCAAGATTTGGATGTCCAAAATATTTCCGCAAATTTAGAACATATGGAGTAGAAACTAGTAGAAATCCTGTCACCACAGAGCCTCCCGAAATGTTGCAATATTGCTGGGTTGTGACTAGATTGGTGTACTAACAGATTACTCATCACAAGACTGGATTAACGAGAAAGTAGAATGCAAACTCTTTTATGTAAACATGTAAAAGGATTTACATTTTTTTTCAGTTCAAGATCTGGGTAATGGACCTGGTCAGTTCACATTTATATAAAGCAATTTACCCAGTTCTCTATTTTGTTCTTCATCTGTCCAACAACATAAAAAGCGGGTCTCTGCAGGAAATAAAAAGCAGCATTGAAGTGTAGCATAAAGAGCAAGTATTTACACAGGGCTTACAAACAGGATATCTTGAAGAGGAGGATGCTCCATTTATACCATCCACTAGAGGTTTATGCAAGCTTTCTGTATAACTGCATGTTCTAAATCATGAGAATAAGGACCAATCTTCAGAATTGTTTAAAAGGTTTATAGCTGCTTTTATTGAAATAAATGTACTGGAAATAACAGAATCAGGAAACAGTCCGAAGGCTATAAAGTTTGCATAAAGAAACCATTATGAAGGTGTGCCAAAAGAACAGTCATTTGATGTTGTATTGCCAATGCATCTTTTTTTTGTTGTTGTCGGTATCGCTTTTTTGTTGTTTTAAGATTCAGTTTATCCAATGGCTTTTCCATTTAAAGAACTAAATGCAGGAATTATTTCTTTAGATGCAAAGTGGAAATTTTCAAAAGAAATACTAAAAATCTAATCAAGATTAGGTGTCAGTCTGAGATGTGGCTGGCTGTTTTATTGGGATTTACCTTCATTCTTTGCCATCTCAGCTGTACTACCAGACTTACCTCTCACAACATTTTCATTTTAGATACCATATGGAACCTGAAAATAGAGACAACATAAAAACCAGAACAAAGGACCTTGGAAATTGAAAATTTCTGATGCTTTCAGATTAAGGAAAGGTGTTTGGCCTCTTTTATGATGACTCTTAAGCCAAAGTGACTATCAGGATGTCAGTCTTGGAGGAGGACCGCCCTGGTAATACAGTAATGGATTGCACAAACACCTTACAGATATTTGCTGTTTTCTGGGGAACTCAGAGTTATGTCATCCTAAGGCCTTGGGATATTCTATCCAAATTTCTTGAGTGGATGCTGTAAATACTAATCAGAAAGCCAACGGTATTTTTGCCTCTTTCTATTTCCCAGTGTTGCTCTCAATGTCAGTATTCATACTGGAGAATCTGAAGATGAATCCTGGACAAGGTAGAAAGAGGAGGCAGAAAGGCAAAAAGCCTCTTCTCCTTTCCCTTGTGCACTCACCCACAAACCATCCTTTAACAAGATGAAGTTTTAGCATTCAAGGGAAACAAGAGCTGCCTGTAACTTACTGAGAGTAAAAACTGTCTGCAAACATGTGAAACAGAATGATAACATCTTTTGATCATCACACCACAAAGCATAAAATATCTTGTACTCTCTGTAATTTATTACCTTTGGATTTTTTTTTGAAAAAAAATGTTATGTGAAAGATCCTAGACTGGCAGACCTTCAAAGAAACTTCTTAACATGGGAGTCATGGCTCACTCCCTCGTTTCCCCTCCCAGGCCCTGACAACTGTCATCCCAGTGGCCTTGCTGATGAAACTGCTCACAGGGAAGGGGCAAAGGGGGCAATTAACACTCAGCCTCAGCATGGGCCCTGATGATCCTTCTGGTGAGGGCCATGACTTTTTCCTTAGGTAAAAATAATGTCATCCAAAACATATGGGCTTGCCTTTCTAAAGTTCTACACGGAAAAGGACACCTCTGATGGGTATTTTAAGAAAACTTTAACTGCCCCTGAAGATCAGTGCTCATGACAACACTTTAAATTCTTTGCTAGAATGTTTGGGGCCATATGGATTTTGACCTTCAAATTATTTTTATAAATTCAGCTGTTGATCAATTTCTCCTAGACAAGTTCAGAGTCACTGTTAGGTGGGCTCTGAAGGACCAGCAGCTGAAGGCTGGAATACCAGCTCTGCTCAGCTGTACTCTGGGGGATTCTGGGGAGCAGGTGAGACTGCCAAATGATCCTGATTCTTCAGCATCTGGGACAGACACTTTGAAAGGAATAACGATGCAGCCAAGGAGGATTGCTAGAGTAAAGAGGGAATGCAAATGCAGGATATGTTTGTGGGAAGGATCACTGCATGAAACATTCAGCTTCCCTTAATCAGCATTTAGCCTCAGTTCCAAATGGCATTTTTCCTCCATAGCAATCTCCTGATTCCTAAGCATATTTCATATGAGATGCAATGCAGGTAACCATGTGCTCTGATGACTTTGGCTTTAACCTCTTTCTCGCAGCAAAGATCTGTGGGACATTCTTGGCATGAGCTATCTGGCTCATACTGCAGGCAGGACGAATGTCTTTCTCAAGTTCTCTATTGCAAATGAACTGTAATCCCTTGATTTCTAGAGCTTGGGACTAAGTCCATAATAAAGGCACTTCTTCCAGTCCTTGGATGCTATTTCAGACTAACGCCCACAGGAAGCTCAACTTCCTCCATTCGGTTTGTACATGCAGAGGAATGTGAGCAAGAAAAGCTACTAGAAATGGAAATATTGTTTCCGAGAAGCAGGCAAAACGGCCTGACAGCATGTCCTCTGCTCACAGAAGTGTGGTCAGTATCGAGTCAGCACTGAATTTTAGGGTGTCTTAAGAAGAAGGGAATTTTTAAACGCAGTGGAAAGGTGGCCAAAGTCACAGGCCAAAGTCTTATTCAGAGGAAACTCCCCCTAAGCTCCATGGGAGTTTCCCTTGAGAAAGGGCAGCAAGGTTTAGCTCATAAACCCTGCATATGGATTTAGAAAAAAAGGGATTTGTCTGTTCAGATTGGGGGAAAAAAGTTTATTCTCTTATGAACCAACTATACATATGGACCTTGTTAATTACTGGGAGTTCCATAGGATTTATCTGTTCACCAGCATATTTATTTCTCCTAACATCTAATGTACCTTTGACCTTTAATATAATATCAATATTAAACAAATAAACCAGTAAAATAGCATGGTTACCAGAACTTATGAGCTTCTCTTGTATTGTCAAAATACTCTCTTTGCAGTCTCACTCATTTCCTGTCAGGAGAGTTTGGCTCCAGTTTCCAGTATATAAACAAGCCCAGGAGCTGGCCCGAGCCAGACATCTTGCACAGCTAACTACAGAAGATGCTTTAGAATAAAGAAAATATAATTGTCCCCAAAGGACCCGATCTCTTTTTGGGTGTCCTATATCCCTTTGCCTGGCTTTTTAAACATCCCCCTCTGTCCTTCTGGATAAACAGCCAAACAAAAGCAATGAGAAGGCTTATTATTTTGTTCTGCATTTCTAATGAATTTTTCAATTTACTCTAAAGACAGTTTCCTGATATGCATGTGATTTTTCCTGATGCAAATGGGGCACTGGAATTGTCCCTCTTCTGCAGCTAGTGAAAGGAGGTTGGGGTGCAGCTCCTTGGGGGGACATATGCAATAGCTCAGGTAGTGAGGAAAGCCCATCTCCAAATTAATATTTGCCATTAGTAGAGCGTTGTGTCTATATTGACACATTGGGGATTTGAGGTAGGTTGTGGAGGGACGACTTGTCAACCTTTGCTCCACAGCACGCCATTTTCTCCTGCGAGCATAACCATGCCAATGTCTAAGCCCGAGTCAGAAAAAAAGAAAAAAATTGCTCATATAGCTTTTCACTTGAGCTTTCACCACAGAATAATCCTTTCCTCCATATAAACTTTTATCTTTAATTGGCTTTTAGGGACTCTTGTCCGTCTACTTGTTATGCTTTGTGTGAAATAATTCTGCTTTTCTCTTCTATGTTGCATCTCAGACCTACAGCTCTATCTGCCTTTTTTTCTGGGTTGGTCTTTAAGTAATGTGAGTTTAATGCTGATACTGCATTAGTGATCAATCAAACCTGTGCCAAGAGCACACACAAAATAAATAAATAAATAACCCCTCCAGTATATTTTGATGTGCCTTTGAAAGGAGGAAAATTCCTTTCACATGGCCTCTTGTCCCTAGAAATCTACAAGTTTCTTTGTCTTGGCAAATGGCCAAGCAGCACCGTGATGTACCATTTTTCTTGGCCAGTGTTTTTGGGTCTTTTGAAACCAGACCAAGTGTTCACATGGTATTTCTTCATTTAACAGCTGCAAGACAGTGACCACAGCTGCATGTGCAGCTTCCATCTATAGCAAGGGACGCTGTGGGTTTTTTCTGAGATAGCTGACTAAACGAATTCAAACTCAGGACTGATACAGGCAGTGCTGTATCTTCCTATGAAGCCATTTTACTCTACCTATAAACCTCAGGGTTTCAGAAAGCAGAGCCAGAGAGGGGCCTTTGCAGGGTGATTGTGTATATACATGCTAATTTTCTGCATGCATAGTACCAAATTAGCATCTCCCAAGGTGAATGCCATGCAAGTGGACTGAATCCCAACATCTGTAGTCCACCTGGCAGCAATTTTTGGGAGCCCACACTGCTTGGTGCCTTCCCTCAACCCAATCCAAGTCCCTTGAGGTTACAGAGTTGGCTGTCTGTTTAAATTGACCCTGTTTGGAGCGGTCCCTTACATCATTTCATTTCATAAGCTATAAACTAAACTATTTGTGAGATTGGCCTAAGTTGCTTGCTGACAAAATGCAATGATGCTTGTAAAAAAGGGGGGAAAAAAGAGAAGGGGAGAAAGACCGTCAAAACACAGTTCATGTGTAAGGCAAAGTCAGCCAGGAAACATTTATGATGGATCCTGAACGATCAGACATTCTGGAAGTGGAAAGGAGGAACAAATGTTTCCCTGACTGCTTGTTAGGGGTTTCTGTGGTGTTCTAGTGAAGAGTAGTGAGATTTATCTGGGGTTAAGATATCTGAAACTAAGCCTGGCAGGATGGAAAGATTCTGCCCACGCTTAAAAAGAGACCATGCATTTGTGCACTAAAACATGCTGCTTAAGACCGTAATAATAATATAATTAACCAGTTGTTGGTGGTTTGAACATGAACTAAGAACGGAGCAAACCCATTTTAAAAGCCACAATAGAAACAGTATCCCAAAGCATCTCAGGAAAAACTCCTAAGAAGTTTAATTTTTTTCCAGGACTACAGGATTGGGGTACTGGTCAGTTAGGTGGATGTGGCTGCTTGATAGATTTATTTAGGTACAAGGATGTGTGTTAGTTTTTTATCCATTTGTTTAGGAATTGCAACGACCACATTGCAAAAGCAGAATTCCTGCCCAAGAGGTCATTTAATCTACACACAGCAAGAAATAGGTAGATGGGACAAACTGACAAAGACTGCACGAGATAACAGCTAAGGTCAGCAAAGCAATCACACTTTTCCTTTTGTCCGATTTACTTTCCGTTTTTGTTCTTGTAGAACAGCAGTGGCTCAAGGCTTGCGAGCATCAGGAATGTGGCTCCCCTACTGTGGTCCAGCCTGGGTCAAGCAGGGCAATGGCATAGGCAGGTCTGTGGGTGCTCCACTGCTGTGTGAAGCAGGGACCTGGCAATCACAGGCGAGGAGGCTGAAACTGCCACTGAGGGGGGGCGCTGGGGAAGTGAGCAGAGCAGTCACTGCAGACCACCCTGGCTTGGCTGTGACAGCAGGGCCCTGGGGAGCAGTTAGTGTTTCCTGCCTCTCAAACTCTCCTGGAGGTCCCTTTCCTTTCAGGTCTCTGAGGTGTGTGCCTCATGGCTCTCAGCCACAGAAAGATTTGGGCACATGGCTTGTAGGGTCAAAAGGAATGGCCACCCTTGTAGCAAAAATGAAGCTCATCTGTGTTTGTTGAATTCTTTCGGCATGTTTCTTTTACTGAGGAGAAGCCTTCACGTGCTCCCAGCACAGGACACAGCGCAGTTGCTCGGCTCCTCCTGCAAACACTCAGTATTCCCTCTGTTGGCTGTTTTTGCACTTATGGTTTTGCAGCCTTGTCTTATGACGTGACACCATTTTAATGTTTAAAGGCATAGGATGGACAAATATGAAAGAAAAAAGGATTACATGTTCTACTAAGGATTTAGTCACAAAACACATTCAAAGGTTTGCTAACAATTTCATAGGTGTTTCAGGGTATAAGCAGTCAAGGTCAACAGGTTGCTTTTATTCCTTCCTAACACAAGCACCTTATATCGGCATGTTTACATCCAGC
Source organism: Falcunculus frontatus (assembly GCA_013398115.1). Classification (NCBI taxonomy): domain Eukaryota; kingdom Metazoa; phylum Chordata; class Aves; order Passeriformes; genus Falcunculus; species Falcunculus frontatus. Next base: position 431,756 of record VZRV01007025.1, on the reverse strand, counting down.
TGTGGCATAGCCCCTTGTGCCTATTATGTGTTCAGACATTATTAATAATTGATTAACCCTTTACAAACCACTTAGATGTGGAGTCTCTCTCTAAAGTGGAAACAGGAGTTGATCAGGCAGCTGCTTGTCAAAGAGGCTATTAGGCAACATCCTTCCTGCCTGAAAAAAACCCACGTGAATAAAGTAACACATGAATTCAGGTAAATTCTGTTCCATTTTTATCTGGAGTTTCCTTCTGTGAATTCAATTTCTTCTTTGGTTCTTTCTCTGTTTACTCAAAAGAGATTTCAAATACTCTAGGGGATTTGGGCTGTATTTTCTGTGAAAACATTTTCTACCTATGTCATTTCTTAATTCACCAATCCTATATGGACTTCTCTGCTCATGACATATCAGGAATTATGCACATGCACTCAGGGGTGAGTGGGCTGTAATGATTTCCCCATGTAAGTCTGCCAATTTGTTTGTTGTTGAAATGTGCTACTATACAAAAACCCTGAGGGAAAAACGTGTGTAAGTTGGATGAGTGGCTTTGTTTGAAGTTCTGTAACCATTAGTGAATTGAATATGTTTTATGGGTTTATATAATCATAGAATAGTTTGGGTTGGAAGGGACCTTTAAAGATCATTTAGTTCCAACACCACCACTCTCGCTCCCCCTCCATGGACAGTGACATCTTTCACAGTAATAGATTGCTCAATGCTCCATCCACACTGACCTTGAATATTCCAGGAAAGAGGCATCCACAGCTTCTCAGGACAACCTGTTCCAGAGCCTTACCAACTTCATGGTAAAGAATTTGCTCCTTATATCTAAACTAAATCTATCCTCTTTTGCTTAAAAATTGTTACACTTTGTCCTATCACTACAGGAACCAGTAAAAAGCCTTTCTACACATTTTTTTAAATGATCTCCTGTAAGTATCAAAATGCAAAAAATAAGATGTCTCCAGATCCTCCTCTTCTCCAGGCTGAAAGCCCCCAACTCTCTCAGCCTGTCTTGGCATGCAAGGTGTCCTATCCTTCTGATAATTTTTGTGCCACTCCTCCGCTCCCACTCTAGCAGGTTTATGTCTTTCTAGAGATCATAGAAGTCCCAAATGTGTCTGCCAGTGGCCAGGGCTTTGGTTTCATCATCCACACTGAACCTAGGGAGGTTATAATTCTTCACACCTCTCCTCACAGGCTCCAATGAAAGGATCTCTCTTGTCCTCTCCCAGGCTCTATGCCATAGCCTGCTATTACAACCCCACTCTGAAACAGGGTAACTGAGATTTCTGTTAATAAATCCCTTGGGGTGAATTAGAGTGAAATGACACTAAATGACCAGTGTAAACATGAAGGAAATTTATTTTAAAACAATTTAAATGCAGTGCAAAAGAGGTATCATCTTAGTTCTTTTCAGTAAAAGTATAAAAAATATCACAAAGAAAATACTTAAGGAAAAGAAAGACAAAGAAAGAATAAGAGTAGCTAGTGGAGAGGAAAGATATTACTACTCATGCATCCAGCAACAAGATCTGATTGTTTCTATTTCACTGCAGTAACGGTCACAGTCTTGATCCTTTGGTGGGTGGCCCACCAAAAAAGAGTTCATCAGGTTATACGCATTCAAGTTGGTATGGGAATACCCAGATCCCTCCTCAGGGAGGGAATTCTTTGTTTCGGATGCAACACTATGGGGCCTGTGTAGTCTTCCAGTGAAGAGTTCCTGAAAAGAGTCTGAGGGTGCTTTGGGGCCCTTGATGGCCCACAGACCCCTCTAGGGATAGAACCACTGGTTGACCCTGCTTCTTGCAACTGTGCAGCTGTGTCTTATGGCAAAAAAGGGGAAGTTGGCACCAAAAAAGCATTGCCCCGCCTCCACAGGGTCTACTTCTTACCAGCCATTCTCCTTAGTTGGTTTGAAACACCTTCCTGAAGACACCACATTCCCTATTGTCCTGGATGCAGTCAACCAAGGAGCGACTGAGACAGGGGTTAGGTTGCCACACCTGCAGTGGCAGAGAAGGGATAAACATACATGATTTGCAGTAACTGCTGATGGCATACACTTGATGGCTTAAAATCTTTCTATATAATAATATTAATTCCTACTGACTCCTAACCAAGCTTTTTTTCCAGTTAAGAAACACCAACATGTGAACTAGGAGGCACTGAAGTGACTTGGTTTGACAACAGAGGCTGAGTTCCTATGTTCAATACAATTGAAAGGTATTGCTGACAGCACACTCAGGGGGTTCACTGTGGAGTTTCATAAATTTAAAATAAAGCACCTGCTTCTATGTTGAGTCCTCTATTTCTGTACTACTGAATGATCCTTTGAAACCAGAGATATTGATACATTCTATGCTTCAGGGGAATCAATAGAAGCTTTAATCACAAAATTAAATAAACCCAAATCTACTGGCATTACATGATAACATTTTTGGAAGGAGCAACATGACATTTTATAGTTTTCCCGCAACTGGGCTTATTATTTACCAAAAAAACCCACCAAAACGAAAAAACAATAGCTTCTTCAGAGCTATTGTGATAGAGAAAAAGGACCTTCCTATCATCTTCAGTTGACATCTCAGTGGGCTTTAGTGTAGTTTCAGAGGAATAGCAAGACATGTTCTTCCACGATACAAATGTTTCTGACACAAGGAATTTGTTACCTCTTAGATCTTCATCACTGTCTCTGAATTTCCTTAAGAAGTTTGTGCTACCATCCTATCCCATTCATCCTTTATACATTTCCCAGGCCCAGCTGTGAAAAAACAGGGATGTGAAGGTAGGGACTTTTTTGTGAAGTAGCAAGGTACTCCGTAGAGGCCCACCTGAATCACACGTACAAGGATATACACCTGAAATTCCTACATTGTATCAAGCATAATGAATCTAGAAATTAGTTTTGTCAGTTCTCAAGTAGAATTATGCAGAGTGATAAGTAAACATAAAACTTAAAAATCCTTATTTGTAACAAACTAAAAATTCTTGTATGCATAAAAATTTTAAAGCTAAGAGTTTCTTCAGAAGGGGTACCTGTTTTGAAACTAATCTGTTTCCCTGAAAAAGTGTTGCAAAAATGAAGAATGAAGTCCTTTCACATATTAAGTCCTTTTCTGAAAGAAATAAGGGTGCATATAGTGGGAGCTTCCCAAGTGGAAGGACATGAAACCTTTTCAGTTTATGTCAAAAATAAAGATTCTATATGCATGTTCTTCCTGGAAATTCATAGGAAAATTCCACTGTGGGGTTTTCTCTTTCCAGGGCAAATGTTTCAAAACGTGAAATATTTCTTTATAGAATTTTAAAAAACCCCAAAAAACCCCACAAAGGGTCTATTTGTAAATGATTCTACTATAGCCATCACAGATATTTTATTTCAAATTTTTCAAGAAGGCAAGGACTTTATGTATAAACAGAAAGATTTTTCATTTATAATCTTCATATTTCTTGCTATTATGGCTGTTATTTGTGATAGGAGGAAAAAACATTTATTCATCTGAAAATGGCTATGAGTTCTACACAATAAATAAATAAATACATAATCTACAGTAACAGAAGTATATAACTAGTGTTCCATGAATCCATAGTAGTTCATTCCACTTCTGAACTAACGAAAACTTGTGGAATAGGGATAAAAGAGAATTTTTATCTATAACCCAAGCAGAAGCAGGTCTTTTCCCCCTCTTAAACAAACTGACATATTCAGTTTTTGTGGTGTGTTAACTTTGGCTGGCTGCTGGGTGCTCACTAAGCTGCTCTATCACCCCCTTCTCACAGGACGGGGGGGAAATTATGAAGAAAAGCTCATAGGTTGATATTGGATCAAGATAAGGGCAGGCAGATCATTTACCAATTGTCATCATGGACAAAACAGACTCAACTTAGGGAAATCAATTCAGAGAGAATATAATATAGAGAGTTAAACAGGGTAGGATAATGAGAAATAAGAACAAATCATAAACCACTTTCTCAAACCCGTCCCATTGTCCCAGCCTGCACTTCCTTCCTAACCCTTTCACCTCCTCCCTCCCAAGCAGAGCAGGATGATGGGGACTGGGAGGGATGATCAGTTTCTTATGTTTCATCTCCGCTCTTCTTTACTCCTCATGCTCTTCCCAGCTCCAGAGTGGGGTGCTCTCACAGGATATAGCTCTTCACAAGCTGCTCCAGGGAGTGTCCTTCCCATGGGCTGCAGTTCTTCAAAAGCTGCTCCAGCATGATTCCTGTCCATAGGGAGCAATCCTTCAGGAACCAATGGCTCCAGTGTGGGTTCCCTGTGGGGTTATGGCAACAGACTTCAGAACACAAAACTTTGGTTTAAAACCATTTTGGATTTATTCTGGAATGATGGACGGTTCTCTAGTTTTTAGCAAGGATGGGATCTTTAACACCAAGTTCTACTCATGAGCAAAGTCAAGAAGGACAGCTGTGCAACCCTTCTTGATAACCTTACCTAATGCCTCATTCACACCCATTTATTTGGAATATATTCAGAGATACTGTTCCCTTCTCCAAATTACCACAATATGCTGCAAAGCGTTTCTCTGCAGGGCTTACTTTGAATTCAGGAACAAAGAAGAGGCACCACCTGTTGAAAGATATGTCCATGCAGTCATTTCCAGGATAGAGACTGACTTCTTGAATGTTGTTTGTCGTGGAAGTAACCTTAAGGGCAGAATTTATATAAGAATCCATTAGGGACAGACACAATTGGATCTATCATAGCATATAATGACTTTCTGCGCCACATGTCACTTTGCTTTGCATCTTGCAGGCAATTTGTGAATGGCGGTTGGTGAGACAAGATCTGCTATATGTATTTTCCAGTAGAATATTGAACATGACACAATAAAGTCTGATTTTAATCTCAAGATAAATAATAAAAATAACATAGAAAAGCTGTTAGTAAATACTGTAAAAGGAAGTGCTTGAGGGTGTTTTCTGATAGTGTAGTTATTTATAAACCTCTCCTTTCCACATGCTAAAAGACTCATTAAGTATGGGGATTCTGGATAAGAGCAATAGAGTGCAATGTGCAGTGGGTAGCATGCAGTAAATATTCAGAAGGCACTGGAGAGTCCTTATTCAGGGACCAAGCTCGGGAAGTGATGTAAACTCTTCACAGAGCACTTAATTTGATTCTATCAGAGATTTATTTCAGCATGTGATTGATGGAAACTGACTAAGTGGTAGTGTGGCAAAAGTACAAAAGCTATTGAACTATTAATGTTATTTATAAGGACAGGACTAACCGTGATAAGCAAGGACCAATATGAAATGTTTGTTTACTTATTTGGCATGAAAACCCTTCCTTTGTGAGGAGCCAGCAGGATTGAACAGGCTGAACAGAAGGCAAAGACCAGTGCTGGCCTCCCAGAGCCATCATAGGCTCAGCTCTGCTTACAGTGGTGTGGGAAGCAGGTTAGGGCTGAGAGCTTTTACAGCAGATTTTGGAAGCACTTTGTGCAAAATAAAGTATAAACACAACGACGCTGAACTTCCTTGGATTCAGAAAATGTTGTTCTTCAGCTCTGACCTGTCAGCTGCACCAGGCTTTGCCATTTCATCTCTCTTGTTAAGGACATCAAAAATGGGTAAGCAAAGTGGAGTAGCAATCAGTATTCTTTGTATTTGACAGCCATTTCACCTCACGAAGAAATCACCCCTTACTTGGGTCCACATTTCCTGAGTGCTTGGAAATCACCACAACATAAATATATGCCAATCAAGTGGTTAACATAATAGCATATTGTGAAATTATATGTAAACATCAAACTACATTGATTGGGCAATTTCCTATCCAGTTATTCTTGAATTACCACTTCCCTGAATATGTCTTTTAGGAATGTTTCAGCTAGAAAGCTGTCGGCAGTGTTTTATTCTCTTTAGACCTAGTTTATTCAAAATATTCCAACTCCCACACACTGGCCAATATATTGCAGGCCCCAAGGCCAGCAATAGAAACACAAATGGGTAAGTGATTGGCCAGGTACAGAATGCATGGGGGAATATGGGTAATTGACCTGTAAATATTTGTCTGAAATAATTCAAGAATGTCTTGCTTGTCATTTGCTGCATGAGCTCAATCTCTGACCCATTTAATACCATTATCCTGAATTCAAGCAGAGGCATCAGACATAGCAACAGTCCAGTACAGGAATCCCTGTGGTACCATTTAACTTGGAGGAAGAAGGAAGAGTTGGAGTTGCAGGTGGCCTTGCAGTTCTTGGGAATCATCCCACTTCACATGAAGGTTTCCTCAGTAACTATGCAAAGCCAACCAATGTGTCAATCAAAGTGTAGTGAGTACTCAGTCCAAGCATCTGCCTTTTTTGTCTGGTTTCCCTGGGTGTTCTGCCTGGATTTTGTAGCATAGAAATACTTGACATGAAAGCATTTGCTCACTTCATAGAGAAAGGCACAGCAGCTTCTTGGACTCCTGTCTTATTTGCTTTAGCCAACCAGTCATCTGCATGACAGAGGACTGTTTTTAATTTGATGCTGGTGCACTGATTAACAGTGCAGGTCCCTTAGACTTGCCAATCAGAAAGATTAAACAGCGAGCTTGTAAAAATTTACTTATAAAAAGTGACATCCTCATATCAGTTCCTGCTGGCATCTATCTGCTAAAAGAAAAATGAAACCGAGCATTTTGTGTCATACAAATCAAAGTAGGAAAGAACAGGAGGAATGTGTGGCACTTTTTTCCAGTGCATCAGGCAGTTTCCCAGATAAGAATTAGATCTCTTTCATTTACTGATATTTTAGGCAGTATTTATGCAAAAAAATAAAGTTTTTGAAGTAATTTGGTATCCAAGATCTGCTTTCAAGTTTATTCCAAGTTCATAAAGGCCAAGGAGAATTTTGTCTTAGCAGAGCTTTGAATCAGGAGTTGTTTTGCTCCAACAAGTCTCCACTGTTCAGTTATATGCAAGATGTGTGATTTTTCTTCTTGTGAGAACAAAAATCTTCCTGTGAGAACAGGCCTTCTGACAGATCTTGTGGGCCACCAGGTCTAAATAACATCTAAATATCTCCCAACTGCCTAGGTTCAAGTTCTGACCAGAATCAGGATGTACAGAAATTTCATTTTCACACAAATTTTGCTGATGTATTTTCCAGAAGCATACACACAAAAAGTGCTAGGCTTCTAGTTTAGACCAAACGTTATCTCATCTGTCCTTGCAACCGTTTACCCCTCAAGGATCTCTAGAAGTTAGGGAAAATGCTTAGGATAGATGATAGAATTATGATAGAATTATAAACAGAACTTCAGGTGAACCTAGAACTAGTACTGCCCTTCCGTAGGTCCATGTCCAGATCCCAAGTGCCAGCCAGGACACCGCAATCTTTGGTGTCTGCTCTATCAGAAGGACAAACCAGTCACTAACAAAGCAGTGCTTGACTGCGCTCTTTCATTCCTGATTCTTGGCTTTACCTGGGTTATCAGCTGGCCTCAGTGGGGCTGCACAGTGCCTGAGTTGAGTTCAGATTCCCTGCTCTTGGGCTGCACTGGATGTGCCCAGCCCTGCCCATATCCAACACACCCAGCAGGAGAACAGGAGTGTGAACTCTGCTCATCCCCAAACCTGCCTGGCCTGACCGGACCAGCCCCAGCAGCTCAGCAGGACAGACTTGACAGGGAGGCTCAGTGGGGCCTGGGACTGATGTCTAGGTGGCAGTGGGGACATTTGTCTGTGTCTGTACTAAGCAATTAACAGACACTGAGCACAGGAATAGGGCATGGGCCATGAACGACCACTATGCTCACCTCTACCGGCTCCCTGGTGATGCTCAGACTTGCACAATAGCAGGAAGGGGCCAGGCACAGGTACCATCCATGATGTCACACCTGCAGGTGGGTGGGGGAGGCCACCTGGCTTTGGGAAAGAAGCATCCTCTCCCTTGTTTCGTATCTGCTCAAGACACCCCCTGTTAGTGTTTATGTACATGTGTGTAGCAAAACTTTATTGTATGATGTCTGAAATACTGGTTTGGTGCTGGTTTTTCTTGTCTGGTCCATACATTAATTTGACCGGGCATATTTTGCCCCTTTCAATCAGACCATCTTGAGTGTCTGTTATAGTGATAAAACGTCTCATGTGCTCTGCCAGAAACTGTCATATTCCCATTGTTTACTGATTCCAGGCAAGCTGAGTCATAATGGCACTACAAAAAAAAATACTTGAAAAATAAGTAAGAATAAGAGATAAGGATGATAAGACTGTCTTAGGACTTTACGATTGCTATCATTTATCCTTTTATGAAAAACATGCATGTTCTTCTTCAAGTCCTGGATTCTGTGTTGTTTGTTGAATGTTGCAGCTACTCCTTCTGTCTTGGTTTTTTAATTTTTCTAATTGGTGAGGCAGTAACATAGGGAAGATGGAATGTGCTATGCAAGTGCAGAGCAAAATCCAGGCTCATCGATTTTGGTGGAAATTAAGGCCTATATTTATATTTTATGCTACTATAGCACATTCCATCTTCCACACTTTTCCTTTTATGGGATAATGTCACTGGAGAGAATACTTCACATTCACTTCTGTATTATTTAGCCACGTGATGCGATAGTGATAAGATCAAGATGTTTGGCACTAAAATCTCAACTGTTTCAGCAAGTGCTTCATGGTTAGTTGGGGTGTCATATCTGTTAACAAGCTTGTTCATCATCTTTGCTTTTTCCTTGTGGAACAGGTAATTAGTGCTAACTTGTGTATCTCTTTCTCTAGTCATCCACTTCCCTGTTACAGAAACAGTTGTCTTTCATCGGATAACAATAAATATTTCCTTATCTTTGGTGGTTTGTTTATTGGGTTTGGGTTCGGTTTTCTGTGTTTGATTTGGTTGGGGTTTTTTGTTGGTTCGTTGTTGTTGTTGTTTTTGTTGTTTTGGGTTTTTTTCCTTCATGTTAAATCTATAGACTAATTCATACAATAGATTTTTTGCAGAACTTCAAAGTATGAAATGAAGAACAGTCTGGTTCTTAAATAAAGGACAGGATGGAATACCTGGTCTGACACAGACTATCATAATCATGGACCATTCATGTTACCAGTCACTTTTTCCTAAAAATGTGACAATCTAACATTCATCCTCCTTGTGGTAATGTTTCATGACTTAGGAAATGTTTATAGCACAACACTGTTATTAGCATAGCATTGTTTACTTCTGCAAATGTTGATTAAAGACACCAAAATTATCTGGATGATAAGAATAAGGTACAAAAGGAAATTAAAATGAGGCTTTAATCACTCTCTCGGTGTATAAAGGAACACAGATAAGACCATTCCCAAACACAAGCTATAAATAGGACATTAGCCAGGGAGTACAATCTTGTCACAAATTTTCTCTCTGGGGATTGCATGCCAGCAGAACCGTGTCTTTGTTACCTGCTGCCACAGGCTGCTAGCTTGGAACCGAGATCTCAAACATGGTGAAAGGATAAAGATAATTAATGGCCACAACAGCTCACATGGGTCTGACTTCCACAGATTTGGTCACCTTGTGGAGACGTGCTTTCAGTGGCATGCTGTGGCTTCAATTATACGGCTGCTGCTGTGTTATTGTTTTGCCTTCTGACATTAGGATATTGCTGGGATAAATATTGCCTCCTGAAGGTTTGCACTGAGTCAACTTCATATATGAAGCTAAGAGCGATGAAAATTTCTTCTGGATTAGACAAGTTAACATTGTTCTTGCTGACTCAAGCAATGGGAGAATCCTTTGTGATTCACTTACTAGAAATGCTGCATTTGTCTAAAAGTCTGCAACTCTTCCGCTACTCAGGAGGCACAGCTTCAGCTCTCTGCTTCTCCTAATTTGGTTGGTCTCTACCTCATCTTGCTGTGATGCTTGCACATCTACCCATGTGTGTCTTTTCCTTGCTGAGAAATTCTGTTGCAGACTGCATAACTTGCCAAATTCCACTGTCCCCATTTTCATTTTTTTCTTGACAAATTCAAAAATTCTCAGAAAAGTCAAGAAAACATAGTGAAATCCACATGGAAAGTTGTGACACAGTATCCATGATGCCTGTATGAGCCTTGAAAAATTATATATTTACTTCACTGAGTATTTTAAAACTTCACAGTTCATCACTGTTTCTTTCACAAGTTGGGTTTTTCCTCACATCTCCTTCTTGTTACGTTTTTGACTTCGGGCATCTTGCACGTGCACACCAGCTGTGTGCACATAACATACACTTTATGTAGAGCTGGTGAGAAAGCAGCTTAAAGTGAGTACCAAGTATCTCATTCAGAGTCTGCCCTCATCAAACTTTCCCTATTGGAGCACAGGTAGAGCAGAGGAGAGAAAGAGATTTGTTGTGGGCTCTCTATTACTTTCCTACTCAAATTTCCAGGTACTACTCTAGATCTCTGCCGAAATTATTGTTTGTAGTCCTTGGTGATAAATTTAGGATGACCATAATCTATCACAGGATTAACAGTCTCTAGCTCCGTGAAATAGAAATCATTCATCCACCCAGACTTCAGCAGCACATCTACTGGTGCTGGTATTTGAATCTGGCTTTCCTCCCCATGTCCTCATGCCCCACAACCCCTTCCACAGGGGGCTCTGCAGTCACTCCTATGCAAATAAACTGAGCAAGGTCAGGGCGCATCCCAAGCACTGGCCACGAAGCCATAAAAAAGGTACATGACATGTCTTTGGACCAGACAATCCAATACTCTTCCAGACAAGTACTGGAGATGTCTCAGGGATCAGCATGGACTAGAATTCACAACTTAGGTATAGTTGCCCACCTGGGAATTAGAGAAATGTTAGTCAGACATGAACTCTGTTGTATCAACTGGGTACGGGTGCATTCACATCAGTGTTTTAGTTTAGATCAGACATATTCATTAAACGCTCATTTCCTGATTGGTTCCTAGTTCCCCACAATCCTATCTGGAATAGAGAAAAAGGGTTCAAATATCCTGTCACCTAGGGCAGTACTTCACCATGAAATAAAATTTTTGCAAGTTTGATACCCTACCATAATTCCTAAGCTACTATAAAAGATAGATAAACCGAAATGTTACCATTAAAAAAAACTGTTTCAGAGTCTCAATGTAGCTTTGAACATTGGATGTAACTTTAATAACCGCATTGGACCTTATGACTCGAAGATGACACCAGATATTCCTTTTTCTTTGTGTTCCTGTAACACCACTCTCCAATGTAAGACAGTCTAGTTTGTACAGGGTCCATCTAAGGACTCACAGCTCAAAGCACTAAATCTTTGAGCCCAAAACACATTGAGATTTATCCACAAGCAAAAGCTGTCCTAGGTTAGTTGTGTAAAAGGTGCAGCAAGTCATGTTTATGGTGGACCATCATTCTTACTTGGCCACAAACATCAGGCAGTGTTTAAGTGCAAGTTTGCCAAGATTGCGAGGTCCTAGATGTTATTGTGGCCTTTCTTCCAGTCAGGTATTTGTGGGATCTTCTGATTACACTCTTTCCTGAAACACAGGGTCTTCTTAACTCTGTAAAGTCTTATCTGCTTAAAGGAAAATATTGAAGGAGAATTGGAAAATGTGTTGTCTTTTCCAGATATTTCTAATTTGCCCCGTTATCTGAAGTCCCAGAAAATGTCTGTTAGGTTGCCAGATTTTTTTCATTGAAATGTGGCCACTGTACTTTGAAAAATAGACAACAATAGCCCAAAATTCAGATCAAAAAAGGAAGCCTTTTTAGAGGAGGACTAGAGGAGTAGGTATCTACCAAAATCTTCAGTTAATTTTAAGGACACATGTCATGCTTTTCTATGCACAGCATGGGTAACAAATTGATTCAAGGGGATCTTGGGAAGGTCATTGCAGAACTTTCCAGGGTGATCTGGACTGGCATTAAGATCAACGAGACTGTGCCAAATGCTTTATACCAAATGATGCCCATCTTCCACATTTCTACAATTCTTATTTTGCCACTGCTCATGTGCCCTCACAAAGGCAATCAAACAGGCAAATGGGAGTATGGAAACAAGCAGTAGAAGATAAGAAAGATTTAATCCAATAGATGTAGAAAAAGATTGTCATGAACATGTTTGCAAAACAAGTTATTGTTTTGTAATGTGCAAGGATTAGATATCTTGGGATAATCTGTACTCTGAGGAATTACCACTTTGCTCTAGCCCTGGATCACACGTACATGAGACTATGAGAAATCCTTTTCTGGTTGTTCCTCTGCCCAGCAGATGGACATGATAGATATGGGTTATTTTTTTATTTAATTTTTTTCCATTTTTGTCTCTTTTCCTAAGTCCAGTTGGCAGATCTTTAATTTGCAGTGTTGACCCTTCCAGGGGCTTGATATTGAACCTGCCATCTGGCTAATAACGAGGCCAGCTGGACAGTAACACCAAGATTCAGTCCCAGACTCACATCTTCTTCATCTGGCTTCTTTTCTATCTGTTTGTTCTTGTTCTGTCTGCACCCAATTGACATCGTGTTGTGCAAAGTCACACAAAGTTCTTAGCCAGCCTTTTAGTTTCTGGGTACAGTTAATGATGGCAGGGGTGTTATTTTTCTGTCCCCTTAGGCAACACTTTATTGTTCTATGTGGACCATATAGGAGGACAGAAAGAAAAAACCTGATGAATTTGCTCTCACTGTTAATAATCAGCAATGTCTTCTGGTTGCAGCAATAGGTTCGGATAAATCACTGGACCATTTCCCTCAGAGTTTAATTGAACCACTGCTCTTACTCACCAGTTTGATTGATGTGACAATGTATGCAGATTCTTCATTCGTAAGAAGTAAACATTTTTCTGTTGTTAAATTAAAGATCATCCTCTAGGACATTCAGAACAACTGAATTTGAAAAAGAGTCTTGGTACACTGGATGTCATTGGGTCCACCTTAGTGGGACTGGCTGTCAAAGACACATATTTGTATACTGCATAAGCTTGCTTTGGGACCCCACCATGTCTGCTTCTGTCATGTCATTACTGCCTGTGAAATGAGAGTTAGAGGATCTAGGTCTCTTTGCTGGACACGAACAACTGATCATACAGACAAAAGGGTCTTTCCTCGCACTGTTGTGTAAGGAAAGGTGAGGCAGGAGCTGAGACAGCAGCAAAGTGGGCAGGACACAGCTCTCACCAGCACAGCCCTTTAGCATCCCAGCAATGTGAGCAGAGCAGGTCCAGGGACAGCAGCTGGCTTCAGCCTAGAGCCAAGATTGGCAGACAAGTCTGTAGTGATGAGGCAGGTCTGAAGTCAAGCCAGGAGGCAAAGTCCGCCTGTCAGGGTCAGAACTCACATCAATGGGGTATATGGGCAGGCACAGCTGAAAAATTGCTGTGACAAGGACCAAGGCTTTTGTGCAACATGCTTAATAGTTCCTGTCAAAACACACAGGGTGAGAAGAATCAGATCTATCATGTTTTGTAAGCTTAGTTTTGGTAAGGTGACATAACAGACATCTCACTTTCAAATATAAAAGTATGATCCTTTCTTCATGAATATACTGAAAGGCATCCTCTTTATTACTCCAAAGACAAGTGTTTCTCTTTATTAACATGAATTTGCTGACACTTTATCCATGAGAGACTGAAAAGTCAGTGTCCATGCTGTGATATCCTTGCTCCTATCCAATAACATGCCAGTGCTATATCTTCATGTAAGAAAGAGATCATTCTTCCCCAAGGGAAGAATCTTGTTCAACATCTGCTCTATGTCTTCTGCAGCTCCTGCTGTTGCCTCTTACAGAGATAGGGCCATTCTCAAGTTTAAAGACCCATTTTGAAAATGATCACTTTCTTGCCAGCTCTTAAATGAAGTGCAGTGCAAGGACAATCCTTCACATGACCATGGAGATAAGTTAATGACACTATGGTAATCAGGTGTGTGCTGTCCCCATTTAGCAAGCCTTACAAGGTATATACCAAGGTTTGTTCTCCCTGAATCCTCTGAAGCTTGTTGTAGCAGACCATTGATTTATGCTGTTGTTGCCCTGGAAAGCACAGAAGGGTTCATGTTGCCAGGCATGTGGGATCAATCCTGTAATTACAATCCATTAGTAGGGAAGCCACTGTTAGGGCTCTCTTGCATTAGAAATAGACCATCATTTCTAAAACTGTCTGAAACAATGAGGTCTACGAAAACAGCTCCCAGTTGTGAGGAAGAGGATTGTACAATCAGCTGGAGAGGTAATTGCGTTGGAGCACAGGTCAGCACAGAAGGGAGATGGTCCTTGTCTCAGTGCATTAAAGGCAGTCCACTATGGTTTCAGAGTGATTTTCAAGGCCACATTTGAAATCAATCTGCCTCCAGGTGGTTTTCTCCAGAAAGATTTCCCATTAGATTTCTACTTAGTGTTTTGCACCCTGCCTTCTGCTTCATCTGGGAAAACTCTAAGGAATTGCTTTCAGATTCACCATTTAGTTCCTTGTAGAACTCTTGTAGAGGCACTTCCAGGCCTCTGCCTTACTGATCTATATCTGTGACTGGAGTTTTGAACCAGTGCACAGCCACTTGTCTCTCCTCCCATCCAAATCTCTGTTGATGAATTCACTGTTGGAATTTACCTCTAGCTAACATCAAAAGCTGAAGTACGGCTGTAGCTGAATGTGATGCTGTTCATGGTCACATTGTCAAGAGCCAATTGATGTTCCAAAGTGTAATATACTACTTCTATTGCTTTTGTGAGAACAGGTGCCAGCCAGCTGACACAGGGTGCTGGGTGCTTGCAAGCTCAAACAGACAGGTTATTAAAACCTTTTTAAAGGAAAAAGCTGGCTCTCAGTTAGAAACATGTCTGACACAGGCTGCCCAGCATCGCCAGACATTCAGAATGCTAAGGAGGAGATATTGCTGTTGGTAAATTATATGGCTCTAATTATATCAGTTCTAATCTCTACTGTTGACAGCAACCAAGCTGTCTTTATTCTGCTTCTACTCACCCAGAGAAGTAGCAGATTGAGGACCTTCTCTCTTGCTCATTTTCAAGGCTCCAAACCATGGTCTAGAGTTAGATCAAGTCTTGAATTTGCCAAATTTTATCTTTTTTGCACAACCTCCTATCCTGTGCATCGACTGCAGAGCTATTTCTCTGAATGTATGTTCAATACTGTCTTCCCCACCTCCTTTTCTCTCTTCACCAAAGAACAAGAGAAAGTCTCAGAGAGAGAAGTCTAAAGACTATTAATAATGCCTTTTTACCTAGATCCCCTTTTACCCTATGTAATCATTTAGTCATGACTCTACTTAACCGATCAGACCAATCCATCTTTTCTTCTGTCAGTTCCCTGTCCAAGTGTCAGCAGTCTGAGGCACAGTGATGCTCAAGCCCCCAGGCTAGGTGGGCTCTAGCAATATATCCCTTGTTACTGGAATAGTTTATTCCAATACAGCTCCCTGGAGTTCAGCCCAAAGGCTGCACATGAAAGAACTGAAATCAGTGCTCCCTAGTCTCTAATTCCTAGCTTAGTCTCTACACACTTATTGAAATCTTCCTGGGCAGTTCTAAAGGAAGGGCAATCTCACTCACTGACCTATAGCTTTTTTTCTCTTTCAGCTAGGTCAGCAAGCAGCCTTAGCCAAGAAAATGTTTAACCCCTTAGCAGCAAGAATTGTACTGGCTGACATTTCCCTGGCTGTTCTACAGGAACAATGTCAATGATCATTAAGATCATCATTAATGATCATTTTTTTAAAAACTCAATAATGTGAATTTCTTGGCATGGAAATGTAGCTCAGACCTTTGGGAAATTCAGATCCACTTGCATAACTTCGTCCTTGCAATCTCCCAGTAATGTAGCCACAAATAGATTTAGGGGAGTTTAGAATTATTTGCAGGTTTTGATCCAAATTTAGCAACCTGAGCCTCTATTGAATGGTACCTGAGAAGTTCCTTGAGAGGCACTATCTCCTTGAAGCACTGTATGGATATAAATACTCATATATAAGTATTTATAGTTTCATAAGTAACAAACAATACTGGACAGTTCAGGGAATTTTGTCATGGGCAGAGATGTTTACTTGCAAGCTGCTGCTTCTGATGTCCTGAAGAGTTTTTTGGTCATGGAATTCTGTTAATTTACTGTATAACAGGTTGTTGAACTGCTCTCATAGAAGTGCTTCAAGGTGTGTTTATTGGTTTACCTTTCTAATTGGACTGGATTAGATGCTTAAAACTGGATTGAGGTTTGCAGGCAGGAAAATATGGAAGAAAGCTGAAGAATTCATATACAGTGAAAAAACCATTTCCAGAACTCCAGTCAAAAACTGATGGTTGTGTGCAGGTTGTTCAAGGCACTGTGGCACACCTTGAAGCACAGTAAAATACTCATACTCTATGGTATTCGCAGCAACTCCCCTCTTTGCCCAATACGTTGCACTTAGTAGTTCAAGAGGGTTTTTTCCTGGTTACGGTACAAAAAAGTATTGAAATAAAAATCTAACCAAGAACCGAGAAGCTGTTCTGACAAGTTAACAACTATTCCTTATTTTGTTTCTTCTATCACTCTCCATGTAAAAAACTGCTCAGTTACATGGTAAATAATTGTATTTTTGTTCCTGCTCCATACTTCTTTTCTTGCCCCAAGTGATCTGTTCAGTTCTTGTTGTAGTTCTTTTTTGAAAAAGTGAAATCTACACAAGGCATCAGCAACAGTCAATATATAAGGGACATCTTTAAATGTCCCAAACTGTTGCATGTAGATTTAGGAGCTCTTTCTTACCACCTGGCTGAGCAGCAGGTAGCACAGGTAATGCTGCCGTGCTGTTTTGCAGAAGAGAACTGGGTAACAAGTGGGTTCATAAATCCAGGGGAATGATGTGCTGAGTTGCTGCTGAGACTGGGGCTCAGAGGGGGCCCCTCCAGGGACTCATTCCCCAGCTGGACCAGCAGCTGCCTTTCTCATCAGATGGCTGCACAGTACAGACACATGGCTTCCCATGATCATGGTGTATCTGCTGTCCAGGTGCCAGGGAAGGAGATGGCTGATAGAGAGGCATGGGTGCAGACCCTGAGCCAGTAACAGAATGGTTGTCAGGGCAGAGCAGGGTGCTGCTGTGGGACAGCTGGCAGCCAGCTGGGTCTGAGAGGACATCAGGGTGTTGAATCCACCTTCCTGCAGACAAAGCTGGTGCATATCCAGAGGAATCTTCTCCACTCTACACTCTTCACAAGAGCATGGGTGCAGAGGGAGCCGGACTTACTGCTTCTCCAGGCACAGAACAAACCTGAGCATTTTGGCTTCTCTTCCCCGTGCTCTCTTGGCTCAAACTGTAATCTGTGGGTGACTGGGACAACATAAACTTACCTTGAGGATCTGTGCACACTCACCTGTCACAATGGGTTATGAGTGGGGAGCCTGAAACTTCGGCATGACGAGCCTGTGCCACAGAGCCTTGCCCACCCCTGCTGTACAGGACAAGTGCAGCTACAACCATCAGTCTGTGTAGGTGCTGCCATAACCTCCCTTCAGGTCTGGAGCCTTTTCAGTGAGCTCTGGTGCAGTATGTGTAAACAGTAATGCGGTGCTGCAGCTAAATACCTCCTTTCAATCAAGGAAAGGCCAATTATGAATCCCTCAGACACAGGCAGAAATTTTCAAAAGTGACCTATGGCAATCATGGGAGAATCTTCGCTAATATTCCCTTCACTGGCTGCTGCACAAGCACAGAGACAGCTCCATCCTAAAATGCTTCCTTTCCAGGTGAAAAGACAATAAGCAGGTACAGAGAACTATCTAGAAATTACAAGGAAACTGCTAGAAAACTGGTCAGCGCGACAAACACTCGTTTCAGCACAGCAGCAGCCTGCCAATTGTCACATCTTTTGCAGCCATCACAGCAAGAGAGAATTTTTTAAATGGATTTGAAGGAGGGGCAGCAACCACAGAGGTGCTTGTTTGAAAATTGAGAAAGGAAGGTAGGAAAAAACATCACAAATAGTAATTGAAGTCCAGAATGACATTGAGTGGTCTTAGCTTTTGGTTTTTTGTTTTGGGTTGCTGGGTGCTGGAGGGGGTGTGCAGAGAGAGAGAATCTTTTCCAGGATATGAGAACACACATGCACACACACGCACACAAAACATTTCCCTCTTAACATGCTTTCATTGCCTACATCTCAGAGCCTTTGTTACGGTTACATTTGGTTCTGATTTAATCTGTGCTGCCCCCCTGGTGCCTCTGTCTGGCATCCCTCTATTGTTTATCCGAGGCTCTTTTCAAGCCTCTTTCCTCACAGTGCCACGGAGGGTTCATGCCAGTCTTTCTTCTCTTTCTCTCTTAGCATTGTTTCTCTCTACCTCTCCAGCATTCCCAGCATTCACTCTTATTTTAAGCCTTCATTTTTCTATTATTGTTTTTTCCCACAATTATTTCTCCCTGTCATTCTCCCTCTGTCTCTTTTTCTGACATTTTCTTCTCCTCTGAATTAAACATGCCCTTTACCTTTATTTATCCTCTAGATCAATTCCAGCCTGTGTCTATTTTTTTTTCCTTTCCTCCCTTCTGGTTTTTTCACTCCCCTTCTCTCTTTCTGATCCTCTTTTTCATGCTCTCTTTTCCCCCAAGAGCTGGTTGGTATTTAAGTAGCTCTTCAGTGTGTAATTTTTGTTTATTGCCAGACCAAGATTTAAAGTCCACCTTGACAAAGAAGATATCTCCACTGACTTTGGTGGGTCTGCCTGAGTGCTGTAACTTATAAGATTTGTTTTCTTTCAGAAATTTTGTTTCTGAAGGCTTTTGTTACAAACCGAACTCTTGACATATTAAATGTGTTTGGGGCCAGAATTTGAACTGAGTGTAGTACACAGGGGTCACATAAGTCACAACAAACATCTTCTTTGTTACTTATTTATTTCTTATTTAAAACATGTGAAATTGTGTTAGAAATTGTGTTCCTTTTCTGTTTCAAAGGAACAGACTTCCCTGATGCAAGGGATGCTACAACAACTCTGTCACTGTGAATCAGTAGCTGCTCTCAATGTGACAAAACCCCCAACATTTTGATGTTAGCTTTTGGGATAGTCTAGATTCTGTCTGCTATGATGCCTTGACTGTCCTCACTGAGTGAAAACATTGGGACATCTGAGTTTTATTCCATCAAACAGAAAAATGTAAATCACATCTAAAGACACTATTTTATTTTTTCATGTCTTCTGCAGTTTAAATAATTTCTTTTTTTTTTTTTACCCATTCCTGTGAGGGGCTTTTTTTACTGTCGAAGAGAAGTACAGATCCAGAAGAAGACAGATGGACTGAATATGGGGGAAGCAGTCAGACTGATCTTAATGGGGAAGGTCAGAAATCCTCTTTATTATCCATATGAGTTTTATGGGTTTTAAAAGGAACCACCAAATTCAAGTCAGGTTCCTTGAATTGCAGAAACTATGCAGTTTGCCCATTCTAGGTGGTTAAACAAAATGAAAAACATGAAAAAAATTACACATGTAAGACAGTCAGAGGAGTTACTCAGTTTAATATGTTTTTAATTAAATCTTAGCACTTAATGTGAATATCCATCCTGTATGAAGAGATACATCAGGAAATTTTTTAGTACTAACACACTCTGGTCAAATTCTTGCCTAATTCTGATCAGTGGTTTATTTCCCTGTTAAAAAATGTTCATCACCATTTCCCTATTGCTGCTTTCACAATGTTATTTCTTTTCAGCATCTTTTCTTTTTCAGTCACAACCAGACAAATTTCTCTCATAGCTACATAAGTGTTTCCCTCTTCCACTTTCATCTCCCGTGTTGCAGGAACCATCTCCTCTTCCGCTCCCATTATCTTGAATGGGCTTCTCCGTATCAGTGACTCTTTCATCTCATTTCAAACATCAAGAACATCATTCAATCTGTCCCTTGGATAGCCGCTTGCTTAGGCCTCCTGTCACTTTTACATTTAAATTATAATTTAAAATATGGCCTCATTGTGTAAGCATTTAGGGGCTATCATCTGCACATATGACTACAATAAGGAAGACTGGTTCCGTCTTATAAAGCAGCCAAAGTGCACATCTTGCAGACTTGTTTGGCCTATCTCTCAGCCTGATACCAAAAAAAAAAAAAAAAAAAAATAGAAGAGTGACTTGGGAGATGGCTCAGAAAAGTGTGTCAGTGACCTTCCACCTGTGAGAAGGGTGCTGCTAGTGCAGAACCGAACCCCCCTCGCTTTTGATATCTCAAATCATCTCACTGTTTGAAGATCAGGATTCCTAGCCTACCTCTATAGCTAAATCCGAAATCAGGGGACCAGCTCTGAGGTGACAGATAACCTCTGAAGTTCCCTTCACCAATGATATCTCTGAGGACAGCCCACTTAAAAGCCTCGGGTGCCTAAAATTCAGTGAGATGGATCTGGATCCCAGATCCTTGCCTAAGGTGTTGATTATTAAAGGTCATGAAAATACCCGCTGGATTTCCTTCTCCACGTAGACCAGTTCAAAAAATACAGTGGCAGCTTCAGTATGAGGGCATCCACATGAGCTGCAGATTATCTGTATGAACACTGAGTGAGCTGCATCCACACAGGGCAGGGCCTTTGCACCACTGGAGTTCAGCAAACACCTAGACATGGCCACAGCCTGACGCATTTTCTTCAGAACTCTCTGGGTGCTGTGCCCACGTCTGAGCTCCACAGCAGCGAGGCCACAAGCCACAACACGCCTGTGTCCAGCAAACCTCTGATGCACCAGTGCTTTTCTTGCCTGAGTCTTCCTCTGAGCTCTGTTATGGCTCTTTACAGGCAGAACTCAGTCCAAAGTGTAATTGTGTGAAATTGCAAGAACAGGTAAGAACACATCTTATATACCCATAAGACAGACTTGAAATTAAAATCTGGTATAACAGACAACTATTCTCAGATCTAGCTGAAAACGGTAAATAAATCCAGCTTGTAACTTAATGATCCTTGTGTTTGCAACCAGCAGTGAAAACTGCCTGGGGAACAAAAGCTGGAACTGTACGTGGAAGACAGAATGAAGTAATTGGCAATCATATACTGAAAGCACCTGGATTTTATCATTCCAGCCTGGAGATGCAGTCATGTTAGTTCTGGCCAGAAATGCCCCTGTTAGTGAGGGCTGCGCTTCAGGATCAGTCCCCTGGATATTAGATCTGTGCTGCTGCTCATTTCACGTTCATACCCCACATTAGACACCCTGCACTGCACAGAGCCTTCGTTATATTATCCCGCCAGTCCCTCCGGCTCCCTCCTCCCGCGGCTCGGACCACAGTCATCTGCCTTTCTTGGAATTCATTTCAAAACAGATTCACGTGGCACCTGCTCTTCCCCAACAAACAAATAAATTAGCTGCTGTGATATGGAAATTTGCGTGATTCACTCTACTTAAAAACTGTTAGCTGTGAACTTATTAATTGAAAACCGCAGGACAACAATAAGTGTGTCCTTCAGTCTGAACCTCAGTCCCTTGCTATAATGAATTTGTAAAGCAATAAAGATGTGTTTTTCAAGGAAAATGCCACTGCCTCAGGACAGTTGAGTCTTGGTCATGCCTCTCAGGAGACAGATGTGCTTTCATGGAGGGGGGCACATGGCTCCCTGCCAAACGTGCAGCATCCCAGCTGCAGGGAATGGGCAAGGCACAGGGGCCCTCAGGGACAGCTCTGCCAGTTTTGCCTCTCCTGCTCCTCTCCGGCAACCCTACCTTCACCATTAGGACGCTTTCCCCCACCCCTTCCACACAGCTGGGGTGCAGGGAGGTGGCTTTCGTCTCCCTCTTGCACAGCTGCCCCAGGGGCTCTCTGTGCTCATCCCTCCTCTGGCATCCCCACATATTGGTGGGGAGAAATGATTTAGCTGTGGTGTAATGTCGTCTTTCAGCTGACTCTGCTTTCCTTGAGAATACTGTACCTATTGATCTATTTGCTCTGCCTCGGTCGTAGGTACTCACACGGGCTTCCTTGTGCCTTGCACTTATTGCAAAGTGTTTCTCCCATCTTTTACTGGAAAATTCTTTAGAAAACTGCATTTATTTGGCAAATAAATGTTGCAACGTCTAAAAATTAGCAAGCCTATGTTTTCCTTGGTGTGTAAGGCAAGATAACTCCCATATATAACAAGTTCCCCATATGCATTCGCATGTCTAATCCACGGAGTCTGTGCCCACTTCTACCCTGAGTCACAATCTGCAATCCCACTGAAGCCAATACTAATCGCTGGTCTAACTTGGATATTGTATATACCGTATATTTTTATACACATTGTGATTTTCAAACAGGAAACAATTAGTTAAACCTGCATTGACAAAGTGTGGCAATATTTGGTATGAATCCTGGCAAAATCATTCATTGTTTTGTTTTCTGTATTTTTCCATCTTCTCTGTTTTCCTTCATTTATTCAGGAGGAAAGAAAGACACTGCCTCTAGTGCTTGAATTTTAATTCTTTGCTGCACTGTCCTTGGGCAGAACTGAGTGTTTCTAAGAGGTGTAACACATTGTACAGCAAAAGCATGGATGTACTGCCAGTGGTTCTAATGCCAGGATTTGTCTCTGCTTTCATTAACAACTATTTTAGATTATTTTTGAAATATGTTGAAAATACTCACATTTAATCTAACTTGTAAATTACAACCCTCAGAAAAATCCAGAAGCAGCTGTCAAATAACCATCGTATTTGTGGGATTTAATTCAAACACAGTTTTATATTTCTGTTGTTCTTGACGACAACAGTAAACTACTACTTGCATTGCAAAGCCAGGAATTGATGTTTTCAGAAAAATGGAGTAACCAGGTGAACCTCATGCCCTTATTGGCTCAAAAATCAACCCATACGCATTGCAGAAGATACTGTCTCGTGAAAGATCCAGCTCATGGGGTAGGACTAGGTCACAAAGCAAAGAATTAATACTTTCATAGTCAGAAATAACAGACAAAATACAACTCAATTTAAAAATAAAGATTTCCTTCATCTGCCCTATAAACCCTAATTTTTCTTGCCCTACTCTCAGGCTTTTCTCATTTACCTGGTGTTTCTCAATCCAAAATTTTCTACTAGTCTGATTTTTGATCTAGAGTTAATGTAAACATATGACTGCAGTGGTCCAGCCAGCAGAGCCAGGTCTGTGGGGGGTTGAGCAGGCGCGCCTCATCCCGGGATCCTTCTTCAAAGAGGACTTCGGACCATGTGACTCTTGCTACTGCCTGCGCAGTCCCACCCATCACTATTACTTATTTTCAGCAAAGTAAAATGAAATCAGAATAACATCTCAAGCTAATTAATTCTTTTCCAGCTTACTCTTAATTTTATATCCCTTAGCCATTTTGCATCTTGTGTCAAAACCACAAGCTTGGTATTTGAAAGCTCACTCACTCTCACTAATCCTTCACAGAGGGGAATGATGATATTTTTTTGCTCTGAAATGTAGAACAGAATATCTGCAACAGATCTAGCCACTGGGTAAAAACACTAGATCTCAAAACCTGCTGTAGGAACAATTGATTTCAACTTTTAGTCCATCAACTAATCATAAGAACATTACAAAAAAAACAAGCTCAGTATCATCTCTATCAGCATCTTCACTTTTTAAAAAACATTATAAAAATCCAACTCAAAAGAAGTCAGGAGTATGGAAATCAAACTCAAGGAAAAAATCAAACTAGTCTGTCTGTAAAATTTTGGTTCTTGTTAACAGAGACTATTTGTCTAAAGAACACCTTTTAAAAAGGCATAATTTAAACAGAAAGGCAGGAAAATTATTTGAGCTCACTAAATGAATGCACATGACTAAAACATGAAAAAATCAAGCTTGACATTCAAGATACATCTGAAGTTAAAGGGCAAGAAAATCTAATAAATCAGAACATTTTTATATCATAAAAGCAGAAAAATCTCTTCCATGTCTTTCAGTCACAGAAGCATGGCTTATATTATGATTTTCTATTTATTTAAAACTAAGTAATATCTTGCAGTTATAGAGTTCAGAGAAAATTGGCAGTGTTAGACTTATGGGCAAGAACATGAAGTGACCAACTTTTAAGACACCTTTATTAGATGATACTTAATGCCTCATTCTGGTTACTTAATACAAATTTAAGAATGTCTTAATGAAGTGGGAAGGCAAGTCATGCAATGAATAGATAAAAGAGGAATCCAGAGAGACACAATCCTAGATTAGATCAAAACCACAAATATTAAAATAATGTCTCTCTTTGAAGCATTTTACCTCATCAGCATTATCTTATTTCATCTTTCCAAATGGCCTATCTGGCAATGAATTAATATATCAGTACCATTAGGAAGTTGAGACAAAAAAGAAAATCACCAGGAAAAAAAAAGAATCAAAACAGTGGGCCAAAATTTGGTCCTTACATATCTTGCTCTTACTCAAGCTGCAAGGTATTAATAGTTTTTTTAATACAAAAAGATGGAAAATAGTTTTTGCACCAATTAAAAACATGAACATTAGTTTTTGCATGTATCGAAACCATCTTCTCACACTACCAACCACAGTATTGCCAGAAAGTGTATTTTAATGATAGTTCTTCTTAACACTTTCTTAAGTGGTATAAGGAAAACAACTAACAAAATGGAAAGGAACCAAACCTAATTAAAAAAACCCGGAAAACTTCTCAGCTATTTAACATGTCAGAAATAAACGGTTATAACATGACCAGGGTCCCCCTGGATTATATAAGCAGGCCTTCAATGTTCACTTTATGAATCAAATTTTGAAGCTGCAATTTAAACCTTGGTAGGAATGAAGTGGTAATGTTTTGCTCTCAGGAATGTTAAGGAGGTGCCCTTTGGTCCTGGCCTGTCAAAGGCTGGAACTGGACTGGTCACAGGGGAGATGGATGTGAGCATCACACGTTCTTCACTGCTGGGCAGAAAGTAAAAAGGACTCATCACCCCACTTGGACAGCCTGTCCCTGTCAACTCCTTAAGTACAGTTGCCTCAGACTGAAGGACTGCTGTGCTGCAGCTGCAGCTAAAAACCATTTCCTTGCCTTGGGCATGCAATCCATGGGCCACACTCTGAGTGGGCCCAAAGGCAGCTGCAGGGACAGAGCTCCCTGATAACACAGATGTCTCCTTGCAGTGGGGCTAAGGCATTAAGGCTGATTTGTCATTTCACAGCTATTTGCTCAGTCTAAGCCACCAGAAGAAAAGTAAGCAAATTTGTGTGTATGTGTGTGTCACCAGCTAAGCAGCAATTGACCTTTCAGAGAAGGCTTGTGCCACTGTCCTCTCGTTGTAGTTGTCTTTAAATCACTGTGCTACTAATGCACTATATTAATAGCAAGACATCTCCTTGGAAGCATGAGTCATGCACTCTTTGAGACTTGTAGGCTTCCTTTCTTCTAAATCACAGAAAGTTTATCCTGGGATAGGGCATACTCCTCCCTACAGGGACCAAAAAGTGGTGAGGGGAGGAATAAAATGGATTAAGAGAACAAATCTCTGAAAACAGATGATGTAGTCAATGACCTTTGTTCCTATCCTGGGGTGATTCTCAAAGCAAGACAGTTCCCTTTTTCTTTCCCCCCAAAATTTAAGAAGCTGAGTGAAGAAATTTCAGTGTTCACACTAAAGAGGGTTTACAAATTGTACCCCACATCTACACAGAGGGCACTGTGTAGGGCACTTTGGAAATAGAAGCCATCCTCTAGTTATCTCTCACATCAGCTTGGTACATACTCATCACTTGTATATTTAATATCCAGCAATAAGTAGCACTAGGAGAACAACAAGAGGCAAGAAGTTCTACTTTGTTTAACCTGAGAATTGCTATATGCTTATCCAAACCTTATCTACATCCTCCTACAAATATGCGAACCTCTGGGTATGAGAAATATTTAGACACCTGCTACTGAAATTAATGGGAGCTGCAAGCACAGAGTTCCCAGGACAATCAGATATCTTAAGTCTACGAAATTAGGTTGAAAATCTCCCAGGAACAATTTTTCTCTCTCATCATATTTACTACTTCCCACCAGGAAGGACATATTTGAAGTACAGGCTCATTTATGGTATGCTGGTAATCCTGATTTACTGTTTTTATGGGAAGCAACCAGGAGACAGGGCATTATAACAACAACAAAAAGAACAAACAGACAAAAAAAATGGAGAAAATTTTTTAAAGTAACTGAAAGACAGTGAAGATTCAGTGTCTTAAAATGGGATTGTCTCAAGATTCTGAGTGGATTTTCAATGGGTTATAATTTTCATCCCAGCAGATTAAGCTTTCTGTAATAAAAGGGAGGTTTCTCTGAAAAGTGCAAGGGAAATGGCTTCTTAGCCCCCCTCTTACAATGCAAAACACATGGGCGTGCTGCTAAGCTCACGCACTGCCTTTTCGCATTCAATGGTCCCTTTGCAGATGCAAGAGTTTTGGGGAAGAATGAGGACTGCAGATTTCAGCCTGGTAGGATCAGGATTGCATTTTACACACTCTAAATCAAGGGAAGAAGGTTCTTTTCCATTTAAGTACTCCCTTCAGGAAAAATGGCTTTAGGATGGCTTCTGCAGTTTCTAAAGCTTAAAATGATCCCCTGGAGAAAAAGGATATGGTTATGAGGAAGAATAGGTACTGTAAAACAGCTTGCTGCAAAGGTCCATAGCAGATGATAGGAACTGGCTGGTTTACTTGTAATTCTGCCTTGTTCAGCTTTATGGCTTTGGTTGCAATTTAAAAATAAAGTCAAATTTGTGGTTTGATTGGCTGTTTCCAACACTGAACAAGTACTGCAAGACAAAAAAGGGCACACACATTTTAGAGGAATGAAAATACATCTAATCCCACTGAATACCTTCTTTGTAGTCATCCTCCACAAGTATTCATGAGAAGTATTATTTTCTTTTCCCTGCCCACAGAAAATCAAAAGCACAACACATTCATGGCAGTCAGGTCTCTCACAGCTGATGACAGAGCTGAATGCACATGGACCACACAATTCATACTTATGATGATAGACCTGTGTTCCCCCAGAGTAAGGCTGGTATATTACAGTTCTTACAAGTTTGTGTGTCGCTGGACATTTTGTGAGACACCACGGGGTGATCCAGAGAATGACCATTAGTGTCAAGGTGTGTGGAGCTACAGAGCTGGAGTGAGCTCTTCCCTCGTCTGATCCTCTCCGTTAGCCCAGGGCACCAAATGGGATGCCAAACATAACATCTTGTACACACAGATATGGGCAATTGAAAAGGTGGTCTGACATATTATTTTCCTGGGTGAGGCATCTTGAACATCATCTGTTGGAAACAGAAGCTGAGATGAGCCTGGGTTCATCCTGCAGAAAAACCTGGGCGCTGACCCATCAGGGGAAATTCAAACTTTGGAAGTTGTGGCTGTGGAAATTGCCAATTTCCAAAGGCCACTACTGCATTGCCTTGGGGATAATGTAGCATTTCCTGTCCCAGCCTCTGCAGGGGCTGTGCGGGCTAGAAGTGACTTTGGGGAAATGGGTTACTTGCCTCTGTAGTTACAACACTCTCCCCAGGCATGTTTCTGTGGTGCTGACTAACATTTGGAGACTGCAGGAGCAGCTGTCTCCCTTGTTGCCCTCCACATGCCTCCACCAGTGTCATTTGAACTAAACCAGTTCTGAGTAGCAGACTTCAAACAAGCTTTCATATGTTTCTACCCTCTGAGACTTCTGAAGTCCTGCCTAGGTGGCACTGGGAAAGAGAGGTGCCCAAAAGCAACCTCTGCTTTTGCATCACGTGAATTTGCAGCAGTTATCCATCTGCCACTGTAAACTGGCTGGTAATCAGCTGAGTGTCCCCATAAGGTTCCATTCTTCTGGGGCTTTCATTTCTCAAAAACCCCTCTGCAGCAACAGTGATGGCAATGAATTCCTCACCAGTCCAGTCCTGTAGACAGAGTGTCTTCAGAATAAAGGGGGCATTTGCATTCCTCACATCTGCAGGAGATCAAGGGTCTGACTTTTAGTGTATGTGCAAAGCGACTTGAGAGTGCACCAGCAGAGCGAGATCAGATCCTTCTTGTGGCACACGGCTAAGCTGTGGAATGCAGAGTTGGAGGCTCTTGTGGGTGACAGGTATTTCTGGGCTTAAAAAAGTTTTTAGAGAAGTGGTTACTGGGCAACATCAAGGCCTATCAAGAAAGAAGTAATCTTCTTTGGTTCAAGGCTGCCCTGACCTACAGATTGCTGGAGAGTTCAATAATGTGCTAGGGAAGGGTCACTTTATCACAGAATCACAGAATCAGGTTGGAAAAGACCTCTGAGATCATCAACTCCAGCCTGTGACTGAAGACCACCTTATCAACCAGACCACGGCACTGGGTGCCAGTTCAAGTATTTCCTTAAAACACCTCCAGGGACAGTGACTCCACCACCTCCCTGCACAGCCCATTCCAACATCTAATCACTCTTTCTGTGTGAAAAGGGTGATTACTCACCTTTGTCTAACATTTCCATCTCTCCTGGCCATCAGCCATTGGCCACTCCTTGGTGAAATGCTAACTAGGCAAGGCAGATATTTAACCTGACTTTTTGTAGACATTCTCACATTCTTTCTCTTTTGACTTGCTTTGCATTGCTTTGCTTTGTGTGTGTGCACCCGTGTGTGAGTGTGTGTGTGTGTGTGTGTGTGTGTGTGTGTGTGTGTGTGTGGTTTTNAATCATTTTCTCATACTGCCTTCAGGAAGGCTTGTTAGAGAGTAGGATTTTCATTTTCTTCCAGTACAGCTGCAAAAATGCATTTGGCAGTGTGTAAATTAGCTGATGTAGCTATCCCTTCAGCTCCACTGACCACTACGCTCACCTCACAGGCTAGGAAATTCCTGTTGAAGCTTCACCACATCTCCTTGAACCAGAGATGCTATGCTAATGTATAGATACACTGCCTACAATAAGCTCCAGTTTCCATTTGCTAATAATTCTAGAAAGCTTGTAAGGGTGCCTAATAATATATAAAAGTACAAAAGAGTGGGAAGCAAATGCATATGGGGTGGATGCACATAACAAAGAAGATGCTTTTGCCTATCTTACACTATTAAATAAAAGATATATGGGAGGTCTGAACAAATCTCTCTGGCTTTCTGTCACATAAAGGTAGGCTCCAGTTTCCCATTTTAAAGATGAGTTTAATAACGTGAACTATAGAGCCAGATTAATTTTGTTTTCATCTGTAGGTATTATACCAGTGGGAAATGCCATCTGATAAAGGGTCTGATTCAGCTACCAACCTTTCTCGAAAAGGCGTAATAGAATAAAAGCTATCTTCAAAGGACATTGATGTATTTATGTACTGAAATTAAAAAGTAGATACTTCTGTCTTTGCTAAAGTTGACCAAGTATATGCCACATTTCTTCAGTAATCCAGCATCTTGGCTTGGTATGAACATTGTTCTGGTTTTTTGTCTCGTGATCAGTGACCCTGCCTGTTATTTCTGAAGCCTTTTTTTTTTTTTTTAACATGTAATAAGCTAACTACGTGAGTTACCAGATCAGTTCTGCATATGGAGAAGAGCATTGTTCCCATGGAGGGAAGAGACTGTTTTGAAGCTGAGGAAATAAAAGGCAGTGAAGTGTCTTTATTTTCATTCCAGTCTAGCAAAGCTCACTGCTGGCAAGCTGAAATCTAGGTGGAATATCTACCTTTGACAGTCTTGGGATATCAGCAAAATTAAAACTGAGCACAGAGGGTTTTTTCTTTTAATTGGGCTTACTGCCTCCACTAACAAATTGCAAACATACACTGAGCATAGATGTAAACAAAACCCGGCATGTAGAATCCTTTGCACTGTACAAATAGACATCAAAAACCTTCTCAGCATAAATGCTCTGTCTGCACTACCCCCTGCATTCTTTCTACATATATACAAACATACAAACAGAAACACATATTTCCATTTGGTTTTTTTTAGCATTAGAAAGTATAGGCATTTATCCCCACCAGACTGTTTATAATGATGCTCTAGGTTTAGCTGCATTTCCCCTTTGGCTTTTCTCCTGAAGCAGAAAAGCATTTGCACAGAGCACACCAGGTGTTACTTTCATATCCTCAGACATACTGGAATATATTAACACAAACACTAAATCAAAACACAGCAAAATTAATGATCACTGCTAGGCTAGAGAAACCAAACTCCTTATTACCAAACAAGACTTGCGTATATTGTTTCTGTTATCTTAGTTCCTGATTAATATAAAATCAGATACCAATAGCTAATTAGCTGTTCTAATTACTGGTTTGAGTTTGCATAAATTATGCTGAAATGCCCAACTTTCTCTTGCTTTAATCAATATAATATGTCAAAAAGTTGCTTGGGGTTGTAAGACAATGAGATAACTAAAGCAGTATCCTGTACACTTCATTATTACAGGCTTCAGTCAAAAGAAATATCAGTATTTCCAAATTATCCCCACTTAAAGTATGCAGTGTAAAGCCTACTGCTCATCAAGCAACTGCTCTTGAGCCCTGTTACTCTTGTAACTACTGTCTGACAATCACGCTATCAAATAAAATGTAGATTGAATAATGCAAATGTTGTATCTTTTCCAGAACCCTCAATGTCCTGAACAATACAAACTGCACCATTTTTTCAATGTGTGGATTTAATCTTTGTCTGGATTGGCCTCTTGAGAGTGACATGTAATCCTCTGAGGGCACAATTTTGGCAAAAACTAATTCTCGTTCAGACCTGACCCTACTGCAATCCAAGTTCACTTCCAGGGCACTGTGGCCTGCTCATGCTTGTAATGCTAATCCTTTAATGCAGGGGTTACTTCTATAAGCACCACGGTCATTTGCAAATGAAGTAAATTCTTTAATTTCCTAAAAAGCTGACTCCTAACTCTCACTTTCATCTGCTGCTTTAAAGCTCTTGATTATGAATTGATTCAAATGACTTTAGAAGAAAATAAAATTTTATGTATTAATGGCATAAGTGAAGGATAAGTAGAAAAATATCACTGAAGTGAGAAAAGTAGAAACAAGCAGAGTGAAAGTGAGCTTTATGGCTCATATATTTTTACATTATAACCTTCATAGTGTTAGGCAACACTACTCTTCAGCTGTACAAATAAAACTACTATTCATCCCAAATCTTGCCAAATTACTTAAACATCTAAAAGGCGATTTCAGTGGAACTTGAGCATCTAAGTCCAAAAAAGTGATTATCATAATGTTTATTGGCATTCATGCCAATAAAGTTCCCTAAGAGACAAAGGTTTTGCAGGTGTTCACAGTCCCTGCCACCTTGGCTAGCACAAGCAGTCTGTCACTTAGGCCCTGCTTGAACCCGTTCAAAGTCTACCATAAAGATTCCCCATCAAGATTCTAAAAGGGAGAGATCCCATCACCATGTACTGATCATGCACTGGAAAAACCACGTTCACCACATAATATACAGGCACTGACTATTGATGCCATCTGTTAAGATTTAGATAGGGTGGAATTAGACCCAGCTGACCAGAGCAGGGAAAAAATCCTCTCTTTGGTGAGAGGAAGTTTCATTTACTTGAGAAATGGGAGACTTGGCTGCTACAGGAGAGAGTCCCACTGTCTTTCCTTTGTCCTTTCCATTGGCTCTGCCTGTTTTGAATTCCCCTGAAGGGTTCCCACCCTTGCTCCAGCAGCAACAGAAGTTCAACTTGATCTTTGGACTCCACACAAAGAACCAAGTACTTATGATGGTTGTGGTCACAGAAAACAACACAAAACTGGTTAAACCCTGGATTCTGAATGATCCTTTGTCATCACAAGGGACCAAAGACTGGCTTACAAGTCCAGATCAAAAGTTCACACCTGCTGCATATTTACTTAGGGCAAGAATTTCCTCATATGTTTCTCATGTTATTAAGCCATTCAAATGAGAAGAACATGGGAAGAAAGGTGGAAATAAGGATCCAGATTTAAAATTTGATTCTTCAAGTAATGAGAGCATTTAATTTTCAAAACAATCAACCATACCTTTGTTTTTAGAATGAATGGAAATTGAAGAAGTCTTCCTCATAGGAAGAGCATGGGATGGGATGGTTGGCAGTGGAACTGAAAATAAGCTTATCCATTTAAGGAGTACAATGGAAATAGTTGCTACATAACACGTTTGGCTGTGACCTTGAAGAGCAATCCCTCCGGTTTCAAAGGACATTCTTTCACAATGAAAAACCTGGAGACAGTTATGGTAAACTATGGAAGAGCACAAATATAAGAACTATGATCAGTATGGGTGCTCTGGGAGAAAGCCTGGGTCTTTTCTTGAAAGGAGGTGAGGATACCGTTGAAATAAACACAATAATTAGTGCTTTGTCATGGGGCTCATGGAGGGGGTTGGGTGGCAGATGTCAGAAACACATGGACATCTCCCAAGTGAACAAGAAAGAGATATTAAAAAAGAAAAACAATTGAGGGTCATAACCTGACAGGTAATCAAGAAATTGAAATGTCTGAAGAATGACAGAATTTTGAGACCAGATGGGATCCAGCATGCTGGAAAAATATGGCATTCAGAGACATGGGGGAAAGAGTAATCACTTTAGTGCCCTGCAGATTTATAATGTATATCCATAATGGCAGCACCTGCGTATGCAAGTGCACTGTATGAATTCAGTTCATCATTTATAACTTCTGAGTGCATAGCAAATTTACTTTGCTTTTATTTTTGTTTCTAGACAAAAAACTTACATTATTTGAATTTTTTAAAGTTGCCTTTCTTTCTCTGTCTCTTCATCATTTGAGCCTGGACTTTGTTGCCCTCCTCTTTTGTTCTGACTGCCACTTCACAACTGAACAGCAAATGAATCCACTTACAGCCTCTTTATTTTTTCATTGGTACAGAAAGTGAACAAAACTAACACTTACCATTATCCTCCTCCTGAAGCCACAGCCCTCCATGGTAAATTGTTCCCATTCAGAATGTCTCTGATGATAGCCAGAGTAATTCTTTGTTCTGATGCACCCAAATGATTCCTCAACCCATTTGTTTGATGAACAACACCTTCATGTGTTTCAGTAAAAAAAAAAATGGTTTCTCTGTAGCAGTTTTAAAATTGTGTTATTAAAATCAAAATGGAATAAAACAAAGGATACTTCTTGTGTACCATGCAATGTCTGCAGGGTTGAATGCATCTGAGATATGAGATGAGGATGCAGAGTTTGCAGCTGCTTCCCCGTTATAGGACCAGAAGTATAGACTGTGCCAGCAATGCTGATACTTTGCCCATGTCCGACAAATTCTCTCCTGGTAGTACAGGTTGAAATTTTGAGTTTGAGAATCAAGACAGAATCCACAATTCTAAGAATAGAGCACTTTCAGGTGTTCTCTGAAAAAGTCAAAATTTTACCTCAAGTCAACCAGCCCATCTGCAAAATAGACATAATAATGTTATGCATTGCTAGTGAAGGAATTTAATTTTTTCTATGGTTCTTTTGGTGTGTGTTTTTTTTGTAGCAAGGAACTGGAGACAGGATGTCCTGCCAGAGGAATGCTAGCAGTGGGGTGAGTGCATGAGTGAATGTGATACAACAGCAGTCACAAGTTTTTTTGTTGTTTTTTCTTTTCTTCTTCTGCAGCCAGAGTCTTTTTGTTACCGCAGTATTGCTCAGCTTTCTGAAAACCAGCCAGGAAGGTAGTGTGGATCTCCAGCTTGAAAGGAAAATTCATTTGCTTCATCCTCCTCCAGAAGCTGGTGGGGAGAGAGCAGGAGCCAGCACCAAGGGGTGTAGAAGTATACCCCAACAGAGTGCTGTGCCCGCCAGCAGCCCCCTGCTCAGCTCAGATGCTGAAGCCACAGGCACATCTCTGCAAAGACATCTTCAGTTAAAATGGAGCTACAGCAGTGTCTCTTACTCAGGCAGCTCTGTTTAAAAAGGCTGGACTCACTGCTAAAGGCAGCCTGGTGATGTAAACTTGGGCCTGGTGTCTCGAAAGTGTTTGTTTAGGTGTCTAATTCCTGTTGTAGTTAGACATCCACCACCTTTGAGGAATTGCATCTTCAACCAAGGTCATTCGATAAAGAAATGCCATATTGCCATGAAAATAATGCAATTGGTTTTTTTCATGCATCTCAGCACCTCACATTTACCTGTGTAGGCCTCCTGAATGATAGGAAATTATTGTCTCTGCTCAGAAACATGGTATTAGGGCATATAGTATGTTAGGTGAGTTGCCTAAATTCACACAGGGAATCTGCATCTTAGCTAGGTTTAAATCCAGGTCTTCCAAGTCCCAGCCCCGTGCACTAGACAGCCTATCTTCCTCTTCTGGAAAGGTGACTGGAAGGCTCTGAAGCAAGAAATGTGCAGTGCTTGTCTAACTGCAGCAGTAGGAAAAAAATTTAAATACTACTCAGAGTCAGGCTTGGGGAAATTCTGATTTAATTATGAAAAGTCAGCATGAATTCACGAAAGCAAGCTTGTGCTTATGACTCTGCTGATGGGATTTTTTCAGGGTGGATAATAAAAATATCTGATAAGAGGAATCCATACATTCTGTTTAACTAGATTTTTCTGTAGAAAAGTCAGGTTCTTTGTGTTAAATGTCTGACTTTGGGAAGCAAAGGGATGCAAAAGAAATCTCCTTTTAACTTCTGCCTATGACAGCTTTCCATTAGAAACTACAAGGAATTCTCTCTCACATCACAGAGACAGGGATGAGGAGACAGCTTTTAACCTCCGGGAGCTTCGAAACAAGATCAAGAACATTCAAAAGAGGAAATTGCTTATGGGGCCACTCACACTGGGACTCACTAAGTTGATGCAAGTCTGTCAGTGGCTGCTGGCAGCCCCAGAACATATCCTTCATCAGCCCCTTTACCTCACAGACAGTTTGCCCTTGGCTGAGGAGGTGCTTGCAGCCACAGGAGGTCTGGAGACCCTGGCCAACTCCTGCCCCACAGGGAAAGACCATTGGGTTTCAGATATACCCCCCCTTTGTTACTATTCTGTTTCTCTGAATTTGCAATGTCAGCCTTCTTGGGATATCTAATTTCAATAAGCCATGAACTAGCTCAAATATTTTTTCAAGAGGTAACCGTGTATGCTAACAGTTTAACATGTAAGGATGTGACTAAAAGAGAGTCACAAGGATTAGTGTGAGGATCAATTTTCTTCACTTTATATATCAATGACCTGGAAGAAAGAAGACGCAGTAAGTGGATTACACTTGCCGATGATATAAAGTGAAGAGGCAGTCAAGACAAAGAAGGAGGGGCAACAAGATTCAGAATGTATAGTTTAGGATCTGGAGACAGCTATGTAGCTTCTAAGTTTCAAAGTATGTTAGGTAATGAGTCTGGGAATAAAGAAACAAAGGGAGAGCATATCCACTCAATAACCACACATTACAAAACATTACAGAAGTGCAGTATATGAGGTTCGTGGCAGAGAAAGCTCTAACAGCAAAAGCAAAAGTGCTGAACAGCAGAAACCAGAAAAAAAATCTCAAAACTGGAAAAAAATCTCAAAACTGTAAGATAGAGAAAGGTAACTGTAAAGGAGGAAAAAATATTCAAATGCTGTAAATGAGACTAGTTTTATGGCAAAATATTGCATATTTCTAACCAGCTATGAAAAATATGTTGTGGGAAAAAAATGGTAGAACAGGCCTCTGCCAGAAACTGACAGCTGTTGAAATATCTTGATTATCCAGGGACTGGAGATGAAATTCAGGTTTGTACGGCTGAGGATAGAAGATTAAAAGAAGTCCTTGGTGCAGTACACACAATCCTAAAGGGAAAAGAGAGGCGAGAGGACAGGAGTGTCTGGGAGCTGTGACACTGCCAAGGGCAGGGAGGCACGGACATCAGCGGAAGGTGGGCGCCAGGCAGGACTTGTCTGCTCAGGGAATGGATTCACCTGACAGAGCAAGGGCAGCACAGGCACCAGAAGCACAGACAATCTAAAAAGTGTTTTGGTTTCATTGTCCAGCCCACAGCCTGGCGCGGCTGCTCTGCCCTGCGGGTGTCCACGCCCCGTCGGAAGCCCACAGAGATGAATGGAGATCTCTGTGCCGGCCACAGTGAGGGCTGGATCGGATCCCACGTGGAGAGCGGCCTTTCTGTCGCTCTGATTTTCCTTCCAGCAGCCACTAATGAGCTCTCTGGCTTGTTCCCCTATGCCGGCTGCTGCGCGGTGCCGGCGCTGGGGCGGCTGCCCGCGGCTCTGTCGGAAGCTCGCACTGCCCTGGCCGCCCCCGGCCCTCCTCTTTCCTTTCCTCTCTGTGTGATGTGCGCTTGCTGCTCATTTGTCACAGCCATTATGTCGTGTCGCTCCTTCCTGCCCCTGCTGCCGGCATTGTTGCCCTCCCCCGGTCCGTGCTGCAGGAGCGGCCGTGTGCCCGCCTCGCCTTCTCTGCCGGCTCCTGAGCGCAGCCCAGACCGAGCCGACCCCGCACTGCTCCGCTGCCCGTCCGCTGGCACCTCTCTGGTTGACAGTCCCCTCTGGGTAACTGCTGTCGCTGAACGGGACCTTCTGGGCCCTCTCTGACACACATCACACTTGGGCGACTCTTGACATCTGCTGCCCACTGCGTCCAGAGTTGCTGCTCGCTCAGTGCTGTGCCACTGGCCCAGAGCAAGGCGGGCGAGGAGGGTCAGTGCGTGCCCACTGCCTCACCTGCTGCTGCTAAAGAAAAAGACCCCACGGTACAGATTTCGTGATTCATTGGTCCCAGCAGAGTTTCCTGAGCCCGGTGTCTGAGCGGGCTAGAAATTTCGGTGGTGTTTTCCTCTCAGCCTTGAAATAACATTAAATGTTAACTGAATTGGGAAAAGCAAACTATTGACAATGTTTGTCAGAACAGATTTGCGCTAACAATATTCAACCTTGCACTGTCCCCTGTGTTTCTTCTTTGCTTCAAAACGTTTTGGATTCAAATCCTTCAGCTGACACTCCGTGATCAATTTTGCTTTCCCAAGTCTTGACAATAATTCTGAGCCAGTAATTCCAGATCTGTCCTGAAGTACGAATGCCCATCCATAGCCCTCACCATGACCAGCCCAATGAAATCAACCCTTCACACAGCTTGCAGAAAGGACTCAGAAACACGACAGTGTCCTGTGCAACGCAAAAGGAAGCAGATGGGGAGTCCTGGTCCTTTGCCAAGCGCGGGTACAGACCCAGCTTGCTCCCTTCCAGCATTTTCTGAGTTAGTCTGAATGCATCACGAACCAGGGAGTCACAAACTGTATTTGATTAGTTATAATACTAAAATAAATGGAATCATTTGGGTTGTGTGACTTTCCCTATGACAGATAATGCCAGAAGCAACAAATTCCCTAGTGGGTATATATGATTAATGTATGATGAATTTATAATATTTTTGCTTTTGACAGACTTTCAGAAGAAATTGAGACCTGGTCTGCTATCACACTTTCTAAATAAAATTGCACTTTTACTTTTTCTGTCAGAAAACTTGCTGATAAGCCAGAAAAGATCAGAGAAATAGGTGCATTTGGGAGAAGATTTTACATTATCATTGGGTCTTTGTTCCAAGCAATTTCTGCATCTTAGGGATCAAGGTGAGCCTCCCATAATGCACCTGCTAGTAAGCAGGTATTAAAAGGAAGTCTTTCTAGGCATTTATCTGTGAGACATCAGACCGTAAGATGAAAAGATGACCTAGGGATTTGCTGACCATCACAGACAATGCCTTGCTATGATTAAAGCTATGTATGTTACCTGGACAAAGCTACATCAAAGTGCTAATTAGGGAACATGTACTTCTAACTGGTACCCTCTGAGGCTAATACGCTTTCATTTGTGTTAAAAACCATGACTGATGCACAGAGTCAGTGTGAGCTAGAAAGATATATCTGTATAATGGACAGTATTACTGTACTCTCATCTTTTCTGTGATATATTCTCTTTATGCAGAGAGACAAAATTTGTGTTTATCTCACAGGGCTGAGATATCCAATTAGAGAGCCTTGTCCTACGAAATCATCTTTCTGAAAGTAAAAATGAAAGAAAATTGGTTTGATTCACTTATTCCTGATGATAAGTACTTAACTATCAGTTTTCAGGAGATTCTAATACTATAATATTCCCCAAAGGCTTGCTGTAATGGGGATAGACCACACTTGCACAAAGAAGAAGGGAAAAACATCACCCACACATTGTGCATGAATATAAATGCTTTTAAAAAAACTGTCTAATTTACCAAGGCAAGCAATTGATAGCTAACAAATGAAGCAGTTCATAGAAGAAACATATATATTGGTAGTGAAGCAGCCAGGATGCAGCATGTGCTGTGTGTGAGAGGTGCTGCCTGGTTTGCAGCTCCTCGTGCTCTGAATGCCCCTCTGGTTGTGGCGGGGCTGTTGGGAAGACAGAGGTGCCTCTGCTTGGGGGAATATTGCCTTCCTCTCCAGAGCTGACACATAACAGACAGGGATACAACAAATCAAGTCGTACCAAAGTAGGGAGGGACATTATTCACCCTCCAGAAAAAAGGATCCAGCCATTCTCCTACTGAGTCATAAAACTGCATGCATTTAAGTGTAAAAGAAACCAGACCCATCTCTCCAAGTCAGATTGGTTTTGATACTCTTTTATCTAAGAAACAACAGAACCCAATTGTTTCTTGGTTGGGCATAGACCATTTGGAGGCCATATGGACATCCAGGTTTTATTGCACATGCAAAGGATATTTTACAGTGATAAGTCTACACACTCAGTGCATCTTCACTGAGTGAGGCTGCAGGGAGATCAAGTAAGTTTTTCTTTAAAGAAAACATAGCAGTATGACTAATGCTACTAAGAGCATTACATTTACTGTTCCACTTCATCTGGTATAGGTAAGGATAGAAAAGGTCTATTGAAATGACTGCAAAGGTGTCAAGCCTTCAGAAACTCAGCCGCTTTCATTTATTACTTACATGAAGAAGTAATTAGAGTTCTTTCTTCTTGGCTAATGCCTCCTAATGGTCACTTTAGTCTTGAAAATTTTACAGTACTTTGACAGCTGGAAGGTAAGGTAATTGTGTAAAAATGTTTATCAGGAATGGCCCAATAAAAATATTTTCTTTCAGTCTATGAAGGGCTATGCCTATCTTTTTCTGCAGAGAGGTGGAATGGAATAACTTGTGTCATAGTGTGCAGACAACAGAGGCACACAATAGGAATACATAATGATAATTCAGCCCGAGTGCTATGAATTTGAAAGGCCATTCTGGCCAAACAATGCTCTGCCAATATGAGCTCCTGATTTTTCTTTGGATGTTTCTCCTGGAGAGCAGAGTTTCTCTCATTCTTTTCACAATGTAGTTTCAATTTGTATTTGAGAAAACTGGAGGCAGCACTTTCTGCTATTTACTTACCCACACAGTGCTTCCTCTGCAGAGGTGTTGGTTGAAGATGTGGGTGTGTGAACAGCTCTGGAGTGCCCAGCCATGGCAGGCACACACAGAAATCTCCCAGGGGTGCCAGGACTAGGGGAGTGCGAGGCAGAAAACAGTTCTTCTTTTGTCAGTAAAAGCTCAACTGGATTAAGCAGTACTAGCCTGGCTAGGAAAGGAATTATAGCTGAGGAAGGGTGTCAGTACTTGGCCCATCACTTGCCTAACAGAAATGTCATTGCAAT
The DNA here is from genome assembly GCA_013398115.1 of Falcunculus frontatus. NCBI lineage: Eukaryota > Metazoa > Chordata > Aves > Passeriformes > Falcunculus > Falcunculus frontatus. The sequence continues at coordinate 392,281 of VZRV01007025.1, read as the reverse complement.
CAGAAATTCACCATGTCCACTGCAGGTGTATCAGAAATCTTTGGGTTGTCTATTAGGCTGATTCCCTACTTCCAGTGACAAAGCAAGTGTAGACTTTAAATCCACAGGCTCCTGACTCAGCGTCATCAATAACTGAGCTGTTAAAGCAGTTCCTTCTTGTCGAATGGCACTTTGTTCACAACTAGAGCCTGTTGCATGAAGACCATTTTTCTTTTAGAAACTAGACTGTTCTATACTAAAATTCTCCCAATATAAACATGCTTTTAAAATCTCTTATTTGCTTTGTCAATGTGTAAAATCCCATTTTTCCCACATATTCACAATAATTCAAACTTAGGTGTCAATCACTTTTTCATTCCCAGGAAACAATTTTGTACCATGGAATACATTCCATTTCTGTCATGGCACAAAGTGAACTATTTGAAAAGGATAAATAATACTTAAGGAAAATATTTTTCCCTACTTCTGCCCTACTGCTTTTAAAATTCAATTTCCCATTGTATTTTCTCCTACAACCTGGCTTTGCGATGCTGCTGTTTGCATGCAGAAGCTATTTAAGTGGAACATTGCACCTCACTTGTTCAGAGCTTATAATGAAGAAAAATGTGCAAAAGCATTACTTCTCAAGAAACAGATAAGTAAGCATACTGCCTGTCAAATTTTATCACCCATGCTTGGCAGACAAAAAAATAAACTGCGTAAGCCTGGTACAAGAGTCTGCAATCCTCAGGGCGTGAAATGTCTTGGGGACTAAGTTTGTATTCTGCATTTCTTCATACATCTCACTAATTCTCTGCATCTTTTCCTAGGCTGCAGAATCTGCAGTGTATTGCAAAGCAGTTGCTGCGAGGCCCCTTAAATGTATCTGGGATCAATCCCTTATGACGTATTACCTCATTGGCCCAAACCCCAACCTGCTCAGTGATATTTAGATTTCCACATCAAGCTGGTAGAAGGAAAAGAAGCATTGCACCAAGGCCTTCAGCACAGAGTATGCATTGCTTTATAACAAAAATAAAAGAGAGGGAAAGGCTTTTTTAGCTTATCTGTTCTCATAAACAGCCAGAGGTAAGAAAACTGCTATTGAAACTATTAAGCTACTCTTCCCCAGTATCTGTCTCACGCTAGTTCTCTGTGTTACTCATGGCATCTGGCAGTGTTTTCATTGAAAACAGGGTTGCTGTTTGTTTTTCTTGCCAGCTCTGCAATCCAGATCTGCTTTTATTTGGGGAAAGTGAGACTATTTGGTGATGCTCCTGACAGAAAGACAATAAGCAGTTTGTATGCATCCCATGTACGTGGGCTCACTGCTCCGCTGGGTAAAGGCACAGTGCTGCAGGAGAGAAAGGCAGAACTGTGGCTGTGCCCTGCAGTCACTCCTGAAAAGCTGAAGCTGGGACAGAGGGTGCCCTGTGCTCCAGGCCCAACCTCCAAAAGGGTAGCACACATTTTCTACCACCCAAAAGTCACTGAGAGTACTGGCTCCTCTGGCTTTCCCCTTTGACATCTGACATCCCCTGTGTCCAGAGATGGAGAAAAGGTGTCTCAAAGCACAAAAGGGAAAATCTCAACATAAAACCTCATTTAAAGGCGAAGCTAACTTATGGTCGGGGAGTGAACAGCAATGTTATCCTGCTTTGGAGGGCTCAGAGGGGGACCAGAGACGTGCGTGAGATGCTCCACTTACAAAAGGAAGCAATTTAGCCTCTTCTTTTAGCAGTCAATTATTCTGAGTAACAGGGAAAATCATAGGTACAATTCTTGAGTTCCCTCCCTACTTGGCCATGGAGGAATAGCAATGTGAAGCTCTTGAATCATGAAGATAAGTATGATGCAGAGAAACAGATTTGACAAAATATTTCCTCAAATTCCATCTAAAGGCAATGATAAGTTCGCCCTTCCCATGCCTGTCTGAGCAAGAGATGTGACATCCCCAGAGTGAGACGAGATAACTGAAAATGTAGAAAATAAATTAATCCTGTTCTAACCATATGAAAGTACACAAAGCACGGAGCAGAGCTTCTTGAAGAGAAGAGTATTTTGCTTTGTAAATTCAAATCAGAGGAGCAGATATTTTCTGCTTTCAAGAACACTGCAATACCCCTTGTCTTCCACAGCAGGATGAAAACCAGCATGAGGGGAGGAAATGAGGACCAAAACTAAAACAAAAGCTTGTAGCACCCAGGTGCTCAAGGGAGACAATTTTCCCTTTAATTATGCAGTTGCTAGTATAAGTTTTGTAATAGAAATGCTGCTCCATTAAAAAAAAGGCTAGGTTTCCATGCCAGTATTTTCCAGATTTGTCCTTCCAACATTAACTTAATTCCCTGAAGAAACTGGAAGATCAGGTTTTTCATTAAGTATTTCTCATGTGTTCTGAAACTAGGATGTCAGTGATCAGAATTTAGACTAGATAATAGCTGTCTGCTTTAAAGTATATCTCTCCTTGTAGCAACTTTCCATGACTATAAGCAAGTAAATACATAAATATGTGAAAATAAGAGTGTTTTCTTTTTAACTAGTAGAATTTTTCAACTAGTTCAGGAAAAAATGATCAAGTGTAGTATAATATTTGGAGTTGCTCCTTTCTTCATGATCTTCAGAGGGGTTACTTGCAGGTGCAGAATGGAGATTATATCCTAACACTCTCTTGTGCTATAGCATGCTGAGCATGTATACCTGAACTGTTTGTGGGGGTATCAAATATTGGAAGGAAGGAAGAAGAGGGCGCAGCCATTATGACCTTCTGTGATATACCCATGGGATAGAATGGGGAACATTAGCTGTACTGAGTGGAACAGCTAGTTATCATCAATTTGCTGAAAAAAACCCCATATTTCTCCAATTATATGAAGTTCTTGAAAGACTTTCCTTATGGGTCAGCATTACCTACTGCACAGTATGTGCCAATATTTCTTTGCTGCTTATTTATGAGCAGTATGTTCCTAATATTCAGTAGTCAATATTTTTTCCCCATGCACTATTTGCTTAAAAGCAAAGTTTAAGGGCTTGATGAAATTGTCTTCCAGGAAACTTATTTGTACATGCCTTCTGAAGAAAGGAGCTCTGACACAAATGATGTTAATGCACTCATAAAGGTGGATATGACTGTGAGTATCTGCACTTACAAATAATAGTAAAATATTAGAAATTTAACATCTCAAATTATTGAAAAGTGTTTATATTTCTGCCTGCATCAGCAAGCAGGTCGTCTTTCTGTATGTAACTGTTTTTCACCAGTAGAAGAGCTTTCCAATGCAATAGGCTGAGTCCTGGGGAAATTTCCTTTCATTTCATACAATTTTCCCCACAAGTGTATGAGTGAGATACCTTGACTTAATGATGTCATTTCAGTGCCAGGCTCTTCAGTGGCAATTACCAAAAAGGAAAAAAAAAAAAAAAAAGAGGATTCCCTGGGTGCTTTTGTTAGTTCTTTGTTATTTTCTCTTTGAAAATTATTCTTCCATACTTCATCTCGAGCTGCCTTTTTTCAAGCTGAATAACGGTGTTGCTTCTGCTGAATACACGGACATGACCACCCACACTTAGAAAAACCTTACGTCTTGCTGAGCTCCTCTGAAATGGTAGGCAGCAGGGCTCATGCAGCAATAAAACTTCATGATCACAGGGGAAGGAAATAGCACAAGGCTAGGAATCCTCCTGCTGTTTCCATATGATTTCCTAATTTCAAAATAAGCTGAGAAATAATAGGGGGGAAGTATATTGTGAGAGTTTCCTCTGTGCTCTTCTGCAATTTCCCACCTAGCCTGTCGTGAGTGCAAGGAACTCTATTAAACTGCTACCCCAAAATCAGCAGCTTGGCACCCAGTCTAACAAGCAGGAAAACTTTATTCTCCAATTTTGTAAAAGGAAGTTTTTCTCTTGGACTAAAGAAGTGGAATCAAAGAGGATTACACTGTCTGGCTTTTAATTTTTTTTCCTGCCTCCCTGCAGGAATGAGATCCTGATCTGGAGCATGTGAAAGGTTATACTTGTTTACACTTAGCCCCCAGTTTGGTCCAGTATTGAGGTGAGATCCAGCTGCGATGATTTTGGAACGTGTCCACACAGACGGTCAGAACAACCCTGGCAGTTTGGGGACTGGGACACAGACACAGGGCTGGTTTGTCAGATAAATACCAGACAAAGGATACCAGACAAAGTGCTCGTTTATCACTAAGAACATCTACTGGGTATCACCTTTCCAAGGTATATGGAATAAGGCATTTTGTGGCTGCAGCCATTCATTTTACTCTTTCACTTCTTTCCTTCCTCATAAGCCTATTTCTGTAAAGGGTCAATCTGTCCATTGATAACTCAATATAAAAGACCATATTTTCAATTTGAGTTTCATATAGAGTAGTAATTTTAGGGATACAGACTGAAAGGTAGGTAGAGTTTGTTTCATACTACAAATACCGCATTGGTGGCAAAGTTACTTAGAAAAATAAAGATTCAGTTTTCTTAAAAAATAGCTAAAAGAGCAAGTGTTATAAAACATTTTGATTATGAAAACCAGGACAAGCCCAGATTTACTTCTCCACCCAGAGGACTGTCAGCTTTACACTGCATTATGAACAACACAACAAAATCAGCCATGAGCTATATTACTGGGTGTGTCATATACACATTTGAAATATCTCTATTCCAATGTACCATTTTCCTGTACACCTTGGTACAGTAAGCTCTCTCAAGTCATCCCATCAGCCACAAATCATTTTTTGGATTGGCTTTTTTTGTTTGGTTTTGTTGGTTTGGTTTGCCTTCTTTTTTCTTTTACTTCAGTACAGCTTATTAACATTATTTCAACATATGTTTCTTGTGGTTTCCTTTTCCTTTCTCTGTCTCTAAATTGATTGTTTAAAGACTAACCCGCTGAAGGAAGCAAATGAAAACTGACATCATATTGCATCAGATGATTAAGTGTTTGAGAATTTTTATTTTGAAATACAGTGGATTGTTGTCCTTTAGACAGTGGATTTTTACTGTGTTACCACCTGATGAGAGCACATGTGGTCTTCAGAACAGAAGTCACAGAGGGGCACTGCTTTTAAATTGCATGAATTTTCTGATAGACTTGTTATTTGCTTTTCCCTCTCCCTCCCCAGAGTTTCAGCACCTTTGAACACCTCAGAAGAAGTGCTAATGCTTTAGCTCACAGAAAATGTCCTAGGTACAAACTGGCCTGCTACAGCAACAGCCAGAGTACCGCTGTGCTCTGCTACTGGTCTTGCTTCGCTATTTATTTAAAGCTGGTTATGAAAGCTGGTTGCCAAAAAAAGGCCAGGAGAATGAGGAAAATATGTATTTAGGGGGATCACAACTGTTGGGAAGTGGAGCTCAGCCATGCCAGGCCCCTCTGTTGTCTCTCCCGGTGCTCCGATCTCTCACTCTCTGGGTGGGTTGGGCTCTCCCACTGTACATTAGCACAGGCTGAATCCCATAGTGGGACTGTTGCTCAGCAACAGTGGTGAGAACAATTTGGTTTTGGACCATTCAGAAGATGATTACATTTGTGGCATGTTCCCCCCTGCCTCCCCTCCCCTTCTCAGTACCTATTCCTGGATATTGTAAATATTCATCTGAGTTCTGCATATACAGTAGTTTCCCCTCTAGGTAAAAAACATACCAGCCAAATGAGCTTTTAAGAGTACTTTACTCTGATGCATGCCTACATTTCCTCTCATTCAGGAGGTATAATGTTGCACATGAAATGGCATTGTTGGGCTTCTGGGGGGTTTATTTGTTTTGTCTATGTCAGACAAATTTCAGCTGGAGCGGGGCTGGGCTCTTTATGACAGTGCTGCTTCATTGCTTTGTTTGAGGCACGTAAAACAAGTGAAGTATTTAAATAGTTGTGAAGATCTGAATGACTTTAAAGCATTTGAGTAAGAGATAGGTTCAGATCTCCAGATTTCCAATTTCCTTCCTAATTGTTTCTTTATCTACACATCTTTCAGCATCCCATTAGAAAACCAGTCCCATGCTCTCAACTTAAAAGAGTTTGTCTAGAGACTATAATGCAATATTTAAATATTTGTTATACATTTCCCTGAGCTTTCACTCTCAGTTGTAATTTATTCTGAATCTTCCAGTCTTCTTTTCTTTAACACATACATAACAGTTGCAAGGGTGACTCTCCAGGTCGGCCATCCTGATCCACTCACCCTTTTGGCAAGGCCTTCTTCCACTGCTGCTAGACAGCAGACTGAACACTCCTGGTCCTTTTGTCTTTAGTGCCTCCTTCATGCCCAGCAGAGCAGCATACAGACACCCACCCATCCGTGCCATGACCACAGAAGATAACTTGGATATCCTATTTACAAACATCACATGCAACCTTCCCTTAATTTCTTTCCCCCAGACATGATGGAAAACAAGAAGGGAGGGAGAAATAAAAACTAATTCAGAAATCAGGTTTTATCCTCTAAGACGAATATGGATGTGTGTTTGTTTTCATTAACATTGGGTCCCAGCCCAGTGAATCACATCGACACGTCACTAATTTAAATATATAAGATCAACAATTCAATTATTGTGCTTTTAGTGAGATGTGTGCTTGTGTACCTCACCAACTCAATCAAGCATAGGTTGTTCTCTTCTGGTGTAGATGTACAACAGGAATCTGGTATTTTTGCACAATCCCTGCTACACGTTTCCTCTCTCATCTTATTTCTGCCCTTGACAGTCCTCTGTGGCAGTGAAGTGACCCACTGTGAACTGTCAGCTTGCAGGGAAGGGAAAAGGAAGAAGGGGGAAAATCTGGCGTTTCCCTCAGTTTTTCAAGGGCACCTTGTTCTGCCTTGGCTGTGTCCTGGCGCTCTGGGCTCCCTGTGGAGTGGCAGAGCAGGAGGTGGGGCACAGGGCTGGCAGGGACTGTGACACCCACCCACCCTCAGACCCTGCAACATCTGAGCCTTGAGCTAATCCCTCTCCACAGCACAGCACGGCTCCTCACTCGTGCAGCCTTGTCCTGAAATCTCTGATGGGGTTCCACAGCGCACAAGAAACCTTTTATAGACTGCAGCCTGCAAGACGTTCTCGCAGATAATACACACACACACACACACACAAAGTCAAATGGCACCAGGATAAGCTGTGCTTCAGACTCCCCTTCGTGCATGCCCAATAACAAAAGACATTTTTCCTTCCTAATTAGCTGCATTAGAGCAAACACTAATACAAGGTTGACCTAAATACAAAACCGGGGTTTTTTTCTCACTTTTCTCATTGCAAGCTGTATTTATCATATCAGTGCACATTTTTGGATTTTAAACATTTTTCTTTTTAAAACGCAAGTTAAATGTTAATCAGTGAGGTAATCTTCATAAAAATTACTAGGTATCAATGTTCAATTCCAACCAGATATTTCCTCATTATATTGAAGGAACGAATTACTAACTCCTGCTGCAATGAACACCTTGGTACAACATGCATTTATCCAGGCCCCATGGGGGTCATTACAACGAGATTCACCTCTCTGTGTGTGCATGTATATATTTAAAAATAACCCCCTCAAATCTCTCCTTTAGTCTTTCAGCAGGGAACATATCAAACAGCTACAGCAAATCTCATATACACATCAATATCATGCTAACATTGTTGCGTTTCACTGAACCCTATGCCAAATTAACTTTTACAGGGCAATTACAAAATCTTATAATCATGCAAATTAGTAGTTAGCAGCTTACATCTTCCAATTAAATTGCCACCTGCTATTCCAAGATCCAAGTTAGCCACAATAAACTTTTCCTTTTCCTGTTTTAAAGAGAGACTCTTTATGTGGAAAGTCATCGATGTATGGATTAGCCTTCTCAGGGACAGGGGTCCAACTTGAAGCAATCACAGGCAGGTTATTTCAGCAAAAGAATAAAACCCAAAGCATAGTGTGAAGAGAAAAGGGAATTAACTCTGGAGTTATTATCAAATTTGAGTGTCCAGGTGCACTCCTAAAATCAGGGTCACATCCTGTCTGCAGCATAATCCTGTACCCAGACAAGATCCAGGCATCATCTACTCCCTCTCACCTTCTCCCTCCTTTTCCCTCCCTGTGTGAAGAAGAAAAGCCATTACTGTGTGGGCCAGGGTTGGCCTCTGACTCCTGGAGATCAGCACAGTCTTCCCCAGCTCAGTGACCCTCTTTCTGCTTGGTTCGCAAACACCCAGGTATCCTGTACGTTCCTTCTTACAGAATGAACGCATGGCACATTTCAAAGCTTTTTTCCAGCTCCCTGCAAGGTAGGGAGTGGGATGAATTCATCAGTGGATGCAATTTACTCTAACATAAGGAAAGAAGATGAGGACATTTACTTGATTTACAGGAAAAAGAATGGGGCTTTAAAGAGTCAAACTCCTGAGTTTAGCACAGCAAAATCATCAATTTTTGTTACTTAAGAAGTACAGATTTTATAGAAAAGATCTTTGTTTTTTTTTTTTGCTAAAAGCAGGCAGAAGATGAACATACTGCTTGGGCTCCTAAAACAGCAAAGGTGCCAAAACACACTGTGGCCTACAGAATGAAATGTGGTGATGAAAATCAAACATCTCAGAAAAAGAGTCAGGCACAAAACATAGCAGACAATGAGAACCAGTGTCAACTCTGGAATATGTTATGGAATTAAATTCTTCTTTCTTTACCATATTCTCTCCCTTACCTCGCTGCCCCTCAAAGGGCACCCACAAAGCTTGCCTTGCCCACTGGGACAGGATCTATGCACATGTAAGGCAAAGCTGCCTTCAGTTTCAAAGAGGTCAATGGTTTGTAACCTTCAGTGCTGTTCTTCAAAATCAGTTTAAGCTGACATCTGTCCAGGTGACATTCATATGGCTTGGACAGAAAGCTGGCCTGCTACAGAGGGCTGCATCTTCTCCAGTTTTTGAGGAGTCATTAGTGACTTGTAGCCAGCAGCGCAGGTTCTTCTGAGGGGAAGTTTTTCCTGCCAGCTTGGCGGATCTCCCCAGATACCGAGCACTCCCACAGCCAAACTCCAGTTTCGAGTGTGTTGCTGTCACGGCAGTGTGAATTTGGTGGCTTGTTTGGAGTGACTCCTTACTTACTCAGCCCCATTATAATGGTTCTTTTCTGACTCATAAAATTCCTTATAACTAAAAGGAATTGGGGGTTGCTTTTGTTATTTTAAGTGAAAACTAAACTTCTGAGGAGAAAAAATAAACAGCTACTGAGCTGTAAAAACGGACTCTTATTATTTCTGCCACCAGTCTCACAGCAGCTGTTCATAAACACAGCCATACAACCTGAGTCCAGCACAGAACATGAGTATATCCCTAAAAAAGGTAACAGAAACTACAGATGTCTTCATTCAGAGCGTGCTCTCCACTATTTTCTCTCTTCCTAGACATGACAAATGCAGCATTATCAGAGGATATGTAGATTAGTCTTTTTGTCTTTGGAAACACCAATGTTTAAAAACTCTGCATATTTAAGAAGCATCTCATTCTCAAGGATTTGCCAATGGAGTTTCAGCATGACTGAGATTTTGATTCGTGGCTGAAAACAGCATTATTTTTTTTGTTACACAACTAGTTTTGACTGAATATCAGAATACCAAATGGCTATAGAAATTTCTCTCTTGCCTTACAGCCCAGCATTTCTATGGATAAGGCAATATATCTGCAATCAGTAGCAGTTTTAGTTTGTTTACAATCAATGTATCAAACCACCTTTTTCATACATGGAAACAGGGAGAGAAAAAACCGTGGTTCTTGTGCCAGATAGATGTGAAAGATTACACAGTTGCAGTGTCTTGAGGTTACAAAGCTGCCAGTTTAACAAGCAAGATAAGCAGCAATGCTGATGTATTTATAGCAGTTTAGACATTTATATTGCATTTTGAAAGAACTGTAATGAACCAATCCATAAATAGTATGGGGATCATAGGTTTATTGCTGCCTCAGTGTAAATGGAACCTTATGAAACAAAAACACGTCAATAAGAAACTTCTATGTTAATGGCATTGGCAATGAGCTCTTTGGGGCAGGGCCTGCCCTGCTGGTGCGTGAGCATGGGCAGAGGGTAGCACAAGGCAACCCTCATCTGGCTGGGACCTTGAGCTGCCATAGTAATGTAAATATTAGAAAATAACAACGGGAGATCTGAAAGCTACAACAGCCTCTGACAGGAAACAGATCATTATCTTGAACAATATGTTCAATTAAAATTTGTTTAATAGTTGGGACCTAATCTGGATATCTCGTATGCATGTCAATAGATTTTGGAGCATGTCCTTGGACAAGGCAGATTGCAAATGTGCTGGATGAAGCTGCTCAAGTCTATAAGCTGTTTCACAGGAAAAGTAGGAAATCACAAGGATCTACCAGCTCATTAGACTTTAAGTTAGTGAGATATTTTCTTATTTAATTTAAGAAAAGGTATGTCAAGCAATAAATTAAATTCCTGATTCTCAATATGTACATCCAAAAAGCAATTTGCTCTGTCTGCTTTATTGATTGGCAAAACAAAAAAGATGTAAAATTTACTACTGTAAAATCATTTTACTGTCCCCAGTCATATGTAAATGGCAAACATTTTCATTTTGTAGTGCTGTCATATGTTACCAAGTGGAGCAACTTTTCCTACATGTCAAAATGGCTTTGCACCATTTCTGTGATAAGGAGAGTGCTGAGACAACTCTGAGCTGTCATCACTGAATTCTCACCCGTCTCCACGTCACGCAGTGCTGTTCAAGGATAAAGCTGTTGGTTTATCCCTTGACCAGCCTAGACCTTTATAGCATAAGTGAACAACATACCACGGGTTAAAAGCAATTTCCCTGCCAAAAACATTTTTCTGACTGGGGACTTCCTGTAAAAATTCTGGCTCCAAGAGGGAAGTAGAGGAGGGTATGCTAAATACTTTACTACTTAATTTTGAAAGTGATGACGCTCTCCAAAATAAATACTGGAGAGGTTCTTAAGCAATATACGCTTTGGACTGTAGCTGTAGGCTGGCACTCAGCCACAGTTAGGTGGTGTTTGGTTCTGGTTTCCCAGCCAACCTCTCATGAGTGAGTGTTAAAATGTGCGGTGAAAGAGTGATGAGGAAGAAGTGATGAGAGAGAAGCTGAGATTACCTCTCTGTCACAAATTGCCCTGCTAAGGTCAAAGTCAATGTTATTAGAAGGGAAAGCTGATCAGAATTCAATACTAAATGTAACCCACTGACATGAAGTTTCCTCTTTCAAACTTTCAAGCCTGCATAGAGATGAGTGACACCCTGCCTAAAGTGCTCTCGTTTATAAATCCACTGCTCCTCAGACAACCCCTATTCATGATGGAAGCTCCTATTTTTCAGTTTTGAGTTTTCTGATTTCCTACAAAGTTGAAGACACTTTCCCTACGGCTACTGCCTGATACCATTGGCACAACTGTGTGAGACTCTCACTCAGCATTGCTGCCTCTCTGTCACATCCATCTCTGAACACAAGTCTGGGATCCCCGAGATTCCACTGCTGTTACATCTGCATGGGACTTTCAGATTGCTGTACATCAGTGCACATGTTTTGTTTTCAAAGTCAACAACAAATGTAACATTAAACACCCTTGACTGCTCCAGTGAACAGCCTTGTCTGCTTCATGTTGCAAAACAGACCTAATTCTTATTGTAGCTGGTTTGTGATTGAACTAATGGTGCATGCAGAATCATAATTCAGCAAAGTGAATTAAATTATCAAAGAGTCTTTTACACTCAACACTTATCACTGTCTATCCAAAAAACAAAACAGTGTACTTGTGGGAGGGCAAGTTTTTTCAGACAGCCTAGAGGGAGGTGGATGGCCAGCTGCTGGCAAAGAGGAGGCATAGACACAGTTCACAGAAACATTGAGGGGCTGGGAATATGCAAATGACAAATCTAAGCAAATCAGAAATCCTCCAAAGGAGAAGCATCAGTGGATTATAGGAATGATTTCCTCTTACAGATCCCATTTGTAAGGCCCTGACTGTCATTCATTACCCCTACATTTTAATAAGGGACATTAATTACTTGTTTAGGATTATTTTCCGCTTTTGCGAGGAGGGTCCTCAGGTATTTGCTCTTCAGCATATGGCAAAATTTGTCAGTTAATTATTTTCCAAATAAGAACCTGACTAAAGGTCTCTGCATGGCAACAGAAATTTTTCTTTCAAATCTAGGGGAGGCAGATGTAACTGGTGCCCCCAGTGCACTTCAAACCGGCTTATACCTTGTCCAAATGCCTTCATGGGAATGTAGCTCCAGTTTACCTGACCTACCAGATCACACCTTCACCCGGTCAAGGAGAACTGCTGACTTTCAGGACTATACAGACAGGCAAGCTTATATGGCCTTTTCTTTCTACCCTGAGGAAGCTATCTGAAGATTGCTGAAGTTGTTTTTGTTTGACTGTGTTATTTTGTCTCACTTGGTAGGGAATTTATTTTCCTTACAGAATGCACTTTGAATAATCCCTAGGGCCAGAACACATCCTAGAAGATGCTCAGCTGACCCATCCCAAATAAGACTGAGACAAAGATAAGCTCTAATCCACTACTGGTTTTGTATCGCGAAGGAGGGTTTTGGCTTAGCAGACAATATCTCTTACAGGAAGTCACCTCTGTAAAGTGTCTAGCCAATCTCTCTATTTTTATAGGCTCAAAAATTCAGCAAAGAGGGTAGATCTTGGTTAAATAGGGGAACAGAAGGAGTAAGACAGGAAGATACCTTCCCTCCTACCTCTGCAGCAACAGAGGCTATCTCATAACTCTTAAGTAAATAACAGTGGCGGTTCTCACAAATCACAGTTTCTTTCTTCTTGGAAGATCAATCTCTTTGTGAAATTTTAATTAATTTCAGATATTCTGTTTCTTTTCAACAGTTTTCAGACTGGACTTGAGGAGCACTGGTGAGTTGCAGTTTCACTGAGGGAAAGCTGCTGTTCAGGAATGTTGTTGAGATCACGGCCACTTCATTCCAGCTTGGAAGGGTCAGAAGGCTGGAGACTCCCAAAGCAAGACCGATTCTAAGTGTGACCTATCTGAACGATGTTTGTTACCCTAATTCTTACAGACCTCTACAGTCATAAGTTTCACTGCCTCTGCACACCGACTTTTTCTTTCCTGTCTGTACAATCGGAGAGTTTTTCCAAATGTCCAGTCCCATTTTTCAATGTAATAATTCAAGCTATTTCTTCATGTCCAAAACACAAGATTGTGTTAACTTCTCCCAACACTAGCATTTCATGTGCCTCGGTGACTATTACTGTGTTTTCCTCTCTGTTATCCCTTGTTCACACTAGATATCATCTGTTTATTGAGTCAATCCAACCACCTGGATTTTCTAAATCTCTGCTCATTCTCTGTTCCATTATTCTGGACTCTCTCCATTTACTCACCATCCTTCTCAAAATGCCCCAGACTGGCAAATCTGTTGCTGATTCCAAACGGGGCTGTGTGCAGCAGAAAATCAGCCTCACCTGTCTTTCCAGGTGTGCTTGCTTGTAGATCCCTGCAAAGAAGAAGAACATGGGACAACACATTGAAATTATTGACTGAAGTTACCGTGCTGATTCACTGTAATCTCCCTCTCTCCTGAGCTGCCTGGTGTAGGTTATGTGTTTGTGCAGATGTTTAGCTCTGCCTAGGTGTGATACCCAGTACTTCCCCCAGACTGGCTCCAGCTTGTCAAGATTGTTTTGTATTCAAGGGCTGACCTGAGCTAAATATTCTTGCAGTCCCTTTTGAGTTTCTATCGTCTGTATAATCTCTATTCCATCATCTGTTCATGGAAAAAACCAAGCTAAACCCAGCCCATGTGGAGCCCCATTTGATGTATCCTTCCATTTTTAGCCAGCTCTTGCAATTCAGATCTGATCAGTATTTTGTTGACCCAGTGCTGATGCCTGGGCAGGAGAGAACAATTTTACATAAAATTCTGACACAACCCCTATTCTTTTCTGCTTCTATTGTGTCCTATAACACAGCTAATAATAAGGCAATGAAATCATTGCCTCCAGCTGTTTCCCAACAGAATTTACCAAAAGGGTAGTGAAATGATCTCATTTAAATCTCATTCCACACAAAGCATTGAACTGTACCAGCCAACACCAACACTGGTTCCAGTGTGGTCATAGTGCAATTTCCTTGACAGTCCTGGACAATTTCAGGGAGATTACAGATGGATGGGGCCCGTTTGGTTCCAGCTGGACTGAAGTGCAGATGGATCCCAAATGTCAGAAAATGGATCCTTACAGCTGAAATGCTTGTGGATACTCAAATTCCCTTGGAAAGTGACAGTTCTGGAAATAACATTTTCAGTACCAGTAAATTAGTCCCAGAATGGCATTTCCTGGCATGTCCACAGTCTGGATGTGGTTAGCTTGAAAGAGACACAGAAAAAATGTTGAAGCGAAGATACTATTGTGCTCAGAGGTGCCCCATGGGAAAATATCTAGGCTTGTTCTCTCACATTTTAAAACTCTTCCTTTTTATTTAAATAGAGTTAAGATTGATACAGGTAATGAAACTCAGGAAGGCTGCTGGCTTGTTTGAAAAATAGGGCAGCTATTTGGATGTGTGAAGGCAGCTCAGACAGACAGCTAACATAATCTACTGTGAATATTTTATTTCTTTGCTGTGGAAGAATAAGTCTATCTGAACAAAACTATTTAGCTTCCAGCTCCAGTGGTGGAACACGGCAGCAGCACTGCAAAGATGCAGTTGTCCAGCTAAAGCCCTGTGACTGCTGATAGTGCTCGGGATTTTGCAGGATTGGACAACAGCTGGTGGGAAAAGTATTTGAAAGTGAAGTGTTAAGATTTTAAGAACATAATCAGATATGTTTTCCTAAAAACCAAACAGAGCTCAAATGCTCTGAAGGACATGGAGCCTGTGTTACTGCCAGGACAGCCAACAACCACAGGCTGAGAAACCTGGCTTCCCTGGGATGCTCCTACAAAACCGCCCAGCAGATTCCAGCACTGACAAAAGCAGCCACAAGCACAGCAGGTTCAAGCATGCCAGGATCTTATCCATGCAGGCAGAGAAGAAAGGAAACTCTGCTAAACTTCCTGCTGATTTCAAAGGAGGATCCTCAGAGATGTCTGCCAGTTAGCTCATTCTGTACTGTCCCTTTCTAGAATGGAGCCAGGAACAGCGATATACATCAAATATAGACCAGCTGCTCAGAAGTGCATGCAGATACCAACACTTTAATTCCTTTTATAGGTAATGCTTTATCTTAATTCCCAGTAGAGACTGTAGCCTGGACTATAAATTTGAATGAAATATCTCAAATTCAAGATTGGTTTTGAATATGTGTGGGAGAGAAAACAAAAACAATCTCCTTTATGTGCTGTCCAAATTATTTATATTTGGACTGAATGATCTGCAGAGCAGATGGCTAAATGATTTCTAAGCTTCTCATAGGAAGCTGAGTCCTCTGTATTTGCAGGTATGCACATATAGATACAGTTTATCTCGCTCTACCCTCGTGCTTACTGTGATGTGCTTCCATAGGTCTATAGGGTGCACACAGGTCATCTTTGCATTCTGGCTCCAGAATATTTCCCTGGGCCTTCTGCATAATAAACCAACCAGTGAAATTGCTCACCACACAGAAAATCAAAATATTTCAGTCTAAAAATTGATGTATGTTACCTGATATGATATGTGATCTGTGCTACTCCAAGATGTGCTGCATGCTTTGCTTTAAGTTCATACGAATGTCAGTGGATATTTAACAGATTTAACTTCTTTTTTTTTTCTTTAAACTGAATGAAGGGAATGCTTTTCTTCCTTCTCATTTTAAATATGAACATTGAGTGACATTTCCTCTAATTTGGAGATAAAATATGGCAGTAACATTACTCAATCTGTGCATGAGAAAATGGATGCCTTACTCTTTTTACAGAGATAAACGTGGATGTTGGGCCATCCCAGCAATAAATTATAGAGAATACAGTCCTCCTGGAGTAATCTGCTTACATCTTTCTGGTTTTTCTCCTATGACTACTGCTACAACACTGGAAAGTGGTGAAACTGTTAGAAATCACTGCTTTCTGTACTTGTCTCTCATTTTTTTTATTAGACCGTGCAAAACTTGGGGGTTTTTACAGCATCAGAACCATCTTGTTTATAAATGTGGTCTATCACATGTGAGGTGATTATGCTTTGGATTTCAGAATTTGGGAAATGCTGCACTAGATCCTACAGTCCTTTCACAGTAGTAGTTTGCCAACAAGTACTCCATCCCAGCACCCACTGAAGGCTAGACCTGTTTTACAAGAGAGATTTCAATATTTTACAGTCAAACTGCCTTATTGAAAATGTATGTTGACTCAACATTTTTTTATTAATAATCTATGTATTTTTCTTGCTCCTAGAAGGGATTATTTGCAGATGTCAACATTTTTATTTTTCCTGAAATCTTCAAAGAACTGGCTTTGGGGTTTGTATTCATTTTTTTGAACCTGAAGTTCCACGGCTGATTCCACGAACATGATTGCTACAACATGTACTCCAGTTTTAGCTGCTTGTTTTCTTTTAACATTTTCATAAATAGAGCATCTCCATCTTGTAGAAGTGAAGTGTCCTCCTTAGACCTTTTGTAACCTGAAATGTATCCCATCAGAAAGCACTTCTCCACCCTTTTACGCCTCTAGAAATGTGATGTCCATGTTATAAACATCAATGCATCCAGAAGGACATAACATCAAAATCTCCAAGACAACACATAAAGATACAACAAATCAAAGGCAAAATAGTGATGGTTCAATTAGACTTTTAAATAGGATATTAAAATGAGGTTTGTAGTTAAATACAATTGTCTCTCTGAATTTGGCAGGGAAATCATTAACCAAATGATGTTAAATTTGCACAGATTGTTGAATAAATGAGTAAGACTTGCTTTAGATGGCAGCAAACCAGCCAAGAAACATACATACAAAGACTTGCTGCTAGTCCACATGAACAAATATCTTACACGAGGATAAGAGTATTTTTTTTAGGGATCGGTAACTGAATAGCTACTGTTACCATTAGCTAGTCCTCCATGTGGAGTAACCCTCTTCATCTGTACAGGTGGGGGAGTTAGAGGGGTATGGACGCGTGTTCCTGTGTAACATGAGGTTTCTTGTTTGTTTGCAGAATGGGTGCTGTTAACTGTATTGGTATTAATCAAAGTCTGTAGCTGTATATTCAAGACATCTGAAAGCTGCATAACTTTAAATATTCACCTTGTTATTTTGGTATGTTTTTTGTGTGTGCTCCCTAGGATATAGCCAGACAAATCCAGGTACCTGGAGGCACAGATATGAACAATGCAAGGATTTTTCTGAAAAACCGAATCATCTAAACAGACCATTTACAGTTCAATTTATGATTTTGCTTTAGCTACGGCTAGCAATAATTTTCCAGACTATATTTATAAACTGTGCTATGATTTCTTCCTCCTAGTGAAAAATTTGTTTTCTAAAATTGACCAACTCCTGGATAGTCATCACCTGGAGTAATGGTTTAATACACAGTAAGTGTATGTGAAAAAGCCAGAATAAACAACATCAAGGTATAACCTTTCTTCCAAAGGTGAAATGTAATTTTAATTAAGACTTAAAAGTAGGATTATTTGTTATTATGTTTTTATTGGTACTCATTTGATTAACATTGTGCTGAAGGCAGGGGAAAAGATAGTCCTTCATCAGCAGATGCAGCCTACAAATGAAATGAGATCCTGGCTCTTATCTCAGCATATCTGGTTGTTACTTAAAGGGTAGTCCCAGTCCAGGTCATCATTTCCCAGTCAGAACAGGGGAATTGTAATCAGACTCTCTAGAATTTACAAATCAGCTACATCACTGCTAATATGTCAAACAGCTCAGGATAGCAAGGTGACAGTCTTTATGGACACAGCACAGTTCCATCCTCCTTGAAGTTGTTTGACCCCTTCTGCCCACTAGGAACCGTCACTGTCCCATGTTGTTCTCCATATTCCCCCTTGCAAGAGTGGGGACTGGTGTGGCAAAAACAACCTCATAATTAAACAATATCAGCCACTATGGATGCACTATTCCCTGGTATAGGCATGGCAGAAATAGGCAGGAGTGGGAGATGGTGATGACAGATGAGCATCGGTTCAAGTTCAGACCTGAAATAGGGGGCCTTGGTGGGTGGACTGATGAACGCACTTGTAAACAGTGATCCATGGGGCAACAGTTTTCATTTGGGAACTAGAAATTCGAAAAAGAAGTGTCAGCTAAAGCTAAAGTTGGCTGAGTGGAGGGGAAGTAGGACAGTCCAAGTAGCTGAAGGCCAGGCTTGGAGCTGGGTGGGATATGCAACACAGAACCACATTTAAAATAAGAAGGTAATTCTCAGAAGTTATTTCCCCCAAGTATTTTGAGCAATGAAATAACTACACTGGTCAATGCCTATGATGTGATCTCATCCCCAGAAGTACAGTTCCAGTTTCAAATACCCTCGTAAAGTGATTACGTCATAGAGATGCTTCCAATTTTGCAATTGAAAAAGACTCAAAGTACAACCTCTCTACCAGCATTGGTTAATGAAGCCTATTGGAGAAAAGACCCTACCCACTCATTAATAAAACTAACATAATGCCCCTAGAGGAATTAAAGGATTTTGGGGTTATACTTAAATTTGTGCAATATTGAAAGGCATTGATATTTCCACTCCAAGGACTACAGCACATCCACTTACAAAACATAGGTTCACAAGGCAATTCAATAAAGCAGTTCAACTCCAGTGAGTTCAGTGGAGTTGTGCCAACCATGGATTCAGTCTCCTGATTGTAAAATACAGTCTGTTATGCTGTGAATTATATGAAGTTTCAGATCCAAGTAAATATCAGACAACAGCAATATTCCATTTATTTCAGAATTCACCTGGGGACTTTGCAAGAAGAGAAGACTTCTTTCTATCTGAACAATACTGGGATAATTGTAATATCTTAAAAATAAAAAGAAAGAAAAGAGGCAAATAAACTGCTAAATGGTGAGAGAGAGAAAGACAAACCATGATAGAAAAATTACATACAATGGGACATATTTATTGAACAATGCACAAGAATATGAGAATCTGAAATTATTTTCAGCGTTGAATATGCAGGATACATTTAATATGCTCAAGATGCATTCAATCTGCAGCAGCTGTCTTTGCACAGAACATTGCAAAAGAATCAAAAAGAGGAACATACAGTGAAATGACCACACCAGGCACCTTGCTCTGCCCCTGCTAGCTGCCACAACATCCCTTCCTGCTATTCAAGTGCAGCACATAGCTGAGATTTTCCCAAAGAAAAGTGTTAAGTGTTTCACAGGAAAGGAAAGACAAACAAAGGAGAGTAAACCATTTGTGTGAAATGATCTGTACCCACCAACATTTCCACAAGAAGAAACAACTATTTGTTGTTAAACTATCAGCTCAAAACTATGAAACATCAAGGATTCAAACCTAAGTGAATTGTTAGGTAAGTTCCCCAAGAAGTTGGATCCTTTTCAGAACTAGATCTGCACTGACACCCTGCTTCTGGAAAGCTTCATTATTCATTTGTGTTTTGCTTCCTGGAACAGGAACGGATGTAAGCTTGAGCTGCTGTGACTAGAAGAATAAACTATTATCACACAGGCCATAACATATAGAAAAAAGGGAAAATATGCTGTTGCTTCTGGTCATTTGGTCATTAAATCTGCTCTTGGTTGTAATCACTGCATCTGAGGAGAAACAACATCCTTTCCAGTCCTTTATTTCTTTTAGTGCTCTCACAATGCCCTATCCATATGACATCTTTACCATTCGTTCCATTTCTGCCTTAATTTTATTAATTTGACTCTGCCTCCTCTAGTCCCATTGGATGCATATACTCCTTCCTGTCTGTCCCATTTTAAAGTCAGGAAACACGAACCAGTGGTCAGACTACGCCTTAGATTTTCCAGGTAGCTTTCCTCTGCTCCTGCCACCCTGCTGTTCTGTTTCACTCTGCTGTATTTTATGCTCATCACTGCTAAGGCTGTTGTTAAACTGAAACGCAATGCTTGTTTACAGGGAGACATACAGGAAAATTAGGTACAGATTAATCAAAGCAATGCTTGTTTACAGGGAGATATGGGAGAAAATTGGACACAGATTGGCCAGAGCAACAGAGATATACTTCTGGAGGCAGCCGTGCAGAGGCGGCAGCTCCCAATGGCTCCCAGCGGGTGGTCAGAAATAATCATACTGCCCAAGGAAAATGTGATGTGAAGTCTGTTTAACACATTTAAATGCAGATCAGATGGGTAGTCTCACCTTCAGGAAAATGTCATCCTTTCCAGAGCATCTGATTTAGGGTGCACGAACCCAAGAGTTTCCAAACCTACCTCTAAACTGGAATGTGAAAGTTGAAGGACCATATGTGAAGACGGGCTGGAGCCTCCCCAGAGATGTTGGTGTGCAGATAGAGAGTTGGATCCCTGAAGGCAACAGGTATTAAGCATCAGGTAATTGATGTTTATAGCTGAATCAGGCTACCACTGGTGGGAAGAACCCTCCCTTGGTAACATGAGCTTACTGTGAAGACCTGTTGTTCTCCATGGGAACCGTGTGTTAATGCAGGCCAGGTTTGGGTTTGTTTTTTTTTTCAGAGGGGAGTACGGCAGAAGCCTCCTTGCTTCTTTTGCTCTGGGTTGGAAAGAACCTTGAAGAAGAGTAAGTTCCTGCCCTGTGAGGAAACAACAGAGCATAGTGGGGTACAGGAAAAGGGATTTTTCTGGATGCAAGGTGAGCATGAGGGACTCGGCAAAGGAGAAGAGAGCTTGGAGCACTGAGCTCTGAGAAATGTGGGGAGCACAGGTTCAACAGAGACCACAGAAAGATTTTTGGTGGAGCAAGCAAAACAAACTGTAAATTTTGTCACAACCCAGAGCAACACTGAGTTGCTGATATTCAGAGCAACCCTGTCAGAATGTCCCTGTCTTGCCAGGACACAGTGCAGGAGAAAGTTCATTTACAAACTCTCAATTTACTGTATTTCCTTCTAAACTTCCTCCATAGTAAGTTTATCCTTTAGCTATTACTCAAATAAAACCCAGTTTCCAAGTTTTGAAAGTGCCTTAAGTATTTGGGGCTGCTTGCTGCAAGGTTGCGCAGGCTGCAAAGCTCTGGTGAGCCTGTGATAGTTTCAACCCTGAGTGACTTTGGATTGAATTTAGAAGTGCACTCAAACATTTTGTCTGACAGATGAAGAGCAGCAAAGAGCTCAGGGAGTGTTCATCTTTCTCTGTCAGACCTGCCGGCGATGTTCCTGTGACCTAAATTGCTTTCAACTTCTGTGTGGACTTCCTCATTCAGCTTGCTGGCTTCCCACTATCCACATGGTCCAAGTCAATTAGATGAGTAATGTCACATCTGGTCTAACGTTGAATTTGTGTACCCATTCAGTAATTCAGTGTTTAGAATGTTAACTAATCTTCTGGATTTTTTTGGTTTTGTTTTGCTGCAGGTTTTTTGTTTTGTTTTGGCTAGTTTTGGTTAATTACTTTGTTGTTTCAGTTATTGTGGGCAAAAGCAAAAATAAGCAGAAGTTTGATTCCTTTTCATGTTTCAATAGACATATTTTAGAAGTAGCAATTTTGTTTTCAGCTTTTTCAGAACCAATATGAATAAAATCATGATTCTGCAGCATTTTCACTGATTTCTAATGAATTTCATCTGGTGGAATTCTATACAGAGCCACAGAAAATGCAACATTTCATCTTCCATTGGGAGGCAAAAATTGCCAGGCTAATTTAGATTTGCTGAAGCTCTAGCCTTTATGACACATAAAAGACTGACACAGTAAAAGGAGACAGCACAAAGTTTCACTGAGTTTTGACAGAAGGGCAGATTTATCCATGGGCATAATTCAAGGAAAGTTAAGAGTCTGGCTTGGAGACTCTCAAGCGGATTCCTACAATTTATGGTTTACAAATCCACCCTAATCCTTGTCCTTCCTATCTGTTCTGGGCTACTTGCAGGCAATAAGTATCTGTCACATTGCCAAAGAACAGTTGTTTATCTAGTTTTAAGTGAGTATGGGAGCCCATTTGTTTGTTTTCACCGGAGGTATGATGGATGCAATTACAGGGGCAATAATATGCATGGTTACAGCATAACTGCTCTGTGGATCAGACAACAGCAAAACCATCCATCTTCCATGCGTGCAACCATCACAGCTCTTACCTTCAGCTCAATGTCTCCAAAAATGTGCAGAAACTTTTCTTTTCAAAAGTTGAGGGTAAAACCAAATTAAATCATTCCTCCAAGTGCCTGGGATTTTAGCATGGCAGGAAGGGAGACTCAATTTCTACATAACTAGGGCATGATTTATGTCTGCGGAACTCTCTCAACTTCCCCATTTTCTCTGCTTGGACACAAACATTATCAATACTGGGTCCCTGACTGGGTGGAGGATGCTGCTCTCCTCCATCATGACAAGACTCAGTATTTAAGCAATCAGAGCTGGTCCTTCTGAATCAAGCAACAAACTGACTTTGATCTTATTTCTGCACACTCACTGTATACACAGAAGATGCATTTCCCCCATGCATCTCACTCCCCTATAAAACGAACTCTACCTGGCACTCTTTCACTACAAGTGTGCAAATCCTAATTTGTCTTGTCTTCATTGATATATTCTCTCTCCCAGCACTTTTAGGGCCTGCAACCTTTCTTCTGTCTAGATTCTATTGTTTGATTTATTCCCCAATTTGATTTCATCTCTGATTTAATAGCTCTCTTGCTTGCACCTGCCCTTTTATTTTGGTTTTTTTTTTTCTCACTTCTTTACTATATGACCTTTCCTAGACCTTATTTAAAAGATGTATATTGCCCTTTCTATTGCTATATTGTTCTTTTTGGCCTTTTTCCCCAGCCCCTCTTTGACCTCTTAGTTCACTCAAAGGGGGAAGGGATGAATGGAAAGTAAGGGTAAGACAAAGCTGACACTGATTTGGCCCACTAGAGTCTTGAAAAATAGCTGACATTTGTTTGGACAAAATCTGGGAAGCTGTGAGAGGCCACAAAATCCTAGGATCCTAGCCCAGGAATAGTGCAGTGTGTGTATTTATAATCACCTTTGCATTCTTTTTACATTATCTGATCAACTTCTAAGGGTTTTCTGAGTCACACTATACTACATAATACCATATACTAAAGACTGAAAACATAAGACTTAATGCAGGAAATAAGGATAGATGTCAGGATTCAGCCCACTGTTGAAAAGAAAAGGATTTTTACAATCAAAAGATAAGCTTCACCCTGAAGACGTCCCACCCCATTTAGGAAATTCCTGTTCTCAGTGTCAGCCCTGCTAAGGCAGCAGAGCAGCATGAATGGAGCAGCCTGTCATAGACAAGAACAGCATTGTACACAGACAGAACTGGGAAAAAGTTCTGTTACCATGATAGATTTGTGTAGTAACAACCACGGATGATAAATTTCAGAAGTTGGTCGGGGTTAAACTGGTAAATCATGCAATCAGTTATGGGTTAAATATTAACAGAAGATATTCTCCAAAAAAAAAAGACAAAGTTGATTACATTCTTTCAAATGACTCCCAGATGTTAAAAAGTGCTTTCCAATGAAAATAATTATATAATCTACAAACCTGAACACCATGTTAAAGGAATGGTAGTGAAAATTACTGAGTTAACAATTTAGGCCCATGGCCATTTTGTCTCTCTAAAGACACACAAGAAAACTTCATATATACTGAGTGCTGTTGAAGTGAAAAAATCTGAATTTAACAGATTTCATACTTAGTGCATTAACTAGAATCTTTTCACTGCAGGATAAAATGCAGTTATTTTTGCACTTTTTATGACACTGTGATGTATTTACAAGAAGTGTTTCCTTTTCCTATGTCTGGCAGTGTACGCCTTGGAACTGTGCAGCAGACTTTCAAAACCATTTAACTCTGTAACTGCAAATGCCAGTGACAATGAGGAAGTACCCTTTACCTGCATAGTGCTGTAGAGCAGCTTTTCCCTGGTTAATATTCCCTTCTAATTCATTACTTTTTGTTTTTCTTTGAAGTGCCCAAAACCATTCAGTTTACCAGTTCATCCTTCACAGTCTAAATACGACATACAAACTTTTAGACTAAAAATAACATTTGGGCTCTTTTTACTTAGCTTCTATAATTTAGAATTCTTGAGATGCTACACCTGGTTTCAGTCCTTGCTTCTTTGCTCTTCTGGTTTTTTTTCCAAATTAGAGATGAAACTCTCATCTAATGCCAATCTAGGATTTTAAGAAAAATATCAACTGAATGGAGCTGGTATTATCACAACATCCTCAAAATGGAATTAAAATACACACACTGTCATTCAATAGCTTCCATATTAAAGCTGTGAGAATTACTTATGAATTGCTGGCTAACTAATTAATAGACACATAAGTAAATGTTTGTCGAACAGTTGTCCCTGATTACTTATCTTTTTTTAAATTTTGTTTTGGTTTGGTTTTGGGTTTTTTTGTTTGTTTGTAACAGTTATATGAATTTCTGAGTTACTTCTCAATAATGAACCCTGCTGGTAAATGTACTCTTTAATTAGTTGTCTGAGATACACACAAAGATCACATCGTGGATGAGGACCCCACTCTGTGGCTGAGCATATGCAAAGCTGTGATGGGTGCTTAAAACTATTATGGGAAGAATGAGGGGATTTGACTTCCAAAACCAATTAATTATTTGCAGAAATTGATGGTCCCATCAGTAGGGGAGACCAGATTTCAAACAGAAGTCAGCCATGAGGCAAGAAAACCACTAATGGTTTTTCACCTCTAAAAATATTTCCTATTGTGTTTCTCATCTTTGTAGATCATCCCTGATGATATTGTTGTTACAACAGTTTTAAGTGCCAAGAATAAGCCAAGAAAAAAACAGAAAAATAGAAACTGTGATTTAAAAAGTTTAGGTTGCTCTTCTGAGAAATGTAGTTTGCTAAGGGAGCATGCATCTTTTGAATACTTCATACTGACCATAGGGTCAAATATCAAAAAGTTAGCCATCAAGGTCAGTGCCATTGACCTTGTGACATATTTACAATACTGGACTAAAACAGCCACCGTCAGACAACCATACATCAGACTTGGCTTTTGTGTCTAGGATCTGAGATCTTTGGGCATCCACAAATTGTAGGAGTCTCCTTCTTGAGGTGCTTTGAAAGGCGCCTATGATTAATGTAGGCGTTTTTTCTGCTTACATTAGGGAAAATGACCCAAAATCCCAGATGTGGCTACAGGGAAGAGCTCCCTGAGTGCCTAGACCTTCAAAAGCCATGGGGTTGCCCCCAAGGCCAGGCATCTCTGACACCAGTGGAATGTTTCTGGGGAACTGGTTTCCGAGCAGGGCCTGAGAGCCCTGCGGAGAAATTCTTGCTAGCCAAAAATCCCACCAGCTTCATCTTGCAGCGAGGAACAACTTGTGTTCTAACTGATGCATTCAAATGAACAAATAAATTACTGGCGGTGCTTTTGAAGTAGTATCATCCCAACCAATCTTAAAAATTCCGTTAGCTACCTGACAGAACAGCTTATATTTTTCATTAAATGCTGACAAATATATTTTCTAACTGAAATCAAAATGGCATTATTTTCCCTTGAGTGCACTAATGTTTTATTTATATATATTTATTTTTTAAAAATCTCTCTGATATTTACGGAGTTTATGAGTTTTGCTTTGGGTTTGTTTTTTTCTTAGTAAAGGTTTCTTTTAATCAAATGTGAGTATTAACTATTTATTAGCTATGGTCAGAAATAAACTTTCAGATCTGGAGGGCAAACACATTGTAAAGCTCTCACAGTTTAATCCTGGATTATGCAAACACTCAAATACTGGGAAGCTCATTTAAGCGAGAGGAGCAGTCAGCCTGGGAGGGCTTGGGGCAGTGTTCTCTCAGCTCCGTTCCCAGGCACCTGCAAAGCTGGATCTGTGCTTAGGCGATCAGCGTCCAACCTTTTGCAGACCAAGAGCCAAGAAATAAAACACAAAGAGTCTTGGTTTCATCACTGGCTCCAGTGCTGGGTCTTTGTGCCAGAACAAGAAAGCTCTGCCCCAAGTGTTTCCAGTGTTGTCCGTCTTTGTCTTCCATTAGATGCATTCTCTCCCTCAGCTCAGATCCCTCCTCCTCTTCCCCTGGCACCCCACTGCCTCCTGCCTCACTCCATGCTGTGTATTTGCCAGCTAGAATGGCAGGTTTTGACACCATGCTCTTACCAAGTAGCCACAAAAATGTCTGGGGACCCAAATTACTGCACTTCCAGATATAAGTGATAGATTCCTGTGTTGAAAAACTTGCTGTGCTTCAGAAAAGGAGGCTTCATTAACCAGTCATGCCTTTGGTCTTCACATCTTTGAAAACATCTGAAAAAGGGTATGATTATTCATGGCTATGGGGACCTTCTATAGAATTAGATGTGTCACAAGCTTATTTTGAAAAAAAGTTCAATTTTTTTCTTGCCATATCATTTAAAGAATCTTAGAGGAACTGGTGATAAAATGTTTACTTTCAAATGGACACAACTTTTGAAGACTATATTGTTCATAGTTGCCAAAAGTAATGTAGAAAAAGAAAGCAGAGTAACATTCTCCTTAAATGCATGCTGAAGTGAAAAATAAACTTTCAGTGATCCAGACTGTAGAAATGCAAGACAAGAGACTGCCATCGAAAAAAGTGTTCTATTAAATTAAGATGCTACTAGATGTCGTTTTGACTCTGTGGGTAGCATGTCTGTCTCGCAGCCAACTACTTGTGGGTTCAAGTCCCATACCGGGACTTTGGCTCCCATCCAGTGTACTGCAGTAATAAGCAGCGTGTGGCACTTTTAGAGGTGTCATCCTTCAGAGGAAATGTTAAACCTACTGTCCTTCTGCCAGCTCTCCAGTTGGAAATTAAAGATCCCAAGTACCCTTTGAATACAGTGAGTAATAACCTTGGGGCCGTGGCCAAGATTCCCTCTCTCAATAAAAGAATTTGTAATTCACAGGGCATATTTCACAAAATAGCAGAAGTCATAGAAACCAATGGAAAAGCCTCATTAAAATTGTCATGGTTCCTTTACATATTTTTTAACATAGCAAGTTGCCTAATTGATTAAGCTTCAATGGCATTTTTAAGCAGCTGCCATAAATTGCCCATACAGGGACATTCAAAAGAACAAAGAACAATTTCCACTACACATCTTTGAGAAACAGCTAACTCCCATGGACACCTTTGAAAAACTCAGTCCAGGTTCAGGAAAGGTCCTTGAAAAATGTTTAACAAGACTCCATTTCAGAACAAACCTTTAGCGCAGAGCACCACAGCAACATTCATGGCCTGTTAAGTGGGAAGATGCAGAGGAGTCTCTCAGCAGCCTCGTGTGCCGTTCCACTCTCTGAGTACCAAGAGCTGATGCACTCATGTTACCAAAGGTATTCTTGCACTGGAGACATAACCTGGCCAGCTGGTATTTGCATGTCATTAAATATGCTTTTGAGACATTTTCCACATGGCAGGAATCATAACAAAGTTATTTAATGGCAATGGGCAAATATCCTGCCAGTAACATATGTTTATAATTGTGGTAGAGATTTCTAGCCTTCCTTGTGTGGGTTGGGTGAATCAGGACACACATGCTCTGAGCTAAATGCTCTATCTCCCACTGGCCCTGGGCAGGTAATCTTAAATACTGTAATTTACATGTCATGAAACTGTAGACTATTTGGGAAGAGTTGGAATTGCATCTCATAAGCTGCCCAGGCCTTCTGTCTCCAACCTGGTTGCCCCTCGGCAGCTCCACTTTGGGGACTTCTTCACCCTTGTGATGTGCCACCTGAGTGAGCAGAGCAGCTGAGGGATGGAGAACCCCAGTAACGTGATTTCTTGTCATGAATCCTTAGAGTAGCCACGAGCTGATCACATTGAAGGGTAAGAGCTTTTAAAATGTGATAGGCTCCAGGTCCACATAACAGCTTGGCGATGTCACTTCTGGTGAGTAACGTGCCCTGGCAAACTAAAATTTAGCAGTCTGTTTTTCAGCCACCCTAAGCTCGCTGGCAGTGAACAGGGAGAAAGTACATCTAGATAACATTTCATCTCCTGGAGATCTCTCATGTAAGAGAGATCAGAGGAATTTTTTTCTCTTGACAGCTGAGGAAACAGGAGTGTCTTGTGCAGATGTGGACTTCAGACAAAGGAATTCAACCCTTCCATACCTAAATCCTCCTTATTTCAGGCAAAGGTATCCCATGTATGCCGCACGAGGAAGGCTGAGGCTGCCAGAACACAGCAGCCTGCAATGTTGCATAGAATCTCCTTTGTGGACTTTATCATTAGTATATTTTTACTACTTTATAAACACTGAATGTACCATGAATCCCCAAAAATGTAGGTATGTTATAGAGAAACCTCCGTAATGGCAGAATCCTCTGATTTAGATTTTGTGGCACACATCCCTCATGCAGACAACAAAATGAGCTCTCCTGATGGTGTTCAGGTGCAGTAGCAGTCCCACGAGTACCGCTTTGACGTGTGCCAAAGATTTCCCATCACTGCCCACTCACTTCCATGACTACGTTTTTAACGCAGTTTTATAGGACTGGTTGGTGTGGTTTCTTGCTCCTGAATAAGTTTCCCCTCTCTCTGCTCACTAGCCTCTGAAGAAAATAAATGGTAGGAAAAGAAAATGGCTTCTGTCTCTCTTATACCTTTCTCATTTCAGTTCTGCTCTTCGTTTCTCATAGTTCCAATCTCAAGTGCTCTTCAGAACTCCTCACTTCAGTGACCGCCTTTCTTAATTTAATCTGGACAAAGCACTGAGTTCATTTCAAGTCATAAAGCTTGATTTGCTGTGTGCTCTTGGCAAATGTGAATAAGCTCCCTGGCTCCTTTTAATCAGCTATCATAATCATTTCTTTTTTTTTAAAGCTGCAGCAATTAGGTCACCAAAGCAAGTAGTCTCTTGTGTTCTATTGAGAACAAATCCATCCTTCCCTGACTTGCTGCATAATTTAATTATTAAAGCTTGATATCATTTTGGTTTCCATGTAAAGCAACCCCATAAGAGCAATTATATCCTTTCGAAGGCAAGGTTACTACTCCTAGAGCCAGTGCTCAGAGGGCCTGGTACTGTGCTGTATATGGTAACATTACTACTTCCTACCACTCACATTGCAACATTTGTCTACCTACCCAGCCAACAATAGCACTCTGCTGGCTTCCTCTCCCTGAATCTTCACTGAGCTAGCATGTGCAGGATCTGGTATCAATTAGTTAATAATTTAGCAATGGCTTGAAGATGTAAAACAGCTGCTAAAAGCTAAGCCTTATTATTATGCTAACTAAATTTTTTTCTTTCACCTTTCCATTTTTTTCTCCTTCAGAAAATATTATTGTATTATTAACTGTGTTTAGCACCTCCTAGTTCTGACATTTAAATATCTAAAATGTTTGGTGCAATTACATTGTTTTGTATCACAACACCTAAGATGTTCATTTCTGCATGAAAATTTGCATAGCTAAATTTTGTTTTAAGAACTGCAACTGTTTCTGTTCACTGCTTTCCAAAAGACAAGAAAATAGCGTGGTACAATATTTTACTTGTCTGACTGGAGAAGCTTTCCAGATTAAAGTATTTATGAAGTTTGGAAAAAAGTTTTGGCCACTGCTTTGATTTTAATTTTCAAACTGTGTTTTTCCTGGTTCCCTCTCAGTTCCTTTCACCACCCCAGGAGTATCAGATACTGCTGGTGCATTTGGGAAAAATCTCTCCTCAGTCACATGTTTTGAGGATCTGATTGGCACTCTAAGGAGGCTGCTGGGCACAATTAGAAATCCTGTGTTTCAAGAAAGACTTGTAGTACCCACACGTAGCTGGAAATCTAAGAGACATAATAGCAGAGTTCAGTAAATGGTGCCAAATGTTGTTGGTCAGAAGAACAAAGTATCTTCACACTCACCTTAATACACTGTGCAAATTGCTCAAACACAAACACATTTTGTCTTGCTCATGCAGACAGAACAAGATCCAACTGCAGTGTGCTGAGAATAATGGGGCCTTGCCTCTGAGTAAGCTTGTGTGGGTGTTGCACTGCACATGATAATCAACTGCAATTATTCTAAAATATGAATTAGAACAACTGTACCATCATATTAAAGACGTTGATTTACACTTTTTTTGCAGGACTGAAAGATGCAACCAAGACAAGTGGAATTTGGAGGTATTGTCCTACTCCTACTATAGGAAGTTGCTTAAAGGCTAAGATGACATGCAACATGGTTTTCTCTTGAATTTGTTTAAATTCCAATAAACCTCACTAAAGAAACTTAAGATGATGTCTCATAAATTTCACAGCCTTTCTAGACTGAATATATCAAAATTCTTCTAGTGTAATAAATCATTAAATACCTTCAAGCCTGTCAGAAACACACCATTTATGTAAAAACACTTCAGTTCCTCATGGAACAACTAATTAAATGTCCCTTTTACATACTTGCCTTGTCCTGCCTGTAGCTATTAGGACACATCATGCATTTTCAGTCAATGTGAGGGCACTGGAGTTAGCTTCCTGGAATTCCATCAGGATAAAAATAAAGTTGTTCTTAATATGTGACACATCATTCAGTATGGCTTGTTCCAGAGACTCTGGGAGAGGAAAATAATGCATGCTTTGTCACTTGGGGCTGTGTCGTGCCATGTGGAACTATTTTCATGCTCTGCTTTTGATGGGGACAGCAGCTAATCCCTTTCTCAGGTACCAACATCGAAGGAGCATGACTAATGTGCAAATCATACACAAAACCTGTGAGCTAGCTTGTGCAGAAAATGAGGATCTTCACAAGCCTTCCTGCCACAAACAGGTAAAACAGTTCTGCTCTGCCATACCTGAGGGCAATGGAGCAGGCAACATGCAGCAGAGCTCTCTGCCCTTGTCCACAGTCCAGGAGGTCCAAACTGTTCCATTGGGAAGAACAGAGTCAGCCTTGAGCTCAAATCCTAGCAAAGGCAGCACTTTCTGCCACGCCCATCAGTGTGGCAGAGCTGGGCATGCTCTCCAGAAACACCTGGGGAACTTTCTGAGGAACAAAGCTTCTCCTGAGCCATCAGGCAGCAACATTCTGACTGGTGGCCAGTAAGAAGTCAGTAGTGAAATGGGTCTTTAGCACAACCCCCAACAAGACAGCATGAGCCAGCAATGTGCTCTTGCAACAAAGAAGGCTGATGGTGTCTGGGCTGCATTGGGCAAAGTATGGCCAGCAGGTTGGGAAGGTGATCCTTCCTATTTTTTCAATAGAGGTGAGGTCACAGCTGGAGTATTGTGTCCAGTTCTGAGCTCCCCAGTATAAGAGAGACACGGGAGTAATGGAGAGAAAGAAGAGTGACTCAAGAAGGAAAAAGAAGCTGAGCTGCCCAGGTTCCTTAAATTGCTAATATGAAACTGAGTAAAATCAGCTAAGTTTGTGCATACCAGGGATGTTAATGAATAGATAAAGCTGAATCACAGTGAGACTTATCTAGCAGTATATAATATCCTGCATCCTTTATTTTCTTGTTTGTGTCTGTCTTGGTATTCCCTTTAGGACTTCTTCCTTTCCCCAGGGCTTCTTCCAGCTGCCAGGGGCTCTGCACAGCCTTCTCAGGCTCTTTGCAGACAGTGCCACCACATCCTGCCCTGAACCTGCCACTCTCCTTCAGTGTCAGCAGCCAAGAGCTGCAGCCAGCAGGATTCAAGGATATTTGACCTCTCATCCAGTCCATGTATCAATTCTGCTTCAAGCTCATTCTCCAGCCTGTGCTGGGACTTCAAAGACACAGTCTGATGCACTGCACTGATTTTGTCTCCAGAGACTTTGAGAATATTTGCCTTCTCTGGGAATACTTTTTTTACTGTGGCAGAAAATCAGACATAGACATTTATAAACACAGAGCTTTGAAAGAACATCTGGGACAGCAAGTGTCCAACAGAGACATATCCTGGCCTGTTTCCACTCTTTTGCCACTTGAAACTCATCCCTAGAGCCATAAACAAAGTAAAGAAC
Source organism: Falcunculus frontatus (assembly GCA_013398115.1). Lineage (NCBI taxonomy): Eukaryota > Metazoa > Chordata > Aves > Passeriformes > Falcunculus > Falcunculus frontatus. The sequence goes on along the minus strand of VZRV01007025.1, from coordinate 360,254 downwards.
AAGACCATCAACGTTTTTCAAGGAACTCTCATCCTGCATCTCAAAGTAATTGCTACATGCCTTTGCCTGCAACCTTATTTTGTGCAGAACCTTCATTTGCCCTTAGACATCAAACACTCCCCAACTTTGAAGAAGTTTGAATACAGATCTGGTCTTTGCAGTCGAAGCACACCTCTAGCATAATGATGAAAAAAGAGGAATGTATTGAAGCAGAACACAGACAAACTTCTTCCAGAAGTCACTATAATCAAGCAGCTGCTTCCAGCATGAGGTCATGTCAAAATGTTCCTCGATATGGTGAATACAGCTCTGACGTGATTTTTTGAAAAGACTAACTATATTAAGCTCATAACATTACTAGATCCCTACACTGGCCTCTTAAGGCAAGCACGAGTGCATTAAGACACTGGTTTATTCCATAGACACAGTCAAAGGATAATACTCTTATTCAGTTACTTCTGCCTCACCATGGGAAAGCAAATTGCCATGAGTTATATATAGAAGAGGCAGATCCAAATTTTTTCCTAGTACAGTAAATCAACTATACACTTTGCATTCCAGTAGTTGCCCAAACCAGTTTTAATATACTGCTTGGTAGATTTTAAAGGAATATATCTGTCATTTGAACCTCAAATGTGTTGTAAAAATGGTATTATGGTGGCATTATTATCCAGACTTCTTAATTACAGATTAGAAATCCAGTGGTTTAGGCAATGCTATAAATATACAACAAAGAAGATGGCACAACATAAACATTAATAGTATTTTACATGAAAATACATGATACAGAGATGCATGATATACCAATATTCTTCTTCATTGTGATCTATCTGTTATAACCTACCTGAGTTGCTAAGGCTGAAACATATGACTATAAAAGGTCAGGGGTGTCCTTGAGGTATGGATCAGTAATATACGGGAGTAAAGCTCAGGAAGGAAAAAAGGGGACCCTTCTGAGGTTGATTTGCATGAGTTCTCTTCTTACAACAGGAATCCTTAAGGAGCATCTGATTTTTATTGTGTCTGGGGCACAAGAGCAGAAGCAATGGGACTAATTATAATGGCAACAGCTATGATAACAATAAGACGAGAACAATGCCAGACAAAGATAAGCAATTTTTGTTCAGCAAATGGGTTCACTTTAATAGAAGCTTGTTTAAACTCTTGGGCAACGAGAGGTGATTACTAGTGTACTTCAAATGTTTTCTGTCATCATATTTTTTCAACAATGCAAAGTTTCTAGCATTATAGGTGAAGAATTATTTAGCGACAAAATAAATTTTCTGTTATCTAATCTAAGCTTTTGCACTTGTCAGGTCTTCTCACAAGTTCTTGTCCCCCTTCAGCTGGAGAACCAGTCATGGGTATTTATCAAAGCTCAGAGCATTTTCCTCCATGTGCCTGGTGTTTCTCAGATGTAATTTAACTAGTGGTCACTCAGAATTAGTCATAAATCTGTCTGAACAGAGTATAAAATTTTGTCCTTCCAACAGTCCTAAAGATATCCTTGTCTATAGCCAGGCGAGGCAGGTAGGTGCTGTAATTACGCTTTCAGAGGACAATGCTATCATATTTACTCTCATCTTTTACTCATCCTTTGATAGCTTTTTATGATTGCTCTCTGGCTTTTGGCTTGCAGCCATTTCCCATCCCAAAGGCAATGACAATCACAAATAGAAAGAAAAAAGGAAAAGATGACAGGAAGAAAACAGTCAAGTAAAACAGAAAGAAATTCTGGAGGGTAAGAGTGAAGGTTTAAAAGAAAAATTTAACACACAGCAGAACAAAATAAAATGCCTAAGACACATTGGTTTGAAGATAAATGCAAAACCTTTCTTTTAGACACTTAACAAGTACAGTGAGACAGTAGCAGAGAAAGAAGAAAGGGGAAGGACAGCAATGCAGAAATTGTGTTACATTGTCACAGGCTTTTCTCACAGCACATTCTGAATCCACACTTTAAGGGTGGCTGGTTGTGATTCATAAAATAAATATCAAAAAACATACCCCTTTCTGAGTAGAGAGAGTAAGAAAGTCTCTCAGCCCAAAGTCTCTTAGGAGACTTATCTCAGTCACAGCATGTTTGCTGAAAATATAAAGGGGTGTTCGACAAAAATTTCTAAACATTTTTTTAATCAACCAAAACCAGTTAATTTAAAACATTTTTTTTCCTTAAAATGCTTATATCAGTTATAAAGTATGGAGTTTCTGTTGAAAATCAGAAAGTACCACATGCTCTAAGCCAAGCATCTCATAACCCGAAGGAGAACCTGGCCCTCCGCTTATGCCAAGCTGGGATGGGTGAGGAGCTTCTTTCATACAGCTTTTTAGCAGCCTCTAGGTTCACCTGATTTCACAGGAACAGCTTTGAAATCATGAAAGCTTTTACAAGACATGAAAAATGGTTCCCGTCCAGCTCTAGCATGAAGATTCTTATATCGCCAAATAAAGTGATCTATAATGGCTAAAATAGCTTCGTTAGTTCAGTTTATTATTGTGTAAATTGCAGAAAAGGCATGGAACTCAAATATGCAAAGGTGGCAATTCCATTACCTACTTTCCAGCACAACATATGTTTTCAATTTAAGCAAATTTTACCGTTTCCCAACTGCAAATTGGATGATATACAACAAAAACTGTGTTTTAACAGCTTTAGTATTTTATAGACATTACAGCCAAGCACCAATCCTTCACCTTAGGAAAAATTAAGAATTACAAAGAATTTGCTGTAAAAACACCTAATCACCAGCACCCATTTGGAAGCTGTATGGCCTACTGTATAGTAAGCTCTACTAAGACACAGAACACATGAACTCCTGGCCTTAAAAAAGATGCTTTTCCCTCTTTGTTTCCATGTCTATAAAATGGAGCAATAATACTTAGCTGCTGTGTAATTGAGTGCTTTAGAAACAAGAGCTTGGTGTTTTTTACAAAGTGGAGGTCACTTGATATTGCTAACAGCATGATTAGCAACATGGCAAATGAAGTAGAAAATATTTAAGCAAGCTTCAATGAATCAACTTGAAACTTCTAGTTTTGGGAATCTATTTCCATTAGATTTTTAATTCAAATAAAGCACGACAATAGTCTTCATTCATAGCAAAAATTTTCCATTATATTGAGACTTTAGTTACAGAACCAACTACATCTTCCTTAGCCAGAGTATGTTTCCCAAGCTCTGTTAACATAAGGTCTGACCTTTTTATGTACCTTTGGAGCTCATCTCTGGTAAACTGGCAGAATACTAAGTATAATCCCAGAATCACCCAGAATAGGCAAGGTTGGAAGGGACCACAGTGGGTCTTCTGGTCCACTTCCTCCCCGCTCAAGCAGAGCCATCCATCCCAGGGAACAGGACTGTGTCCCCATGCTTCTTGAACATATCCAGTGAGGGAGACTCCACAACTTCTCGGTCACTCACACAGTTAAGAAATTCTTCCTCATATTCAGGGCTCTCATTTCCTGTTGCCTCCTGTCCTCTTGCTTGGCACTACCAAGAAGAGCCTGGCTCCATCCTCTGACACCCTTCCTCCAGATACTGACAGACAGTGAGGAGGTCTCCTCTCAGTCATCTCTTCTTGAGGCTGAACAGACCCCGTTCTCTCAGTCTGTCCTTGTAAGAGAGATGCTCCTCTTCCTTTAACCATTTTCATTGCCCTCTGCTAGACATTGGCAAAATGCTACCAATAAAAGAATGCCAAGATCTTTAACTTTTTTGTAGTAGTACATAAATAAGCTGCATATTAAAATACTTATTGTGAAAGCCTGAAAAATCACTCCTTTATTTCAGATCATCTATAAAATCTGGGCTCCACTTCAGTCTGTTGGAGTTTTGCCATTGATTCGGCAGGGTACAGATTTCAGAATGGACTTTGAAACAATTGGATTAGAAACAGCTACTTTCCTGATTTCCCACATTTCACAGTGGAAGCTGAGAAAGGACATTTTGAATATTGAAGTAATTTAAGCCAGCCAAGAAGGATGCAGTCGGTAAACTTGTTACTTTGCTAAAAGATTGACTGTCTGGAAAATGTTACAAAGCTGGACACTTCTTATTTTTGCATTAGTTCTCAGAGATCTGAGGCACAATCTGCAAAATGAATCAAAGGTGTGTATGTGCATGCTATAGTCAGTGGGGTACCAGTTTTCTGTTTATCGCATGCTCATGAACTCTTATAGCCATATGCTCATATACACTTTGATACAGCAGAGTTTCATATAGCTTAAACTGATTGTGAGCTGACAACTGCACAGAAAAGAAAGAAACTCAAAAAATATACGGGATTGGTTTCTATACACTGACTGGTCAATATTCTTCAACACTTTCATTCATGCATCCATCATATATTTTCCTTATACTTTAGACCTCAGTAACATTTTTGTCTTGGAAGCACCGATGAAACAAATCAATGCTTTTCACTTCTGTATAGCCTGCTTCTCTGCTTTTATTTTTCCCAAGACTAATATAAATACTCTCTTGTCCAAAAGTTCAAATCTGGGTACTGCCAATTATGTGTCCAAAGGACCTTGTTTCTCTTTTTGCTTTCTCTCAAGACCACAGGGTCAGTATATTCCTGTTTGTGTTAGGCTGCTTTCTGTTCATCTTCTCCTTCTGTACTCATATAATTGAAGCAATGTTTATTTCCCATTCAGGAAATCTCTCCTTCTTCTCCTTTAGTCAAGGCCTGCCCCAAGGACGGTGATTTGGACAGTAGCATCTATTGTTTCAGCTGTCTTCTTCCAGGGAGGAGCTTAATTGCTTCTCCCACCTGCATGATGGAGTTTGCATACTCATCACAATGGCCCGTGACCGTCCAGGGACCAAAACCATTTCTGTTGGACTTAACCATATTTTGCTACCCTCTACTATATTACTGTCTGACCCTGTGGGCTGAAGTCAGCTTCCATGCACATATTCTTTTCTGACAATAGTCAGAAGCTTTACTGTCCTATCAAGAGACTATTTTTGAGAGGCCAGCAACTGATATACAGAATTACTACTACTTGTATAAGCTCTATCCAGTCAATTGGAAATACCTCAAAAGACCTACAGAATTTTATTTCACACACAGGCACATGAATACACACTTGTATTCAAGAAAAAAAGATAATGAAAAATATTATAATGATCTTTGCAATCAAATACTCTTACATAACTTCTCTACAATATCAGCCACTGTTGTATAAGTACCCTGTTGCCTTAAACTTGTTTTTCCCAGTGCCCAAAACTATTTAGAATAATGGTCCACCTGTTCACCCAGTTGTCTTCTTCAGAAGGGCTGATTGGGATAATTGATTGTGGGGGCTGATGAAGGGGGCGGGAAGATGAGGTCAGTTAATTGCTGCCTGGGGAAGAGGATGTAGGAGGTCTCTTTTGTTCCGGGCTGAGGGCCCACTTGTAATAAATGACATACAACAGAGATGGTCAGAAGACACTCTTTTAAGATCCTTCCCACAAGGGAATAACAGATGTTCTTTGTGATTTATGGGTCTGGGTTTTGGGGTCTAATACTGTAAAATGTCTGTGCAATCTGGACTAGGCATCACAAACAAGTGCAAACAAATATATCATGACATTGTATCTCCCTGTGCTTTAATAGAATAAAATGGCAAGCACCAGAATTGGGTAAAATACCTTTCAGTTCTCCTTTTACATAACTGAAATGTGTGCAGACCTCACACACTTTGAGAATTTCCACAGCCAATGCTTTCTGGAAGGAAACAGCCCTTGTCCTGAGCACTGCTGTCCCATGGGTTCCCTGCCTTTAGATTATGGGAGATCTCACATCTGTTCTCAGACTTGCCAACTCTAATAAAATGTATTTATTTCAAGCTTCGCTGATGGTTAGAGAAAAACCTTAATAACTATTGAAATGGAAATCAACAACTGTTCCAGGTCACAGTAAATGGATTTGAGGACTTAGTAACCTGGCACCTCTGAAAATGTCTTCTATATAAAGCCAGACAAAATGAGCCTATTTGTGAGCATTTGGTCAGCTCTCATGGATGTTGACTCCATTGCGGAACAAACACAATATATATTTATTTTTTCCTCCTTTTTCTTATCCTCTCTAGAGTAATAAAAATACAGGAGCCCTAATACAATCTCTTCTGTCTTCCCTTTTCCTCTCCCTCTATCGAGTGTCTTTGATGCAGCTGTGATTTACAGTGTTGAGGATGGCAGATCATCCATACTCCACACACTGTTGTTTCAAGTGAGGACAAGCAGTTTTAGAACAGCACAATCCCAAAGCAAACAGTCTTGCTCGACAAAGCCATGAACAAAATAACCTGCTATATCGTTGGTATTGAAACATATGCATTTTCTTCTCCAGCCCTTAATGAATGTTTGAAAAAAAGAAAATCAAGATTGATTGGCTTTGAAATTTGGCTGGGAGAATATTTAACATGTTTTCATTTATGTTCAGATGCCAAGGCTAGAAAATGGTATTTGTGTTGGTATTCATATGCCATACCTCTCACTTCCCTGCCAAATGTCTTTTATTGTAAAGGGGTTTATATGGGAAATATCTCAGTTTATCTAAAACACCAAGAAAAAAATATTTTTAGATCTATTTTCCTCCCTCCCCCATCTCCATTCTCACATGCATAATTAGCCAGCAATCAGGTATAATAGCTAGACATGTAAATGCCTTTAGTTTCATGCAGGTGCAAAAACCCAAGGTTACACACAAAATCAAGCCCTAAGGATTAGTCTTTCAGTATAGGACACAAAGGCTGCCTTCCCCCTCTCCTCTCAACTGATTCCTCAAATACAGATACTTCTTTCATGTATAAAATATAATAATGTAATCACATCCTGACCCCCATAATGTATAATGCAAAAACAGTGTTGAGTGAACATCTATTATGAGTCAGTTTTGGCATCAGTTTTGGCAATCTGAAGATAGCAATGCAGTGAAGAGAAAATTAACTCTGGAAGATGAAGCAATTACCAGGAGATCAGCTGAAAAATGGAGATTTACTTCAAGAAAAACTTGGGAAACAGATTCTTTTCTGACTTAGAGGCACTAAGCTGTTCTTTCAGTTACAAGAAAAGATAGGGGCTTGGGAATAATGTCTGTGTATATGAGAACATACATAAAATATGAAATGGGGAACAACCTGCAGGGATTTCTTGTTTTCCCATACTTGTTGTACAGGATACTTACCTTTATCTTCCACTAAAGCTGGATTAGCATTTTGAACTTTAGAGATGAAAATCTTCTCCTGGGCATATATGGTTTTCTAAAGGTGTCAAATAATGATTCAGAAACATCTTCCCTCCTATATCATTTGTCAATACCCAAAACTAAAATCTTGAGTGAAACAAATGGTTCAAGGTACACAATTAGACCTTCCCCAAGGGGTAGTAATTTGACATTTGTGTAAACCCACCTAACTCTGCACCTGACAGTGTGTAGGGCTGTGGTTTATGAGGAAGAAAAGAAGCTTTTGAGGTGGCTGAATAGCTGGGTTAAAAGGTTTGTCAGCATGTAAAACCAACCCAAAATCATCCTTATTGTGGCCATAAAATAGATACAAAATACAGGCACTGTGAGAAGGTCTAGGTATATGGTCAGAGAGGTCACTATATTTTTCTTCATAGTCACAGGTCATTAATTAGAACTAACTTTTCTGAGGAGCTGTGGGGTGTCCTCATAATCAAGGAGAAGATCAATTTTACAGAGGCAAGAAACAAATTAGTATCTCACAACAAATAATCTTTTCTGTCAGTTTTCAGATGCAGGCAGCTGAAATTCTCCCTTTTGTGCAGATGCATTTTTGTGGAGAGGAAGCAAGCTCTAACTTGTTCATCACTAAGTCAAACAAGTGCAGGAAGGCCAGATCCCTGTAAGATCTGGCATGCCCGTATTTAATAATGTATTTAGATAGCAGCGATTGCAGCCTGTCCTGTTGCTCTCTGCTCCAGCCACAGAACCAGAGCAGCTCCAGAAGCAAAAGGGAGCACTGACTACCCGATAAGAAAGTAAACATTGAAAACATGCCTTTGCCTGCAGTCTAATCTAACCCGGCTGGTATTGAGACAGATGAAGAGCATTTACACAGCACATTCATCTGGCCCTGCTGAGCTTCCCTTCACAGCAGCAGGGCAGGCCCACTCCCAGCCCAGGGAGGGGCCCTCAGTTCTCTGGGCATTGGAGAGTTGGCATTGCCATCTTTAGCCTCTCAGGCTGACTCTTGTTTGTCTACAAGAAAAGTCAAACTGTCTCAACATACAAGATTTAGCTCAGCGTTAAGCCACAAATCCTAAGCCTAGAAGGGCTACTCTATGGCAACCTGAAGTTTCTGCCCTGCCATCCCATATTATGTCAGCTTTTCATGTTGCAGCCCTTTCCTCAGCATTCTTCTAACTTAATTTTCATTCTGCTTCTGGAGCAAAGTGCCCTAATGTCATGTGCCAGAGATTACATCCCTCACATGGAGACCTGGGCACATCCCGAAAGAGCTTATGAACTAAAAAACTGTGCAAGAAGCCCCAGAAACAACACTCTTGAAATGAAAACACATAGTGTCGCAGACATTCGGTGCCTCTCAGACTATTCTGTGCTCTAAATTGAAATACAGTGTTTGTCCTCCTAAGGCTGGCAGCTTGGAGGCAGTGCCAGGCTCTTTGGAAGAGCACTCTGCAAACACCTCTGGAAGTCGCCTTTGCTCCCCCTGCGCTCCTCGCCCTGCCTGCCTTCTGTACTTTCCTCCCTCTGCCGCTGATGAGGCTCTCCCTCTTTGAGAGCCAAAAAGCCACCCACTGTGGCTTTCTCCATTAGGCCATAAATGCTCTTGAGCTGCTGGAAACTGTTTTGTAAATAGACAATTAAAATGAAGAAGGGAAAAAAATCTCTGCTCACTTTGCATAGTCAGAGCCCAAAGACAGCTGTCTTGAGGGGCTCAATCCTGCACATCATGGGAAGGTTCTGAAAAGTGCTGAGTACCCTCATCTCTAAAGAGCTTAATTGGAGACAGGGGTAGCAAAGCACCTTCAGCACGCCATTGGATGAAGCCACATGTTATTGGAACTCCCACTGATTTCTGTCATCAGAGCAATTGGTTTTGAGAATAAGCAAGGAAAAAATCTCCCACTGACACCAGTGGGAATCCTTGGCACATACGGGGAACAAAACGCTATGGTTGAGATCTCTGGATATGGGAGCAGTCTTTTATTCTGCTTATGCAAATTATTTATACAAATTATGCAAATAATTACCAAGTCATTCTGGTGACTGTATAATAATAACAATAATAATTATTGTAATTACTGATGTTGATGTTGTTTGTCACTATTGTTGTTATTCACATTTACTGTGATCATCCCTTGGGGCCAGCCAAGAACAGTGTCCATTAAGGCCGTACGCAAATGAGCAGTCGCTGCCCCAAAGAGTTTACAAACTGAAGAAACCCCATGGATGCAGAAGGGGAGGGAGGGACAGTGGGAGGGGATGATGCAGTCAGTGGATTTAGGACTGGGGCCTGGGAAGGAGCAGGGCAGGGAGTCACAGCAGGACTGGTATGGGCAGATTGTGAGGAAGGGGGTCAGGGCCAGCATTTGTGGCTTTCCTTTGTGCTTTTCTCTCAGGGCTATACAGGTGTTAGCACTACCCCAATGTATGAGAGAGATACATCCACTCCTCAGATCTGAGTCTGTAAGAGGTCTGTGGGAAGTGTCTGCCCCATAAAGTTACATTTTACCTACTCTTGATCAGTACAGAAATCCCTCAGCTGCCATCCTCCTTCGTGTATAGACTGAGATTTTGAGGTGCTGTTTCTCTGGCTGAGGTACGGAATGTCTGTTTTAGCCTTCCAACCCATCCCCAAGGAAACTGTACTGATGGTGGGTTTTCTCTTAGCCTACCGTGTTCACACCTGAAAAGGTGGAGAAAAAACCCCCAAACTAACAATTAATGAAAGTGAGACCTGGCCTAACCTAACCTTCTTCATTCCTCATCAGATGTTTTCCAGGTGCTTACTGATATGGAGAAAGAGTTTTTGTCAACCGCTGCTCCCTTCCCAACATGGCTGTGCTTCGTTTCCCTCCCATGACCTTGAGTAATTTCACCAACCGCTTCTATATAAAACAAGGGGGGGCTGCTTCTCCAAGCTTTGTGCCAGGTGGCAGGAACGAGCTAAACCCTCACAGCTAAACCCCAGAGAAGCAGGGTGACCTTCAGGCAGCTGTGTGCCAGGACCTGGACCCTGCCCACGCCGTGCCTGGCAGAGCAGCGGGAAGGGGCAGCGCTGCCTCCGGCCAATGCCTGTACCTATGCTCTGGCCTTGATCAGTTTATTAATAGAGCCACTTAATGTGTTGTTTTTGCCAGCTCCCTGCTGCTGTTTCTCCTTCCTGCCATTTTCAGAGTGTTTGTTCATTGTTACTCAAAATAAATGAAAGAAAAACTCATACAAATTACTTGTTCCCTGAAAAATGCAAGGAGTAGTCTCATTACTCGGGTTGTAGAGATAACCCATCAGCCCTCTTGCATTTTGGAACTAGTGTATGTAACATCTCATGGCTTTTCACTAACAAGACTTTCAATTACAAGAACATAAATCCAGTCAAATTTCACTGAAGTCAAGTCTTTTATTCTTGATTTACTCCCTTATAATTTAAGGCACTGTAGCTGTATTGTGCTGGAAAAAATAGAGGAACTTTTCAAATCTCGGAAGTCTGAATTTCTCAAAATGACATATGTGGCTATGATTTCCTGTGTGAAGTACAAATTATCAGGAATGTTTCTGCAGAGCTGAGAGATGCCAGAAACCATTTTTTTTCGGTCTACATTTCAACAGTTATTCTTATCCTGTTTTAACTTTTGTGTAAGTAATAAGGATGGATGAACGTTCTTCCCTTCATTTTTCAGTCTCTGTATTTTCACTCTTCATTAGGTTTTGTCTTCTCTGTTCTCTCCCCCTTTCCCACAATCTCTTATTAGTGGAATATGAGGTCATTTATTTTCAGCCTGAATCAAACTTTCATAACTACAACGTTCAAGAGGGTCCTACATTAGGCATGAGCTAGGCCTACTGAAAATGTGTAACACGTCATCATTTTGGTGTCTAATAGTATCTTGCATGACAGAAATGTGTAACAGCATTTTTCTGACAAGGCTTCTTATAATCAGAGAATCTATTTATTTGCATTGGGTCCAAGGTGGGGAGTTCACAGTTGCACATAGTAACCTGTCATTCGCAAAAGTCTCAGACTTCTTTTGGAGGACTCTCTGTCACGGGAGGGATAAGACAGATGAATGTGAGGAAACAGTTGAAAGGTTCAGCTTCCACTAGAATAAATATGAATAGCCTTGAGCTGACAGATGTAAAAGGACAATTGTTTAACAACTTCCTTTCTACCAGGAGACAATATTCCAAGCCCCTGGAAAATACAATACACTATACAATATAAACACAATGCAAGTGTGCTTAGCAAATTAAATAATTTGGGTAAGAATGTTTGGATAGCTGGACTTATTTTCTTATTTCTAATTTTCCAAAAATGTTGGCTAGATCTCAGTTTACAAATGTCTTGGTTAATTTAAATTTCCATTCCTGTTATCCCTTTCTGAGCCTCCTGGTAAGCTGAGTAGGTGTCATAGTTCCACAAAATAGTTTTGCTTAATGGAATGGTATTTATCTTGGCCATTATAAAGTTGTCTGTGTCAAGCAGAACTTCTCGGATTAAAAAAATTCAAAATGTGAAAGAAAGACTACAAAAAACAGTCCTTTGAATAAAATCAGCAGAAGCATTTCCGGATTATCAGATCCCCACAAAACAGGAAAATACCCACCTTCTGTAAATGGGTAAAAGGAAATGCCCATGTTCTGTAAATTTCAATGGGTAAAAGGTATCTTCTACCCATTGTCCCAGGTTTCCTCAATACCAGTTTGTACTCAGTGATAAGGGAAAGAGGCAGAGAAGGTCAATGGTGCTCAATAGTTGCATGATAAAATTGATCCATCTCCAGCTCTCACTATGGTCAGGGAATGTCTTGGCTGCATGGCTTGGTGCCATTTTCATCTCCTTTACTACTCCCAGTAGTATTGTTGGGTTGGAACAAAATTATTTTTGGGACAGGATAAGAAGGAGCATCAGCACAGGAAATCCATCGTGATGTTACTTCAGTTCCAGTCACACATGCAGAAGGCCAGAAGTAGAAGTGCAGCCCTTTCCTTTAGCCCTTTCCTTTAGATCCACATTGCCTGGGTTTCTGCAGAGGATCATGTAATGGCCATGCACATCAACAACTGCCCTGGGTAAATTGGAGCAGTCAGTCTGATACCACTCCCCAGACATTCACTTCCGATGCTGCCTGTCTCTGTTATCACCCCACGGCCTATGGCAACAAATTTCTCTATCCTCGTCCCTTTTTGCACCCCACCAGAACCTGATGAGCCAGTGAAACAGTTGTGTTTACTTCTGCCCCACTAACATCAAACAGTATGTACAAATCAAAGGAGTCCCATTTGCCTGCTCGAATGGCTCTGTTTCTGTAAACCGTAAAAAGGAACTGTTTCTATTTATTGAAGCATTGCTACACCCTTAGATGAGGAATGTCACAAGCTCCATGTAATTATTAACCTGGAACTGGCCTAATTCTGAAAGAGAAAGGAAAAAATTTTCAAAATACTGATGACTGTATTCTTTATTTGTGAAACTTTTGTGATGAGATGCTTCACTGTCAAAGTGGCAGGAGAACTGAGAGTGCTACTCACAGGAACTGTGGCATGTAGATGGTAAGTTTTAAGGTCAATTACAAATCACAGTGTATACATATGCATATTGTATAGGGACTGAAAATAAATGTGCTATTGTGAGCATCTATTCAAGATCCCCACGCTCCAACTGGCTCTGCCTGCTCCATTTCAGTATAGTGTCTGGTAATAGAATTATACTGTGAACAATATACATGCTGAAGAATAATAGGTTGAAATTAATTCCCCCGGTGGTGTTTTCACTGCACCTTCACCTTCTTGGCAACTGCGAATATCTGTAGCTTATCTTAGACACTACACTAGGAGCAGACATTTAAATTAATTTTAAGCAGCTTGAATTAAAAAAAAAAAGTCCCCTATTCTTTATAAAGTTGCCTCTATTCTACTGCTCTCAGCTGTTCTACTTTTTTTCAAAAGTGCTCACATGTACTTGAAACAATAATTCTTTACCCTAAAGCATTTTCTCAAGATTAATAACATAACCAAACATCACACCATTTTTCTTGGCAACAATCAGGACCTCATTTTATCCCTGAAGTTTATCAGTTCAGTTCAATTCAGCAGGGCTTTATTTTTACATAAAAAAATATACAAAGATTCTCAAACTGTAAAAGAGACAGACACCCTCAGGTACCTGTCATAGGTAATCAGAAATCATACTCAGCATGTGTATTTCCCTTGTACGTCCATTTGTCAGGAAGTCCAGTCTTGGACTCTGATCACTGCTTTGTAAATGGATCATCTGTTGTCTAAAATACTGAAGTGGAAATAAATCTTATGACATATCCTGAGCCTTTCTTCTGTTGATTTTTTTTCCTGGACTGGAAGAAATTGAGGGATTATATCTTGTCTTTCATAGCTAGAGAGCTTAAAGAAAAGGACTTAGATATGTAATGAATAAAGATGTCTCCTGGGAAAGAAACAAAGAAAATAAAGAGTCAATGAATGAAATATTTGTATAGATAAACAGAAAGATCTGCCTGAACCTAAAAAGGGATGACAAAGAAATGAAACAAAGCTCACCAATGGAAATAGTAGCAAAAAATTACCGGATTTTGCTGGATCAAATGCAATTCTGTTCCAACTGGATCAGTTTTAAAGTAAATAACAGTAAGGAATAGCCAAGATCCATTGATTTTTTGCTCCAGACAAACATTCTCTCAGCAGGCAACACATTTTATCATAGCAGAGGTAAGCTTCAGTAGCCACTCTTATTATCTTCAGGAGTCTTCCATAGCCAATACACCTCAAATGCACATTTAAGTTCAGGTTTATGTACTGACTTTAGCAACACTTTCAGTTTTAAGTGTCTTCTATTCTTGTTTTTTTCTGAGGGAGAAGAAATACTTCGCGCGGTCCCACTATGCAGCAAAAAATAAAATGTGACATCAACACGAAACACTAGAAAAGCCTGAATTTTCGACATTACATAAACAGCAGCTTAGTTCTTATTTTTCAGGACAGAGAACACTTTTCTAGACAGGTACATTTGACAGTTCTTATTCACTAGCCCTCCCATCCCCACTACGAGGAGGTTCAGTTAATGGTCCTGATAACTGCATGGGTGCAATGCCAGCAGCTTTATCAACATGTGAGTGTCTGTGATGAGGACACAACTGACCTTAATTCCACTTTCAGACTCTTACAGTGACTTGCTGTATGACCTTCAGCAAGGAACTTCTCTACACACTGTTATTCCCAACGGGATAAAGAGATAATGATGTCTATCCACCTGGTAATGAGATTTGAGGGCTGCTGATAAAGTGCAGACCAAATTCTTGGTATTATCAGCACTTATGTGACTTCAGCAGCGTCACTCAGTTAGCCTTTGCAGGGAGCAGGAGCTGGGTTGGGAAGCAGTAATTGGAAGTAGAAGCAATTGATAGAGAGACCTGCTTAATGTGGCATTCTGGGCATTGACTGGTATCATGGTGGGGTTTAGACGCACCTCGTGTACCTTATCTCTCAGAAAAACAGAGAAGCCAAGCAGCTTACTGCAGAAAAATGCCTTTTCTTCAAATTTTTCTTCGCAAGTGAACTTCAGTCCCTGATTTGACTGGGACGGTGGACCAGACTACTTTCACTTTCAACCCAAAATCTTCTGTCATCCTAACTGGGTGGTGTTGCCGTAATTTCCTTCACCCCTTTATTGCTATCTTTCATACAATACACTATTTTCCTTCAAAATCCATAGTTCTCCCTCTGATCTACTTCCTCAATACTTTTTACGTGACCCACCCAGGGGCCAAGAGAAAGTTATAAGCATAGTTACTTTTAATACTAGGTCATCCTTGTCAGCAAAATGTACCCTATGCATAGCACCTAGGCAAAAGTACTGGATGTATCCGTTAAAGGTCAAAATAGTTCTGACAGTGCAAACGCCAAGAAAGGAAAGTTCTCTTTCCAGTTTTGTTTTAGGAATCCGTTGCATATTATCAGTGGAAACTCAAGAGTATCCCACCTGCTTCCTCATTATTGTCCATAATCACACTAACTGTTTTCTCTTCAAGCACGGATTCCTATCCAAGTTCAAAAATTACTTTTTACAAGCTTTGACTTGCTCAGTATAAAAATGCAGAAACACTTTCATGCCAGAAAGTGGGAAGCTCCACCCCACTGCATCTGACCCCAGCATTCAGCTGTCTTCGTAAAGATTTTGAATGCTGGAACTAGATCTGAGGGGTGAAATACTGTTTTATTTTAAAAGGGTGTAAACAAGTGATTATAGCAGGTGTAATCCTTACTTTTACATAAATATTGTGGTCATTCTAGCAGGAGAGGAGACCTTTCCCTAGAAGCCGGTCTCTTTTTCATTGCAGAAGTGAGTTGAAATGGTGTAATTTTTTTTAAAACAAAATATCAGAGAGTTTGCTTATAGGGAAAATAATTCTAAGGAAAATTTAACACGCTGTTGCTACAGCAGTCTACATGGCAGGACTTGTACAGCTCCCAACTCTAAGGAAGTCTGTGAAATTTTACATTTTATTCATTTTTTGTCATTTGCAGAGTTCTCACAAATACAGATGTTCTCCTTTTGGATGGGAAAATGCATATGTTGATATGGATAAAAACCCAAAATGTTTTGATGCACTTCTATCTATCATTTTTATTGCATGTGATACAAGTACTGAAATGTGAAACAGAAGCAGAAAGGAAGGTGTTTCATAATAGAGAAATTAGCCATGGGAACACACTGAGGTTTTTTTCCTCCACCCCCTTTTTTCTAGCACACTTTTAATCCTGCCTAGCCAGAAAGAAGGAAAAGAGAAAAAATTGGGACACAAGCTTATATAAAGACAAGTTTTCCTGGCAATATCCCTCGTGTCCATGGGAGTATGAAGGATTTTGAGCACTGGTTTCTGGTTGTCACCGTGACAGAGTGGAGGGACAGGCTGCAGCTCATCATGACGCAGGCAGAGCAGCTCCAGCTATACCCACTCCCCAACAGGGATTCCGTAAATGCAACTGGCATTTCAAAAGCAAATACATCCAAGAATTGGAAAGGACATTTGTCATCTTTTTAGAAGTTTAATTAGACTCAAGTCAAATAAAGTCACTATACACCTAGAGATTTGGAAGCACAACCAACCATATCTCTTGTAACTGTTTTAATGACTCAAAACTCTTTAGTAGGAGTGCAGTGGCCCATCAGTGGACAGCGTACACATTTTATCAACTATAACTGGTAGCAATGTGCTCATTCCCAGGATATTTTGGCAACAGATACAAAAGTTAATGGCTTTACACTCTGTCTCAGTTCCAGCATTAAGACATGACTCGTTAGGCTTTTTGTTAAATATTGTCCAAGTCGAATGCTAACATGGGAAAGCACCAATGTTAAACGTTAAACACATTCTTCCTGTCAGAATCAGTGACAGCTTTGTAAGCATTTTGTCTGAAGAAGGATTTAGCCAAGCTGGGAAGGAAAACTATAGTGAAGTTTTGCTAAATTTTGTCTTATTTTCTGTTTGAATTCTTGGATAGCCTAATACACAGAGCAAGTTTTTTTCCTGAAAACTGGTCTGAGTGCATGAGGCTCCAGTCAACATCTGAAAACAAAAGCCATGAAGCATAAAGGTGATCAGTGTCAGAGCAATGGTGAGAGAAGCACTAGGGACTGGTTATGCAGTGCAGAGTGCTGTGATACATGGGGAAGAGAGACAGATTAGTTGAAATTAGCTGGTGTTCTCATCTGAGCATTATGTTAGATGCATTGACAGGACCAGACGTGATGATTTATCTGGGAGAAAATAGCCTGGTAGTAGATACAGAACTCAACTTCATTAAGATAGAGATGCATATGATATCCTTGAGGCAGGCAATGTAGAACATAAAATGGATCTGGAAGAAGCACTGTCAAGTCATGTTTAAAGGCAGTAAAAAAAAAGATGCAATTGAAAATACTTTGATAGAGCAGAGATTTGATAATGTGACCCTTCAGGCTTAAGGGTATTAAAATATGGTCTAAGATGTATTAGTTCTTTGTGTTAGCAAACCCAAAAGGCTTACACTTATTCATTAGATATTCCAGCAGACGTAGTGAATTCAAACTTACTGGGCCCTTTGAAGAAGTATCTGACACAATGGGTTTTCTTGCTTCCGAAGAAAATCACCCAGAGACAGAAAAACCAGCACTGATGTCTTATCATCCATCGGATAACAGTGCCATTGGCCCTAAAGTGGCATCACAAAGGTGAAGCTAGGTAGGGAAGAAGGGAAGAGGAATGCAGTTGGATAAAAATTAACCCATTATGGAATGTGTGGTGACAGTCACAAGGTATTTTAGATCATGACCTTTAGACCATGATCTATGCACACCAAGGGTTAACTTCTTTCTGCAGCTACTGGTTGAAATGAGGAGAATAAAGTTGCTTCTAAAAAGACTGTGACTGATGAGCATTGACCTTTGATGTTTGACTGATTTGATTGTTTCCTGATATTTATTATTTAGCATTTATTGACCAGGAGACAAAAGAAAAAATGACTTGGTTGCTATCTCAAATTAGTGAACACTCCCAACTTCAGAAGATACAAAAATTTTGTGGAAAATGATCAAGCTTTGGGCAATATTAGTATATTTTCATGTCAAACTTTTTTTTTTTTTTTTTAAAGAAACAGATTAATATGGAGCAGGCATTATGCAGTTTAAAAATAAATTTCCTGTTATTAGAGTAGATCACCATTACAGGATGTTTGCTACGTAGAATAAACCTTTGGGGATAGCAATCATATTGGACAGAGAGCAGATTGTGACAGCAATAATAAAATGAACAGCACAACAGTGTGGGAAAGGCAGAAGAAAGAAAAAACTACTGCACTGTATATTCTTAACAGAGATTCACATTGAGATATAGGCTTAAGTAATTATAAGAACAGAAAGTGTTTTCTCTTCTTTTCCATATATTCCCCTGGTCTACTAGAATCCAAAAAAGAAAGCACACTTTTATGGATTCATTTCACTGTACTTTATTTTTTTCCTGATCCGTACAAGACTTAGACTCCATGTGCAGTAGTGACAAACACTACATGTTATGCTATTGATCACTGCTAGCACATAAACCCACCAAGTCAACAAACTAAATGCCAATCCCCCTCTGAGAAAGCCTGAGACGAAAGCTGAATTGGATGCCAGACTCTGAAAACATCTTGTTTGCTCTTGTTGAACACAGAAGACAAGACCATGAGTGCTCCACACAGCCTGGCTGCCCCCAGCAACAAAATTTGAGCACATATCTCAGCTGGCTTTTAATATCGCTACAAAATTTTCAGTCTGAGGCAGTCACAGCAGAGAAGGACTCCATCCATGCAGGGTTTTAGAGAGCTATCTCAGCAGCTTGACTTGAAGCCAGATGCAAACAGGAAACCGGTACAGCTGTTTGTGTCTGCTGGTGTATTTATTTTCTTTATCTGGGGTTTTATTTTACATTCAAAACCCCAATATCAGGGCACTTCTATTCACAACATCTAAAACAATCATGTGCACCAACTCAGATTTCCAAAGGGCTCTCAGAGGTTTCTTAGGAAAAGCACCATGCAGTAGTCAGGTCTGGGATCTTGCAAAATCAAGGCAAAGATTGCCCAGTGTCACAGCTTTTATGTGACAATTGTAAATGAAAAGGGTCCAGCTGCAGTGTCAGAGCCATCTTCAACACACAACTTTTGGACCTGCTGTGGAACAACCAACACTCTTCCATAATTCAGTGACACACTTGTGGAGTTTAATCACGCACCACCTTCTAACAAACACTTTGGGAAAGTTAATTTGGCCTTTTTTCATGAAGACGCAGGGGTTAGTGCAGCGCAGGACACTCTGTCTGAATGAAAGTTTTGGGCTTCAGTAATAAAACTCAGTCAGGAAGGGCTGTGTTTGTCTTCTCTGGTGTGAGTTTCTGTCACCTCAGGCAATGCCTTAAGCAAGTGGAGGAGGAAGGCATTGGTCATCCCATAGATTCAATAAAATATTATGCAGCTCTGTATTTCCTGATTGAAGACCACTTAATAATTCCATTATCTCCCTTGGCATCTTCCTTTTGAAGCAGCACTGTTTGGGCAATTGGAACTCTATTCACGTAAGACTGGATGGTGACTGGTCCATGGACTGGTGTTTAAGGTGAATGAAGACCTTTTAGACCAAACCAGAGCTCCCTGTCTTTGGCCAGCTATTCAGCTGCACGGATACTGCTCAGTCCAGGGAGGAGACGGAAGAACCACGTTCTTCAGATGTTCCAATGTCATTATTTCAGAGACTCTGAGCTGAGCAAGACAGCCTTAATGACACAGCCCCTCCAACACAATACACTGGTATTCCAAGAAAGAACCCTTGCACGCACTTACTCTGTCATCCTAGGGTTGTCTTCTGTTATTGCCCAACACTTCATTGTGTTTTCTTGACACAGAGTTTAGTGTTTGCACTAATGAAACGTAATCTCCCCTTTTCCCAGAAACATTCTCATTGCAGGAGGGTGAGACCAGTGTCACTGATTTTATACTAGGCCAGAAATACCGTTTTAAGAGACGAATCCCTTGCTGACTGTGACACATCAAAGTGCTGATGCAAGGGCAGGGGTCAGTGGGTTGGGTTCTCCAGTCCATCCATGATACTCAGTTATTTTCTGGCACTGCATAAAAGCTGTAACTTGTTACTTGGCTCCAGTTTCCTCTGTAGGGTCCAGATGCCAAATCCCTGGGGCAGGCTGTCCCTGGGGCATTACCAAGAGTGGGAGGGGTGCTCATGAACTCCATGCCTACCTTCTTCCCAGTTGCCTAAGCCAGCTGTGCTAGTAATTTCTCATCACTATAAAACAGTTTGAAGTGTCTTTTGCTGTATGCCAGGGACTGGCGTAGGCAGTGCCCAGCACAGACAGAATAAAACACTGACCTTTGCCATTCTGTTCTCATAACTTGCAAATGAGCACAGCTTAGCTGGTCCAGGAGCCTGGCCAGCATGTGACAAAAGAGAATGAGGAGTTAAGTGTTCCCTTCCTCTCCCAACTATCTGAAATTCATTTGGCCACTCCGTGGCTGGAAGCCATTGCACCTGTGAGTGTATCCCAGGGGGTCACTGTGGCCTGTCTGCCTCAAAATGTCAAAAAAATTCGACAGGTCCTACAGTGGGAAAATGAAGAATAACAGAGTCTGCACCACTGGATTTTCATCTTGGATAGTAAAACACTATTTATTTTCCTTTAATTATAGAGCAATCATGCTTCTCTGAAATAGGGCTTGCAGATTTCACTATAACTTCTCTCTTAATTGGATGTTTGTGAATGTAAAGGTTTCTACCATGACTTGTGAAATGAAACAAAAACATCATTTCTACATTAATTTAATTCTTCTATTTCCAACCATTCTCTCACAATCAGGTTTCCTTGATATGCTTAATCTTTTGCAATGGTTTCCATGGCAACTCCTCTTCATTGTTGTGACACCAAGGACTCCAGTAATCATGAAGCCAAACTTTGCCAAGGGATTGGCTTTTGCCTTTTTCCCGCTGGCTCTGCCATGGCAGCCCCTGCCTGCTTCCTCCTGTGTGCCCCACCTTCCCCACAGGGACACTGAAAGGCAGGGGCAGGAAGCACACAGTGGGATGTTATTAAGGTTTTATGATTAGTGCTACAGACAAGGCTCCCTTTTCAATTCCCGTTATACATTGCTGTTTGCTGCTGCATTCCCAGTAAACCCCCATCAGAAAGGTGAGGTTCTCATAGCTGTTCATCCTCAGAAACACAAAATGTTATCCTGGCTATAGAGTCCAGCCCTACAAAGCAGCGCAGCCTTTCTCCAGAGCACAGCATTGCCTGCCTGGTGTTCAGTTACACAAAGCAGCCTCCTCTGTTCAGCACAGTGCCTCAGCCGTGGGGCACAGTGCGTGATTATCCCGTGCTGTACTGCACGCGTCCATCCCAGCATTGTACAGACACACAGTTAACTCCTGCTGTACGGCACAAACCCATGGCTGCAGTTTACAGCTGTATGAAAATTGCTGACACTGGACCAAGGTGGCTCCAGCAGAGTTTGGTTATGCACTGCAAGAACTGTACTTTGTTGCTGTAATTTCCTTCCTACAGTTTACCTCCCCCTCCTCCAGACCAACCAGCTCTGAGGAATGGCCTATGTGACTGGCAAATCAAACATTATTATTAATCGCTGTAATTACTTTTCTTGGCCCAATTGCAGAGCCTGGGAAGCTAACCACAGTCTCTAGAGTGCAACCTTAACTACAACATGTTTCTGAGCCACCATTACCTCATTGTTAGTCATGTTTACCCAGAGAGAATTGTGAAACTTTTTTTCCCCGAAACCTCTCAAACCACGTATGCTGCACAGATCAGCGTGAGAATCTCTATATATATATATCTCTGTGCTTCCATCTAACCACTGACTTTGCCAAAACCTCAAGTGTCTGGCTCAGGCTGAGGGATGGAGAAGTATTCTTTCTTCCCCTAGTCACAAGTAGTGTGAATGGTTTAACAACAGCAAGGATAATTTTCTATCTTTGAATGCACACATAAGGAAAATTGTCCTCTTTTGAAAAGCATTGGCTACAGGGTAATTAATTGATGACTGTGAGATCACCGAATGGAAAGTGTGTTGAAAAATGCTGTGAATCTCAGCACAGTCCCTGCTTCTCATGTCCATCACTAGCTCCTCATGCTCAGCATGAGAGGCCAGGGCATGGTCCCAGCACTTGCTCCGTGTCCCAACTATTCCTACTCGACCCATGCATCATTCTGCATAGGCATGTAACTATCCCAAAACCTAATTTTTTTCAAAATTGTCTCTTGACTCAGTGAGTTGATCTCACCTTGCCACCATGCACGTGCTAGTATCAGCAAGAGGTGAGGACCAGGAGTAAGTCCAGGTGAGAGTGAAGTGGACGAGACCTTTTGTTTCAGGCCTCATTTTATGCATTATTTTTCTTACATATTTACTATACTGTGTATTACTTAAAAGTAAACACAGTAAAAAGGAAAACTTTTGTGACTGCACCTTCTACTCCTAGAACATCAGAATCTTTTCTTAGATCAGTCTTATTTCCTTTCTGCAGGGACTCACAAAACTGTTTTACAGGTAGAGATACATCTATGTTTTTCTACTGCACAATGTGACCTGAGACAGATGAAACACTCAAACCTGCCTTTGGCTTAAGCTACAATTGTACCTGAGGTTGTCCACATTATAATAGAAAAATTACAGACATGTGGTAAAACCACAGCCTTTCTCAGCCACCCAATGAATGTGGTTGCCATATGGTTATGAAAGCGACTGGCATTTTTCAACCTCTGCTCTTCAGCGAAGTGCTGCTTTACAGTCTGAGTGGAAAGAGCCGATGATTATAGAGCCAGCTGCATGAAGGAGAGGGAGGGAACAGCTCAGACACATTTTAGCCAGCCTTTCTTAGCAATCATCATCATCAAGCAGAAGGAATTCTAGTTCTCATTGTCTTTGTACAGGCAGGGGTAGGCAGGCTAGTGGTAATTGTCAGCTACCTGTGAACACTAAAATTAAAACTCAGCAGCCACTTTGGGGCTTTTCAGGACTTGAGTAAAATGGCAGGAGAATGCTGCAAAGGCAGAGGACTGCTCTCTGTCCATGGGTAAAACCAACTGACAGGAAGGCAGAGAAACATCCTGGCCAAAGCAGCAAGGCAAGAACAGCTTAGTCCTTTCTGTGGCACTGCCTTGCACCCTTGGCCAGCCACCCTGAGGGAGAAGCCTGGGGCTGTGCAACTGTTTGAATGGCAGAAGAGCTACACCTTCAGCTTTAGGGCTAACATGCAGGAGAAATGCAGGCGCCATCACCAAAGAGTTACGAGCAGAGAAAAGGCACACGGTTCTGTGCTCAGTATAGTGAACTCATTCATGCACTTGCTAAAGGTGCCTCTGTCGGGGACTCTGAACTCAGTGCAGAAGGTTGTTACTGTTTCCCCAGTTACAGAGAGCTCTATGGACAATCAGCTATTCCAAACAGCTCTTACTGCCATGCTTGTGTACTGTGCTGCCAGGCACAATTGATGCCATGGTGGCATGGGATGTATGTAAAAGCGGTGGACAATCATCCCTCCGTAAGAAAGATGTATCCATAGAGGAAACAGAGCAGTAGTTGTTCCCGTGTGCATAAGGGGCACTGAAAAGACTTGGATTAATCATTGTCAAAGAGCAGGTAAGTGACAATAGTGAGAATTTTCATGACTACTTAAATGAGACAAGAAAATGTGTTAGTGTGACCTTTTGCAAAAAACAATGTAGGGCTGAAAGTCTAGTAAAGGTCCTTCTGGCCTTGACCTTTGTTTTACAGCTGTAAATATTATTACTTACTTTCTAAAACTTGAATTAAAACACCATGATTGCTTACAGGAAAAATGTGTTTGTAATTATTTACAGGCAGGAAATTTTATATGCAAGAAGAGAACTTAATGCTGAAAATCTGGCCCTAGAAAAATTAGTAATGAATGCTCCAGTCAATATTTCCCAAACATTTCTCTGCTGCAATGTTGGCCAAGCTTTTCTGTTTCAGCAGTTGCATTTTGGTGAGGCACCTGTAGAACCACATTTTGCACTAAAATGGAAATTTTGCTATTGCACAGCAGAAGAAACCAGTTCTGACATTTTTATGATCCCCAAACAGACAGCCATTCAGACTACAGATACAGGAGTCGTCATTCATATAGTCCTAGGTGATGTTTTGGTTTGGTTTTCTGCCATGACTGTAAGGGGATCTTGCCTTTAGCAAGATTCCCAGGCAAGACCTTGACCATTTTGTGTTCAGACACCTCTGATTTGAAGAACCCTGTTGTAAATTCACAGCGTCCAATTCTTTACTTTTTTTTTTTTGCTCTTCCCAAATCCTGACAGACCCTCAGTTAGAGGCTATGTGCATACGCCTGGTGCACACCTTGAGGAAGATTTCTCTCAATTCTCTTCCCGTTTTCCTTGAAATTCCTACTAGGATAAGTCAGTGGGAGGACTGAAATCAGAGCACATCACCAGAAAAGAGCATTCTTTGTTCTTCCCTCAGCCAGTCATGTTGGCTGTCCTCAGTGTCTCCAGTGAAGGCACAAGGAAAGCTGCAGGGTTATGCTGTAACTTCTCCTTTCCTCCAAGGACCATCACTTTCAGCAGCCCTATGCAGGGAAGGAATCCAGCCCATTAACTAATTTATCAACATTTACATTGCAAATATTATCTAATTAAATAATACTGCTTCTTTAGCCTTTACTTCATATCTTTAGCAAGAGTTTACTAGCTGGATAAAGTATCTCAAAGGAGCTTAGGAGTTTAGCTTTCCAGTCACTCATTCCATTTGGTGTTATCTGTGTTTATTTTTTCTCCTCCACCTACAGATACACGAAGCAATGAAAACAAGCTGCAAATCTACATACTTGCCTTTGGAGTCTCTGATCCTTAAGACAAATGTACAGTTATTAAAACAGTTATCACACACTTACAATCTAAGTGTTGCTAATGGATTTTTTTTCTCCTTCTCCTTTCCACTCTTCATAATTTATGCAACATTTGTTCACAGAAGTGCAGCTCTGGCTGATGTAGCAGCATAAAGAAACTAACTTACCTGAAGCAAAATAATAGCAGATCTTTGGGGAAACCCCACCATGAAAGGAGCCAAGAGTAAGGAAAGCAGAAGTTTAGAAAGCTGGACTGAAATGAATCCAGGAAAAACATGCATACACCAGCTACTTCATTTCAAAGGAGGCAGGTGGCAGGCTTACGTCCTCCTGCTCTTCAGCTACCCGTTTCCTTTTGTGGTCATTTTTCATATGAGTCTCTTCCTTTTCTTGCAAGGCAAAATCTGAATATATTCCTTCTGTACTGTGCTTGCAGTTTCCAACTCAGCTTACACATAAAATAATTCAACCGCAGCTTCCTACATTCCAAGTTTATCTTGCTTCTGCAATCGCTTTCCTCTGCTCTCTTTTGGATGCTTCAGCATCGGGAGGATGTGGGTAAATCAAAGGGAACTGAGACAAAACAAGCTGAAGGAATTAAGAGACTGAATGAAGGCACATTAAAATCTGGGTAATTTATGACATAGTGAAATGCAACATTCATTTATTTGGCATGAAACAATAATTGAAAGATTCTATCCTAGACTCTCGGTGTCTTAGCATGCTGTTAGCAGTACAACTCAATCACAGATGTATTGAACAATCAGTTCTGGAGAGTTCAGTCAGTCAAGCACATACAAAAACCTTCTTCTGCTTTTCCAGCGCTAGGAAATACATGCTTATCTCTATTTCTTTTTACTTCTATCAAGTAGTTCTTCTATGTGGCCAGAGGTGACCAAATTCCAATTATTTGAGACCATAGGAAAATGCAGTGTACTGGCATTTAAATATTGCAAGAATTCAGGAGGGAGAACAAATACTGACAGTAGTAAGTGAAGGTATAGCTGGGGCTGGACTAAAAGAAAAAGAGTGTCACGTAAGAATATCAGAAACTCAAAACTTCATGATGAGATAATCATCAAGAAAATATGTAATTTGTCATGAAAATATTTTAAACCTGAAAATTTTGAACTGGAAAAACTGAAATTATAAACAGAATGCAGGACTTGCTATTACTTTACAATTATTTCTATTGTTTTTAGAAGCACAAAGAAAGGTCAGGGTGGACAAATACTTAGGTCAGTGTGATCATTCAGATGACTGCTCCATATGCAATAAAAAATAAGGTTCATAATTTGCCAAAGGATGAATTCAATGCCTTAAAAGTTGTTCTTATTTCTAGGCCATTGGCTTTACTATGACTGCATAATAGCAGGGGCAGAAATAGATGAGGCTCATGTCTTCAGACAGAGCACATATATTTTGGATATACATGTTCAGCTCCGAGGACAAGGAAGCTATAATGTTATTGTAATTACGGGTTGTGTAAGCCTTGTTCAGCTTTATGATACACAACATGCACTTATGTAGTTGGATAATAAAAAGTTGCGTCTTATTTGCGAAAAACACCTTTTGCTTTAGCCTAGAGAGAAATTTGCAAGAACATTCTTTCAGGTGTTCTTGCAAGTATTCATGCTGCATCTCAGTGATAGCTTCTGCTGCATTATATCTTAAGGCAGTGTAATTGCAGCACAAAAATCTCAAGGAAGAGATTAGTCATATCTAAAAATGTGGACCTAACCCAACTGTTCTACGTGTTGCACAGCTAGTGAAGGCTTGTTGCTGTTGGATTTGTATCCTGTGTTCTCCAGTATCACCAGTAACTCTACACTTTTTAATCTCACACCTTCACATCCCTGAATCTTCCCCACAAGTGCAAGCCCAAACCACTAGTGTGTGGCATCTCCCAGGACTTCCATGCCATGTTCCTGTTTTCCATGTCCCTGCACCTACTGGGATCCCTGGTGCTTCCTTTCCTCATCCTCTCTGCTCCCTTTGATGCTATTCTGTCTCTCCACCCTTGCCTCACAAACTGGGGATTGCCCAATACAACAGCCTGAGATATTTCCTTTTATCACTAAGGAGCCTTTACCAGACCTTGCAAGTAGACAGGGGATGAAGGAATTGATAGTGTAAGGTTTCATTCTCATTCACTGTCAGCACCTCTGTGGCCAGGAGCCCAGACATGCAGGATGGCTCTCTCACTGCCACGGCATAGCTGGGAGCAGGCTGATCTGGACTGAACTGTCTCTTCCAGAGAAGATCTTTCTACACCGGTAAACATTAAATTTGAATACACTTGATATCTCTGAGACATTTAATCCTTTGTCAAATTTGCTAAATTTCATCACAACTTCTAAAATTCATGGGTGAAGACACGAGTAGATAGACAGACAGATACGGACAAACAGCACTATTTGCACATCTCATCACATTTCGTTAGACAACCGGGGTAAGAAACTAAGAAGTTGAAAAAGCAGCGCTGCCTCTATCTCACCAAAGCAGCTACTGAAACAATATAGGATTTGTCACCCATTTCTCAGAAAAAAGGCTTACTTCCATAATTAGTTCTATGCTTGCTAGACCAAAGCATGAAATCATATTTTTCTGATCCAACTTATCTGGACATCATTGTCTCCTAATTTTCTTTTTCTAATTTTCTCTACTGAGGGAACTCAGATATACACACACATACACACACCTAAAATGCCTATGTCTCACTTGCTTGGTCAGTAATTTAGCATAGTTATTGAAGAACTAATTGGAGATTATTTTTTTTCCTCAGGAAAGCAAAACTATTTTCAACATCATAAAAATTTTAAATAATCCAGGTTGGCAATTTAAAGTTATTACTGGATTCAGTAGAGCTTCAATATCCTACCTACTGCTGAGCTGATGACAGGACGAGATTTAGCTGAAATCAGTGGATCCAATTAGAGCCAGGGCTTCACACATTGAGTACTTCCAGAGTACAAATTATTGGTGACATTTCTAAACAGTGATTGACACTGAAGCCAGCACAGGTTTCCTACACTGCTATGGAATGACATTATGAAAAGGAGTGAACTTTGTAACCTTTCCATGCTCCTGGCAAAAAATCAACTTCCACTTATTTGTTATCCTTCATTTTTCAGCATGGACTTTATTTTTTTTTCCAGAACAATTGGACAGTCCCAACGTAAATCAGGATTCTAAGTTGCATTAAAATTCATGAAGGCTGTGGTTGCAAAAGGGCCACCTTCAGACATGCGGATTGTTAGATTTACCCTTGTGCAAAAAAATCAGCCTACTACACAGATACTAATAGTTGCTTAAGTCTCCATTATCAACCCACTGTTGTGAAAAAGAATAGTTGAGATGGTGTGTGTTTATTTGTTTTTGTCTCTTATACAATGATTTCTTTGGAATCATTTCCTAATCTAATTAAAATTCATTTTGGTATGTCATTTATTAGCCCAACTGATTCCCAATTAGATCTCCCTACAAACCTTGTCTCTGTTAGAATATTATAAGTGCATTCCAAATATAAATAATTAATAAGACAAGCATGTCTTTCTTATCATGGGTTGCATGTTATCAACAGACTCACAATTCACTTTTGGTGCTGCAATCACTTTGTTTCCAGCAGCCACTCAAGTATCAGTCCTTCTGGTTGCTATTGCAAGAGAACAGATTTAACCATCTTGGATGTTCTGCATGGTAATATAAGGAGGCATGCATGTGTGAGAAGTCAGGGTCAATTATCTCAGTGTGGTTTTTCGGTTATTGGTATAACAAACTGCTAAAAATTTAGGCCCTGATCTTGTAATTATTTTGTGTGCAAAAATCATACAGACATCAAAGTGAATTAGTTCAGCACAGAGAGGGAGTGCAAGATCTGGCATCCAGCAAAATGTTTAATATTTCAAGTGTATCATTCTTCACAATACTGCTCTGTCAAAGTAAATGAAGCAGAGTAATGTACATTGGGAAAAAAAAAAATCAGCCAATTCCATTTCCGCCTTCCCCATATAAATTTAGTATTTACTGAGGATTCCAGGACATGAAAGAAGGCCCTGAGGAATAAAACCTGATTGGTAAAATTTTGCCTAAGGTGTTGTAATAGACACCACAAAATACACGTTCAGTCACTGAGTTTCCACTACATTCTTCATTATAGCTGCAACTGGCTGAATTATTCATTAGAGATAACACACCCTGTGACTTTATCATAATATTATTTATACGGTAGAAATAATCATTTAAGGCTGATGGCATTTGTTTATGTTTTCCACCGTATGGCCAAACCTTTATATAGCAGGGATGCATTTCTCATTTGCAAACTGGCCAACAAAAACAACAATAATATTAATAATAATAACAACGAAAATAATAATACTTTCTGCTCTAATCCGCAAGTAAAGTCTCATTCTGTCTGAGTCCATGAAAACATCACTCTTTGTGAGTATAAGCAAAGCAAAAAGTGGTTCTAAGTTACATCAATTGCTAGTGTATTGCAATAGAAACTCAAGGTAAGATGCCACTACCAAAGGCGTAATTGAAAACCGTACAGAAAGGCTCAATAAACCTGAACATGGAATGCTGCTGTCAGTCGTTTACCCCAAGGGAAGTTGTGTCCTTCACCAACAACAGCTGAGGAACGTCTGTCAGCCACACATAGGAGTCCCCATCTTCCCTGTCTCTCTGTGTAGTCTGTAGTGCTACAAAAAGGGTTTCAGAGACTCCGTTGGTCTGCTCCTAAAACACCTTGCTGTGTTAGTCCTAAAGTGCTCTCAGTGTATCAGCAGAGTGTTTCTGGATCAGCCAGACCAAGGATCCTGTCAGTGCAACATCAGTATTGACCTACCTCTAAGATGAGGTAGTTGGGTTCATACTTAGCTAAAGCCCAGGTTCACCAATTTCTTCCCTGTTGTTGTAGCTCAGAGGCTTGATCTCTCTGGCCTAGTGAGTCTCACAAAATTGTGGGTCCAATATCTCCTCCATAATACCTTCTACTATAGCCTTCAAATATATCAGAGAGAATACCTTTGGTTTTGTCTTCAAGCTTTTTACAAATTTGACTGATTCCCAGTTCTCTCCTTCAACATTGATGTATTTCCTTCCTTATTCCCTTAAAGACTCTTATGTCCACACATTCCTAGCTTACAGATCCTGGCTACGAAGATCTCTCACATGATAGTTGACTGTAATCTTCCATATACAAATACCCTGAGAGAAAACAGAGGGGGGGCCACCAGGATCCTATTGCTCAATATCCACGGTTCCATCTGGGACGCATAAAATTCCTAAACACTGTGTTTTGTTGCCTAAAGATGCTTCCAATCTTCCTAGCTGTAGCTGCATTACTGAACAAACAAGTCCTTTACCGCCAAAAAGCCCAGCCAAAAGTAACTGTCCCACAGACTCTTGGTTGAACTTGAACCAAACAGTGGCCTGAGAACTCTGACAGAGAACTTTACATCTGACCACTGCTGCAACTTTCAGAAGTTGTGTTTGTTAGATTATACTTTTCCTTTCTCAAATCTCAGTAAGATGTGCTTGTTCAAAAGATATGTTGTTGTTACAAACTACCCTTAAGCTAGGTTATGTTACTCTACCACCTATGGCTGCTAAACAATTACTAACCCTAGAAGAAAGACCAGCAAAGCTGCCAATAGGAAAAGAATGCTTTTCTTAACCAGCTCTTTTCTCAGATTCTGTCACATTAGAGTGTCTGCATAAGACAATCTCACTGAAGAGCTGTGCTGGAAGCAATTTGATTCCTGAAATGACCATCAAAATTGGCTTCAGCAAACTCCTGAAATGTCTGCCCTTTCTTTTCCCAGGAACCACCTGTGCTCAGTTGGCCAGACAAAGGTTTATCAGGTTTGCTCAGCCTTGCACCCAGAAGACAACAAGGAAAGGGAGAAAATAGCCTTTGCTGGCTCACTTCCTTCCCCTAACACATTCCAGACCCCATCATTTTCATTTTAGCAGCACCTCCCTTCTCCTGATCCAGGCAGTGGAAATAGCTGCTGGACATTTCACATTCCTCTGGAGGCCTCTGCACCAAGGTTTCATGCACAGAAAGAGAATTCCATTCCAGGATAGAAGTAAAGTCCACAGGGCCAAAGGGATGTTCCGTTTGTCCAGTTTCTCTAAATTCTTGAAACGCTTGGCCAATCTTCATCTCCTAGATTCTCTTTCTCCTTCCAACATGAGAGTTCAACTTCCAAGGTCATATACAGGAAAGCTCTGCTTACACCACAGAGACACTGTTACTGCTCCCATGGCTATGTTCTGCAGTCTTCTGAGAACAGATAGGAGATCACAGTGTACTCCAAGACAGCAGCTGCTTTTTTTATAGCAGAATGTATTTGCTTGGCTTTGGCACAGGACTAGCCACATCCTTCAAGTTCACAATCATTTTGGAGCAAAAGCAGGGTTTGTTCCCACAGATCTGCAGCAGATATTCTGGAAATATCCTTCTGATCTACTCATTCTCCCATGCTGTGTTTTCCTCAGTCTGTGTTTTTTTTCTGACAGTTTCATAATTCTTCTGTGGGAAACCTCCCAAGTCCTGAGACCTTGATTCCAGCTCCAGTATTTTTCCGAGATATAGTACAAACTAATGCCACAGTAAATAGGTTTGTGAAAGTCCAAAGATTTTCCCGCACTTCCTTGTTCTAGGCAATATATAACAAATAAAATCCATTTCTCCCTGGAGCTGCATCAGTGTTTAATGTTTCAGAGCATTTCAGTGACCAGAGCTTCGTTGTTGCACTTCTCTCCCTTTAAAGGAAAACAGATAATTGACCTGAAAAATCTGTTGTCCTTACTTAGAAATCTGTCACATCCATAATACCTACCCATCCCAAGGATCTGATATTACTACACCTTTAATTGTGCTTTTGGATAACCCTCTCCCTTCCAGATCAGTTTCCCTTAGCTGTTAACCCAATAGCATCACACTCTGGTGTGCTTGTCCCCTCTCATCCTTATCTTCCCAGGCCACTTTCTGGACCTATAAAGGTCAGCATTCCCATGGCCCAGAGATTAGAAGACCCTTGCAGGGTGCTTAGAGTCCTCTGGTTCAGGAAGAAGGAATCAAGGAGTTAATTAGGAATTAAGCCTTTCCTCCTTGTAGTCTCATTACAAGTACAGCCACTTTTCCCTATGAATATTGTTTCTAATCGTATAATCATAGAATATCCTGAGTTGGAAGAGGCCTACAAGGATCATCAAAGTCCAACTCCTATGCTTTCCTTCTCAGAAGGTACCACTTACATGGGCAGTCTTTTATTCAGTGATCTTCCTTGCTAGGTGTGTGATGGAAGAGTCTCTCTAGTCATTGCACACAAAAATAAGATCACTAGTCAGACCAATATGTTAAGAGAACTTTCATATTCAGGAGCTCTGGCACTCAGCAGATTCTTGTAAGCACTGACATAGCTCAGTAATTAGGCAGAATATTGAGTTAGCTAAAGAAAACCAGCAGTTTTGTGGGGGTTTTGTGAGTTAAATAGTCTCAGTGAAGAGACCAGGGGTGGCAAAGTTGGCAAACTAGGGAAGAAGAAGGGAAGGATCTGCAAGGCACACAAGCCAGAAGCAGGGAAAACAGGGAAGAATGTGGGGAAATAACATGTCCCTCTTGCAGCAGCAGGAGACAAGTCAGCCAGCTCTGTTGTCCTCTTTTCTCCCCTTTAGATGCATTTTCAGCGTGTTCACCACCAAGCCTCACTGGCTGAGGCACTGGGAAGGGGTAGCTGAGGAAGACTGTATTAGTCAAGACAAAAGAAGTGTGTTTATAATCCAGCCCTGAGGTGGTCATTCAACTGCCGACCAAGAAATACGACCTCAGATGCCGTGATTTCACTGTTCATTAAAGCACTTGAAGGAAAGGACTACTTCTGAAATTCTGAGATAAATTTCCTTTTGGAAAAAAGGTCTGACTTCACTCAATTTGGACATGTTGAAGTAGGTGACTTCGGAAATGCATTTACACCCCTGTTCAGTGGGTTGTAGTGAGGCAGTAACAGTGCCATGTCCTGTGGAGGTGACTGGCCCTGTACCACATAGAGTAGACAGATTGCACAGCAGGATATTTCATTTTATTGGAAAAGAATGAATAACAAATACATTAATGGATCCAGAATCAGATCTTAACTTGCAAACAAGGCAAAAAAGCTACATTTGCTGGGTAGTTTATTTCCAATAAATAATTTAACCTCTTCCAATAAACACTTCTGCATTCTGAAACAGAGAATTGGCTTTGCAGAAATTATTCCTGGTGCAGCATTTGTTCAAAGTCATCTCCACTGGGTTCTGTAGGGTAGCACAGGTTTCAATAAAATAGTTCGGCTGTCCTGTGAAATGTTAGCTGCAAAATCTCAGCTGCAAAATCTCCTCTACTCTTTGAATTCAAGCTGGTGCATAAAATAATGAGAGCTTCAGGCATCTCCTTCTCTCAAAGCTGTAATTTATGTCAATAGATAGGAGGGAATTAGTGCAAAGCATAAATTATCCTTTCACTACAATACTGCTTTCCAAAATTTATATTTCAACAATCCCAGTACAGACCTCAGCAATATGAAAGTCTTTAAAATTATATTGATCAACAAGTGATAAAAGAATCCTTAAAAATAACAACATAAACCGAGTGTTAAAAATATCCTCAGGAAAGCACAAGACTTCTGAATATATGCTTACTCTTTCCAACATTTATTTTTCCTTTGTCCTTAAAGAAATTCAAATTAATTATAAAAATGAGGACATTCCTAATGGGATTTTTACTGAAATGTTACAAGGCTTAATTTGTGTGAAAGTACCAACAAGTTTATTCATTTTGTAGGAGTGTGGAATTTGCTTCACGTAATACTCAGGACTTAGCTACAGCTTTGATAGAAATGCTATTTGGTAATTATCTGCTCTTCCCTTGGGGACAAAGTAATTAATTCTGTTCTGCAGTTCACAGCATATTCTGTTTTTACACACATATGAAGGATGAATTTTGGAAGATTATGATCAATAGTTACTTTATTGACAACCAATAACTCATCATCCTGACAGCTCCATGACTTTTAAAGAAAATTCAGGAACACAAAAGTCAAACTCCACTTCTTAACCTTTTTATTTGTATGTTGGGAGGGGGAGAGGATAAATCTAAAGGAAAATAAAAATTTAAAATTAGCGTTCATGAAAGAATTAGATGACATTTTTTATATAAACAAAGAAAATACCCCCCAAAAATTTATATTTTTAATAACTCACAGCTAAAGTAAAGCCCATATGTTTTACCCTATTTGTTGATTCTTTACTCCTTTCCTTTGGAGTAGAGAATAATTTAAAGTTCAGGTTAAATACGAGTTTGAACAATAAATTTTAGGCATAGGTGAGGAGCTGAACCTCCCCTAAGGTATAGTTAAAGGTACATGACTTTTTGTCCATTACAGATCAGCTCTGTGTGTTTGGAGTCAAGGTGTTCATCATAGCCTACCCTTAATCAGTGTGGTGTGTTTCATACTTTGAAAGAATATGCACAGAAGAAGCACATATCAGCTGCTGAAAACCCAGATACAGAGATCCTGGAGATGCTGTCTTTGTGAAGAGCAAGACAAAAATGTCCCTATTGGTATTTTGGGCCCAAATATTACTCAGTGGAAGGCACTGCTTTCAAGAAAAAATGCTTTTAGTAATTGCTTTTGCAGATATTTTTTGCCCACAATGAGGGAAGTCCCACTTCAGCAGGGCTATGGGGGAAAGGGATCATCTCCAGGGATTTTCACGTAAGATCTGACTCATTCTCCATCCCAGATACCACAGCCTGTGCAAGCCATTTTGGCTAGAGAGTTATGATTTCCTCTTTGGATTTTTTATGAACAAAATCTTCTGGTAAAGATGCAAAAATACAGAATGGAATTCTCCTTTTTCAGTCTAGCCTATCGCTTGACAGATCCAATGAAAAGTGCATCACAAAAAGCACTCCTGCATAAACAATGCTCCCTCCAGGAAAGGCCACTTTTTCTCCTGCATGTGATGTATTCTGTAATATAAACATGACTATAGTTTCTTGGGGTTCTGTTTTCCCAATTGAAAAATATTGATAATGATTATGATAACAGAATTTCCTACCCAACAGGAGAGTTGTGTCAACAAATGTATTAAAATTGTCAAAGAATGGAGCTATAGGAACACAAATACTTATACTGTAGCAAGGAACTAGGAACTTAATGTTCTTAAGTTTTCACTGTCCAAAAACACAGTCATCTCTGAAACAACTGAAATTCTCATTTATTCCATCAGCAACTAAGAGGCTTGGCATCAGACACTTAAGTGGTGCTGGCCTTAGTCAGTTTTTAAAAAGCTCGTGGATGTAATTTGCCAATAAGCCAACAATTAGATGTTTTACAGGAAACTATTCCATTGACAAAAATTAAGTTTAGGAAGAAGGAGTTAGAGGACTGGAACTGGCTGCATTTCACCATAGCGCCGGTAATAAATCTTGACAATAAAAGGGAATGAAATACTTAAGCCAGAAAAGTGAAATCACTAAAAATAAAACTAGAGACAAATTACATTCATCTCCCAGATCTCATTCAAATATCTGACTGGAAAAATTTCCTGCCACAATAGCTGCAGCATCCCAAGAGATCCTCATCTGCCTTCACCCATGCAACTCTGCCAATCCAGAAGACAAATAATGAGTGATGTTCTTTTCCTCATTATTTGTGCTTCAGCTTGTGGCCAAGATAAAACACTCAATGTGGATAAGTAAACAGCAGTTATGTCCAACAGAGATGCCCCTTGAGGATGCTGTCCAGACTCAGAGCGACATTTGTGAAAGAAATGAAACCCACAAACCAACAAACAAACCAGAACTACCATCAAATGTCTGAAAAAACACTTCCAGGCCCAGACCACAGAACACCTCAGTTTTTCCGCACAAGGCACAGCCCAGCACTGGCACTGCAAACACCCACTCTTGTTTCAGACAGCCAGGGACTTAGGATGTGAGTACTCCTTGTACTCATCACTGAGTATTAGCACCTTCTGGTAAAACAAGCCAGCTTCTTTCATCACAACCAGGAAATAAACATTGTGCCAATCAGCAGGAGAAACAGAGCATCAACCAGCCTCTGTCTCCTTTCCCCAGTCTCCTGCCTATCTCATTGCATATCTCACCCAAGGCCAAAGCACATAACCTGCGTTGAGTGCAGCATGGAGGTGGCCATGGTCTTCTACTTCCTACTTTATCACTCCTCCTGAACATGAGGTACCATGAAGTTTCTCCAAGCACAGCCTCCCCTGCAGCACCCCAGCATTTACATTGCCCAGGAGACACATGTCCTGCTGTGTGCTGGATCTCGCTGTGCTGAACACACCCAGTCAACACCATGGGATCTGACCCTCACAGAGCAGCCCAGCACAAAGCCAGTGTCTCACTTGGTTCACACAGTAGCTTCCTCAGGATTAGTTATCACTGCACTCAGCCTCATTAACATGCCCCTCCTCACCACTGAGAAGCAGGGCTAATTACTGTGGATGCAACACTGGCTGATAAAGTCATAATGTCTTGCTGTTCTGGTGCTATTTTAGTTGACACCCATCTGAGATTATCCACAGCACCCTATACAGAGTACAGTGAATGAAATGAGGAATAATGAGGTGAAAAAAACTTTGCCTTTTTTTCATACTTCAGCAAAGGTTTGGGTCATACTTGATTTCAATACAGGTTGAAGGTTGGGGTCAAGTTTTGCTGGGGACAACTCAGCTCTTCCTATCCTAATTGCTCAAGCCTACTTTTCGTGATTAATTCTCTCATCAGTGCCTCAAGGTCTTCAGGGATTTTGGCAAAGATGGCTGTGTTGTCAGCTGATCTAATGTGGCTTAGGTGTTCCCATTTATCATGATGCCCTTTCCCTCTCTATTCAAGGTTTTTATAAACTTTTCCGAGCACGAGGTGAATTGTTCCAGTGTGACAATATCCTCTTGTCTATTCTATTCTTTCATTTGATCTCTTCACTTTTCTTGTCAATGTTTAAATGTCACTGCAACACACTTTGGGATTCTGATTCACGTGTTCTGGGATTCTGAGAAATCCTTCTTCTTATTCAGTGTTTCTCATGCTGACTGTGTCCAGGTTTTTTGTGTGTACACTGTTTCCATTACACACCTCATTAGGGGCGTGCACCTGCTCCCGTCAAAGCCAATGGCAAAATTCCCACTTACTTCAGTAAAAGCAGGTTTGGACCCAGTGGTATGCCAACCGATAAATTAACTTTCAGACAAAACCCAAAGAGGTAGGAAATTTTCCAGGATTTTGATTTGCTATTTGAACAAAGGGAGATATTTGTAATTGAAGTTGTCGATAACTTTTCTGTATATAATAAACAGCTCTTTTGTCTAGCCACTGCTGAAGACCTGAATGAAAATATGCTCTCTAACATTGTTAATAAATAAAATAAAATAGAGTCCAGTAGCTTTTTCATAAAGTGAACTACATTAATGTAGACACCATTAACACTGTAGACTACTATTGCTTGAGATGAAAAGTGATGCCTGCTTTTCAAAATGAATGGAAGCCCCTTGCCAAATGACCAATATTCTCCAAGTAAGGTTGTTGCAGTAAATTGCATCTAAATACACTAAAATAACATAAGGAAAACCATAAAATATTATTTTGGTCTCTGTGACAAAGAAAGCATGGGGTTTTGGGTTTGTTTTTCTTTTGAGACGTTAGGAACATGGAACGAAAAATTGGGATTGATATATCTTTAACATTATTCTACCATGATTACTATTTTGACATTGTGGAGATGTTTCTTCTGTGAGAGATAGAGTGAGATTTTAGCATGCAGTAGTTTAAAATAGAAGATAAGCCTAATCTTCCTTTACAGTCCACATCAGTCTCTCATTTCTGTAACCTAGGGTGTCTTCCCCCAAGCATTCAAATAAATCATTACATATTTGCAGTTGGTTTATAAAATAAAACACAGTACGATCTATGTTTCTTCTAAATTGGAGTTATTATATTAAGTCAAAATTTTCAGTAAATCAATATCTGGTCAGAATTTTCTGAAAGTCAAACAACTGTGTACTAGTTCTTCTTTGACTCACGACTGACTATATTGCAGTTTTTGATCCCAAACATGAGTTTCTACTTTCACTGGCTTCAGAACTGTAATATAGATTAATGTCCACTGAGCTATAGTTTGAGATGAAATTAATCTCTCTCATGATGTAAACCAAATTTAAGTCCTAGCCTCCAGAAATTGTTTCATTAATGAATTTCTTCACTAGTCCTTCATCAGAAATAACGAACCCAGACTGAAAATCTTTAATCAAATTCCCATGGAGCTCATTAAAGAAACTGGAAGTTTCTCTGAGTGAACTATAGGATCAAATATATTCTCTGTATCACTGCTGCTGCAGTGAGTTTTATCCATCAGCTTGCAGCTCCTCTGTGTTGATGATACCTGTGTGTTGCCCAGAGCATAGCATGCACAGGCAAAAAAGGCAGCAGAGGTAGAATTGAAGGAAACTGTACTTGGTGTTCAGCAAGTATCAGATAAAGCAGCATAATCTTATTCCTTGTCAGCGCTGTACAACCCCCAGGCTTCCCTCCACCAGAGAACTTTTCCCTCCGGACTGGGAGGTCAGTTGCCATGACTGCACATCACATACTTTTTCTCATCAATATCATGCCTTATGGTGTTTACTATGGAGTGATTCAGATATCAGCTGCACCAGGTAAAAAAGTCTGAATCTTAGTGTTAATGATTTGAGAGGTAATAGCAATGGAAAGTATGAAACAGATCTTCACCCCCCTGCTAGTCATACCTTTCATTAATGACTTGATCGGTGCTCTGGGAGAGCAAAGGCTTTCAGAAGACTACAGCCCAGCTTCCTTAATTTGGTTTTCATAACAAAAGTCACTGAAGTTTCCTCTTTACAAATACTTGTCGGGCATTAAAAACATGAAAGTCCCATGAATCCCATCTGTTACACTCTCTGCTGTAAGGTTATGTTCCATGTGAGGTTATTCACTTTGGCTATCAGCTGCGCTGATCTTCCTGAGTAATGCAGTCAATTTTACTGTGCACTCGACACACAATACACTGATTCCTTGGCTCCTGAGAACAGACTAATTGAGAGGGTGTGCTGTATTACAGAACACGATTTGCTTAAAAAGATTACCATCTAGCTCATTAATTTTACATTACCGTACCATGCTTCTATTGACGTTATCACAATGCTTTCTACAACTACTTACAGTGATCAGAAAAATGCACAGAGATCACATAGCCATTAAGGTGATGAAAAGATTTTTAGAGCTGTTATTATTTATTTATGTTACAGCAATGCCTCCTGGTCTTGGTCAAGATTGGGGCTCGCTGTGCCAAGCCAGAAAATGTGTGCCCTTTCCTGAAAAACTTGGAGTCTAATTACTCCTGGAAGCAACAAATATGACACAAACAAATAAAAAGAAGGAAAAAAGCAGTACTTATGACTTGCATTTAAACAAACCAAATATTTACACATCTGGAGACCTTATGTGCATTTTATAAATGTGTGATATAGAACAATAGGAGTGAGCAGCAACAGAGTGGAAGTGATTGGCAAGGGGACAACTAAGAGAAGACTGGGCTGGTGAGAGTTTTCGTCTTGAAGGGACAGCCTGGGATGGTATTTGAAGGAAAAGAACTCAAATGGATCAGATAGAATCTGATCTCATCAGTGAAGCCAATGCTGCATTGTTAGCCTAATTAGATACAAAATTTCTGACTAGTAATGGCAATATTACAATAATTTGTGAATTGTTTTAGACAAGGAACTAGATTAAACGAGTATGAAACAGTGTATGTGAGCATCAGTATTCTAAGGGTTTTTCTGGGAGACACCAAGGAGATTCTATCAGCAGAGAGTTGAAGGAGCCAGAAGAGTTCCAGGTCCCTTCTCTTCAAATGCCAATGCTGACCTGGTCTAAATTAACTGTTTCCATTTTCCAAAGCATTCTGAAATTCCAAGTAATACAGCCTTACATTTCAGAATGAAATGTGAAGTAGAAATTGCTGTTGAAAATTAATTGTAATAAGATTCCGCTTGAAAGAATTAAAACATTCCATTGAAAGAAAATTATGGGAAATTCTGCAGCACAACCATATGTGCCCAGTACCATCTGAGACACCCACAACAACATTTGGAAGAAGCACAAGCTGTAAGGTACCTGGCATGGCTCTTTTGATTGCAGGAATTTTTAGGAATGCTGCAATTTACAGCTGAGTTCGGAAAACTGCTGCCTGCTCTTCCACAGCAATGGGTTTGAAGCCATGAGATCGCTGGCTCGGAAAGGAACCTACAAGGCTGCCAAACACAGTATTGCAGGAATGAATAACAGAGCTGAAGTCCTCAGGGTTTCCAGGCTGTGTGCTGCAGAGGCAGGAGACTACAGGAGCAAGGTTTGCCTTTCCCCAGTTCATCACAGTAATCCTTTACAGTGTGCTAGAATCTCTCTGTTATTCCCAGTTCATCTTTTCCCACTGGTTGTAACAATATCAAAAGATCTGATGGGCAACACAACAGCTTTGGGCTTGGTTGTTGGCTGTCAGGGTAGCATAGGAGAGCAGCACTGATGCAGAGGTGGTGCTCCCAGGGCTCCTGGGTTCCCTGGTTCATGTCAGGAACCCCTGCATGCTTCATGAAGAATCTCAGCTGAAAAGGAAGACTAGCCCAGACTTCAGATCTCACCTGGAAAGCTGATCCAAAGCTCCTGTGGTTCATGCTTGTATGGCAGGGAGTCTGCAGTCTCACAGGAAATCCAGCCCCAGGGCACCAGCATGACAGAGTTTGTCAAAATGGCAGATTCTGCACAACATGGTTGCTTTGAAGCCTGTGGAAGCCCATAAGATGAGCTGGCAAGAACTCAAGCATGTTGCTATCAGAAATCCACCTGTGTTTCTCTTGTAGTTCATCAGAAACGACATATTTCCAGAATACAATCTGGATTTCATAATAGAACTCAGTTGGAAATACCCAATACACTCAAACAGGAAGGTCAAGCAGTGAAGACAGGAGATAAGGAAAAATTAGACCACTTAATCAGCTTTCCCCTGTGGCTAGACATAAGCAATAAAAATATAATGATATAACCTGTAAAGGAGCAACAGAAAGGAAATGCATATATTTAAAAATACTATTCATCCTCATAGCTTTTTATACTTACAAAAAACCCAATAGCTTTATAGTTCTACCATAAATTCTTCCTGCAGTACAATCTGGGGCATTACACAGCACTAGCTTACCCACAGTACCTTATATTGGGTTTTATTTTCCCCTTGCTAATGTGGTTTCTACTCAGAAGTGATGCAGCTGTAGTGATGTTCCTAAAGACATTTGTCCCTCTGTCTCACAGACACGGTTTCAATTAAGTTTAATTACAGACACTGCAGTTTCAGACCAAAGTCTACTTCACACCATGGGTAGCTTCTGTTGCAGGACAGCTCAAATCTGAAAGCTCTACAAGAACAGAAAAGCTGCTGCCACTCCAACAGTATTATTTGCAGTCACAATGGGTGAGTTTCCAAGTCTTTTTTTTAGTACTATTTGAGGCTTATTCGGGGCTTCACTGCTGCAACCTGTAAGCAAGGAAAAAGATGGAGAGAGTAAAAGATGAAAGCAGATCTCCTGAGGCAGACTTTTATCATGAATCTCACCATCTCTGATGCTTTTTTGGAAACCCCAGCTCCTGCTGTCAGTTGATTATAAAGACCAGATTCCTTTTTTCTTAAAAAAAAAAAAAAGTTGTTATCACTGACAATTACAGAGAAAAATCATGAAAAACATGACTGAAGTGTTCCTGCAGGGCTTCAAGGAGGAGGCAGAGAGTTGAGAAGTTATTTCTTTGACAACCTTATTCTAAGCAAAACTCAAGGTTTTGGAAGGACTTTGGACAGTAAACAGGCATCTACAAAGAATGAAGCAAAGTATAAATCTCATGCCTAAAGGCTTAAGAGTAGGGAGAGTCAATCCTTTAGTGCTGAAAACAGAGGATCTGGCACAGATGCTGGTACAATCATGGTTGATCTGTGCATCTCTTAGTCTGCTCCAAGCTTAACTTCTGCACAGTAACCAGCTTGAGGCAAGGCTTGGTACTCTGGGTATTACCAGGTTTTCTTCTCACCCCAGACCTTTCTGTTCAGAACCCAAAACCTGCTGGGATGGGTTATGTGGATGTTGTGCTCTAACTCTGTGCTCAGACACAGAAAATGGCACGCAAAAATCTGTGAAAAGAATGCAAATCCACCTCCTGAATAGGCCAGACACATGGCACCCTATTAGGAGTTCTATTTCTCAGGCATCAGACAAGTCATTTTTTTAATTTGTTGATGCCATGTACAGGATCCATATAAAGCCAGGCACAGAATCCAAGAACAAACGGAAAAGGAAAAACAAGCAGCATTTGCTCCCAGCAGCGATTGCAGCCACATGGCAATCTTGGCTGCTACGCAGAAAACATTCATTAGCCTATTTAACCAAAATTAACTATGAAAACGTACTCTGCATTTTCTTCCATCGTGTTGGTAAGGTGTCTTTTAACATAAGTGTTTTCTAACCAATTTAAAGCAATTTTTTCCTGTAAATGGTATCATTATTATCATTATGTTGGGAAAGGTTAGGTCATGATTTTCCGAGTTCTCAGAATCACATTTTACTTGCTAAAATGCCAGAAAAAACTCATGCTTTAGATTCACTGAGATGCAGTAAATTAACATCAAGAAATAAAGCAGAAAGCATCCTAATGGACAAAACAGAAGCAATAAACTGTAGTTACAGATAAATACTCCCACAAATGCCTTTCTTAGTGAAATCAAATCAATATCCCTGATTCAACAGCAAATATTTCCAATGACCTGACCTGACCATGTCTCACACCATGGCCCTGGCTTTCCCAAAAATAGAAACAAAGGTGTTGTAAGTTGCAATCCTGAGTTTAAGTCACTGATTCAAAGTACCTCTATGCCAATGTTTGCACGCTTGCTCTCCATCTCTAAAATGTGATCAATCAGTTCAGCTCTCTTTGGGAAACTTAAAATCTATATGTAGAACTGTATTTACCACCCTATGAACACTTCAGTTGCAAAAGTATATATAGCTCAGTGATGCCTTTTTGTAAAAAGAGCCTTTGAATGATTGATGTTTCACAACCATGCTGAAGAGAGTCGAAATTTTTTGTTTTAACAGAGTTGGGGCTTCATCCTTTCCACTTTGACAAGCCCACCTATGTCATAAAAGACGGTAAAAACACTTGTTCTGGACCAGACTGACGGTCTATCAAGCTCAGTGTCTTTTATCTAGCAGTGTAACAACAAGGCAAGCACAAAGGGACACTTGCCCAAAATACAATCCAGCAATTTGGAACACACAGCTTCCTTAGCTGATGATGTCTTTGAACTTACTAGCCCTCTCACTATATATTTTTGTAGTCGCTTTTTGAACTCCATAAACTTTTACCATCTGCAATATCCTGTGGCAAGAAATTCCATAGCTTACGTATATGCCATGGGGACCTTCTCTTTCATGGTGAACTTTTCAGCTACTAACTTGTAGGTATAGCTGCTCTCCTCTCCTAGTGCTGCAGGAGATCCATGCCCACTTTTCTATGCCTCTCATGATTTTATACATGTTTGTCATAGTCTATCTGAGGTGGCTTTATTGCCATTCGAAGTGTTACATGGATTGGATACTTAGTTTAAACTAACTTGAATGGGGCAGCTGAGATTGTACATATTACTCAGAGAGCAGAGAAAAAATGAATTTATACAGCAAAGTAACATTTTCTGGGTTTTTTAAAATCTTTTTCCTAGCGTTTCTTAACACTTGATTTGTTTTTGCTAGTAATGAACACTGAGCTGATAACCCACAATTTCATTCCTGAAGTCCTCAGAGCTCATCATTTTATAGATGAAGTTAGATTTTTTTTCTTTTGCACATCACTTTACATTAACTGTATTGAATTCTTGTGCTGTTTTATTGTCTAATCATTCAGTATCATAAGGTCCTTCTACAACACTGTGTCCATGTGGGCTGTCATTTCTACTACCCTGAATAACAGCCCCATCAACAAGCTTTATCACCCCACTCTACCTCCTCAGAAACTGCTTATTGTTTAATCTCTACTGCTTGCAGTTTCAAGTGGTAAGTGGCATGAGTTGTGTATGATTACAACACAGTACATCAGAAAGGAAAGATTTAGAAGAATTATTGCACAATATTTCTATTCCTTTTACCACCTTTTCCTCTTCCCCATCTGTCCTGTATTCTCCCTGTTTGCAACACTCTGCAGAGAAAAAATATATGTTGTTTAAGGAAATTGTGCTGGTAGCTGCTGTCTGAAAAGAACATTTGGATAATTAAAAGCCAAATTCTTTTTTTTCCTCAGCCTTTTCCAGCTGAGATAGAACCAGGGGTAACTCTGAAGTTTGAGTGTACACGTAGGGAGAATCATCACTTTCTTCATTTAGTGTGATGTTCTGACAGAATCAACTGCAGTTTTCTTCTTACTGTCTGGTGGGCTGACAAGAAGTCTCTCCAAGGCCAGAACAAAGAATGCTCCAGGGATCTGACAGCACACAGGATTTATGTAGCAGCAGACCATCATCCTATTCAGAAGCATTTAGCCAGAGAAGTTCACCTTGCCTCTACATCCAATTTCCATCAGACAGAAATGTCTAGGCACCAGAAGGATTTAAGAGCAGAGGGTAACCTTTGTTTGTGGGTTGGTTTATTCATTCATGACATGCAGGAAGTATGAGTATGTACATGTGTGAGTATGAGAAGGCAGAAGAAAATATAAAAAGTTGTGTTCAAATCTGACTGACAGCAGATTGTTGAAAGAAGTCTCTTGATTAAAATCCTAAGAAATATGATCTTCAGGACTCCTGCTTTCCCTGGGACCAATGACAATTAAAATGTTCCTCTTACATTTTGTCCTCTGAAGTCCTCTTTCTAAGTATGGGATTTTGACGAAGCTTTAACCAGACAGAAAATCTGCGAATGCCACAACTAAGACAATTCATGGGACTCATTTTAGCACTCACCAGAGTTTGAAGAAAACAGTGTCTGTCATTATTTAACATGCAAAGATTTCATTTCTTTTGGTTTTTGGGAGTTTTTTGCAAAGTCTTTGTTATCTCTTTCAGCTATTTTTTTTCCAGTGAATTACATGTATCAAATGACTCCAAAGTTTTGTAATGAATAAACGATCATCCAATTATCCTACATGAATCAAGCCAGGA
Source organism: Falcunculus frontatus (assembly GCA_013398115.1). NCBI lineage: Eukaryota > Metazoa > Chordata > Aves > Passeriformes > Falcunculus > Falcunculus frontatus. The sequence goes on along the minus strand of VZRV01007025.1, from coordinate 315,354 downwards.
TAAGGTCATTCCCCTCTTGTGTAAGGGTTATGTAAGCTTCATGTAAATAAGGCTATATATGTACATATTATAAAACCAGTTTATTTTTGGAATAGTTCAATGTCTTATGTGACCAACGTCTTACTATAATTTATGATCTACTTACTCAGTTACTCACATTTTCTAAGAACAAGCACCCTCACCTCAGTCATACTTGCACATTCACCTAACTGGATAATAAATTTTTATGTTACCAAAATTGAGAGAGACATCCCAGGAATTTCACTTGGCTGTGCAGTTTCGTCAGCAGTTATTCACAGATACTGAGAACCTCATGCTTTCCTTGAGCATCCCTATGAGTACTTACTGTAGCCTACATATCTTTACTGGAAACAAAGGCTGTGGGTATCAGAGTTGAAAGCCTGAATTTTTTATTCATAAGGAGTTTTTGCAGTCAATGTTGAGCCTGAAAATGATGCTGTTTGCCTTGAGAGCGGAAAATAGCAATTTAAGCAAAATCACTGACTGTCATGCACAAAAAACCAAGTTAGAAATTTATTTGCATGAATAGTCAATGAACTGAAATGAAGATTTCTCTTTTCATGCATTAGACTTCTCAAAGATTGCCTAATGAAGATTACAGTGATTTCTTTTTTTAAAAAAAATTAGGAATAGATGCACTTCAAAAAATAGTTTCACCATGTTTCTTTGCCAATAATGTTTGTTGACCACAGAATTCAGCAGCTACTTCTTCACCATTTCAGCAGTCATCATATTTTAAATTTTTTTCCATCCAAGAAATGTCACTTGAGGAATAAGTCTGTCAAAAGTATTATTAAATTCATAAAAAGATATCTCAAAGTATGCATATGGGACTCTGTAGAATAAACCCTTAAACTCACCTTTACATTAAGAAATCTCACTGTTTTTTGCAGGTGGACAGACCAGACTTTTCCTTCTCTCCTTTGAGGACAAAAAGAAAAAAAATGGCATCTGTACCTAGCACAAGGCATTGCCATCTGTATGCATTAGAGTAAGCCAATTTAATTCTTAGGATAATGGGACTTTCAAGCTTCCAAAGCTACAGGCAAAAAAGAATATATTCAACTTTGTTTTCTCAGATCCTAAACATGATTTTCCCCCTAACTGAAAGTATTGTCTTAATGGTAAGTATTAATACTTGTATATTTATTTCATGAGCACAAGTTTTGAAACAATATTTGAATAAAAAATTCTGTAAAGGAAACAATTAAAGACAAGTAAGGTCATGTGTCACTTTTGAGCTCTACAAAAACATATACTTCTCAGAAAGTCAGCTTCTGTATTAAAAATGGGCACAAAAAAATGAATGACAGAGGGAGAGAGAAAAATCAGGGGGAGAGCTACTTTGTGCTTCATTTTGATAGGAAAAAACTGTATCAACCAAATAAGGTTTTTTGCTGTAACATAATTCAGATGAGTCATAATGTTGATTCTTAAACCAAATGCCTCAGAGTCCGTGAGATAGCAAGCTCAGGCCCATAATTGAAAGAATTATTTATCAGTCTGAGTTGAATAAGACATCATTCATTTAACAAAAATTAGAAGTAGCTGCCTTGGCAGAGTTTGCCTGTGGAATTACAAGAGGATGGGCAAGAATTCTTATAAAGCTGAAAAATTCTGTTTACTGACTTGAGCAGACTTTGAAGGGAGTCTCTTTGCATTCTGCGTGCAGTGCTCTGTGCACAGAGTTATCCTTATCTTTAAATGAACAAATGCTGAAAATCTTCTACCCTACCAGTCTGTCTCAGCAGAGCAGGATAAACGTGCTCAGCTGAATGCACAGTTAACTCTCTGCACTAGGGCTTTACATGTGGACCATTATTTTCATCTTTATTTTTAATGTTTTGTTTCAGTTTGAAATTCTGGTTGCCTTTATAGGGAACTTAACTTTTTGTACTCTCCCTTTAGCATTTTTTAAATCCAGATTAAACAACACATCCTTATTAAGAAACTAAATATGCTTTATTTTGTCCATTCCCATTTTAAATGGCTGCAATCATAAGTCACTTCTAAAAAATGTAAGACTGAATTTGCATTGTGACTGTTGCTACTTTTATCCCCCATGAAAACATTATTCAGAAAAAAGATATATATTCTGGGCAGATAAACACATAGTTTCATTTTATGTGTTCATGGCAGCAGAAATGATACTTAACATTAGAGTCAGGTCTCTAATACAATTCATTGTTTTCCCTCATTCGTATTTTTTTGGAAAAAAACTCTGAGGACTTGATAATCTTAGTGCCTCCATAAAAACTTTTCCTAAGAAACATCCTTTCTTCTATTTTAAATTATGCATTTTCTGTTTAAACATAGCTTAAGATACTATTGGATAAGCAATAAAATGATAACCACTGAACAAAACACTCCTAAATTGGACATATTACCAGTCACAAGAAAAGTAGCTCTTTAAGTCTGAATTGCAGAAAAACATTTGAAGATAACATGATGAATTTTAAAAAATGGGATCATGCATGAAGAGTGTCAGATAAGGATCAGCATGTCAGTCTTATCAATAACATTAGTTCTAGTACTTATAACACCTATTCGTTCTACCAACGTGCTTTGGACTCGGGTCAGGAGACGAGACAAGAGCTTAATGAGGATGCTTCACATCCATTAGGGATTGGACTCCATGTGTTTTTGCTACTGTTGCTGTTAACTAGTATCTTTATTAAATTTTGCTGCATCTCAAGCCACTGATATGCAAACAATGGCAAAACCAATCCTGTAGCCCACAACTTCATTGCTCCTCACTTGCCTTCTTCCTCTGGTGGCTCACTGTGCAAGTGAAAGAGATGTAAATTAGCTGTAGAGAAACACAGCTGCAGCTCAAGGTCAAATATCCCTCCTCTCCCCCTGTCACCCCTTGGCCCCCCAGGACAGCTGGCAGTGATGCCAGCAATTCCCACAGCCATGGGACAGAGAGGGGACACCAGGGGCAGAAAATGACTTAGAGGTCAGCAAAGAAAGAGGTGATGAGAGGGAATGGAGTAGAGAAGTGAGGAAGTGAGAACAAAACAGGCTATGGTAATAGCTCAGGACATAGAATCATCTCTCCTGCTAAAACAGAAGGAGAAAAAAGGAGATGCTGGGTTAACAGGAATGGGCATGAGAATTTCATCCTAATACGTACCGAGAGTAGTAGCTTTGTCAAAGCTCCTTATACCCTGCAAGGAAATCATGTATCCTCTCTTTAAGGGTGCTGAAACTCTGCTCAAGGCTCTGATTTTGAGTTTTAAAAAGTAATGTAGTAGGGAGAGAAGTGCAAGAGGACTAAGAGCAGAAGGAAATACCCATATTGTGTCAGTCCCAGCCATAATATTCCACTATGCTCTTTTAATAGGGCTTGAGCTCAGCCTGCAATCTGCTACCACTTATTCAAACAAGGCAGCTATTTCATCAGTGAAGTCAGTAAAGAAGCAGCAAGCCAAAACGCAAAATGTCAGACTAAAAATCCTCTTCTCTCTCAGTCACTCAGCATTCACTTCCCTGGACCTGACAAGGCCAAAATTTCCCTAAGGTAGCTCCTGGGTAGGCAAGCCAACAAAAAGATCAGATTTTAGGCATTAAATGTAGTTGTGGAAAAAATTAATACCTCCATGAAGGCAGAACATGATCCTTGGATTTATTTTAATATCAAACATCATCTGTTTGTATCTACCAGCCACCTTTTTACTTGTTATAGAGATCTGATCTTAAGAACTTATCCCACTCTTATATCATCTCTCTATAGTTATCGTTCATTTATTTTGACTAAATGATGAATAACTACATATTGTGTTTTGTATCACTTTCTCACCTGGTTAATTTTGACTAAAATTGTGGGAACTAACGGAACACATGATTCTGAAATAATAAAATTACTTTCATATCCTTAAACCAGTTGAATTCTTCACGTCTTGCAAGGGGTCAACCCTTATGATTCAAACTAAATATGACATCTCTTTTTCTATTTAATTTTTGCTGCATCCAGTACAAAAGAAAAATGTTACTTGGTTATAAGCATCTTTCACAACAGCCTGAGAAAGAAGACAACTCAGATCTTTGTTTCTCATAGTTGAATTTTGGTGCAAAATTGCATATGTTACCAAATTTTTCCAATGACAGATTGCTGATATTCAGACTGTTCAGCATAATATGTAGATACTTCAAATAAGTTAATGAACTTTCCTATCAAAAGCAACTTCATTTTCACAGGCTAATCAAAAGGACATTGTCAAGGTTGTTAAGTATTAAAATTTCTATAAATTGGCAGTTGTTCCATTTGAAAGTACTTACCTTAAAGAGATATTGTCAGCCCAAAAGGAGTCACATTTAAATTTGATCGAAATGCAATGTGCTTTTAATCGGTGAGTTTAAACAGCGTAGGGATAATGTTTTATTTTCCTTTAATTTTTGGGAGGAACTGGAAGGCTTGTTTGCTTTCCTGGCTTTTGTGATATATCATCCTGTAAAGTTTTCAGATGTCTAACTAGCAAGAGTGTGATCTTTTCTAAAGCAACTTCAGACATGTTATCAAAGGTAGATTTTCAGTTAAAGATGCAGATTTCAGTGGCAGTGGAATGGATGCTTTTTGAAATGGCAGGAGGTGCTTATCTAAATTTTAGATTTCTAAATACTTCTGCAAATTGGGTCATTGAGTGTTTAAGAACCTGTGCCACTGACAGACAGTGGGATTCGTATCCCTGAATTCTTTCACTGTCTTTATAGTTTTGTTCTCCTGAAAAATTCTTTTCCTTGTGACACTATTGCAGCAGTGATTAAGACTTGACTGCTTCTCTGAGCAGTTACATGCCTTCATATCCTGAGTGGAGTCAGTGTGTTAAAGTATCCCTCTCTTTCACTTACACTGGAGGTTTTTTAACACGTAGACCTTAGCCTTTCAATTTTAACAAAGGACATACACTAGGCACTGCTACAAACTAGGTCTATCATACACCAACAAATGTCAAAATAAACATTGCCCAAGTAAAATATGCAAAAAATATGCCAAACTAGAATATTAGTCACGTTCCCAAATCCTTTTCCCGTGAAAAGTTTGGCAAATTGGATACTGGTTTAAAGGTAAAGTACATGCTACTCTAAGATAAATGGTCTCTTCAAATAATTACTTGTGTCTCTGTTACACCCCACCATGTAGATTCTCACAGAGGAATTTTAGTTTGTGTTGACATTATTTCAAAGGAAGCTGATGCACGCTGATGACCACTGATGCCAGGCTTCTTTTGTGTGGTCAACAATATGGCTGCATCTGTGAGAATTTTTGACATCTATTAGAAAGCATGAGATTCTAGTAGGTAATTTAGGAGCTGAATGAACCCACCAGTTATTCTCTGCTGTTAGGAGTGGCTAACAGTTTTCTACCTCTGCCCTTTACCAAGTGATGTTGTAGTTCTGGGAGACATTCTGTGAAAGCCTTAAATTACTTAAGAGGGAGTTACGGCAGAGTAGATGAAATCCATACAGTATGAACTCCAGCTATACGTTCCTTTTTGATGCCAGCTCTCCCAACAGACATTTTCAGTTTCCCTTTTAGTCCCTTTTGGTATATTCTGTTCCTTCATGCAACTTTGCACTGTTGTCAGTGTCATTCCATTGCCCTTAGTGCCTGTGACCTGCTGCTGGTCAGCAAAGTCACCGAGCCTATCCAGAGAAGGCTGCCATGCAAGCAGCTCTATTTTGCAACAGATCAAGTCTCCTGTTTGACATGAATACTAGACTCAGGCTAGCTATCATCAATTTTCTGGATATCTCTAGCTTACTTTGGAAAGAATCTGTGGTTTAGATGGCTACCACCTCAGGACCCACTATGCTATTCCTAGTAGTACTGCTGAACTTAACCGGTTGGGTTGTTTATGATCCCATAGGTGTCTTGCAAGGCTTAGCATGATAACAAACAACACCGAGGAAACTGAATTAAAAATCACTGACTGTCATTGTGCTTCATAAAATTGCTGCTGTTTCTGACATTGGCTTTGATGTTTTACTGAGCAGAGTCATACACCTGGTGTTTATCTACCCACTGCAGGAGAAATGTGGGCATATTGTAAGACTATCTCATTTTCAGGGTAAATCTTTCTCAAAGGACTGTCTAGTAACAATACATCAGGTTTTTAAGCTACGCAGTTTTTCTGTCTCACACTCATGCTTTAAAATATGTTTTTCACATCAAAAGTGTTACCACACTGTCCTTATTCCTGGTGATATATTATCCCTACTTCTCTCAGAATGAGGGGCCTTATAAATGATCAGCATCATCTCATATCTTCTAATAGTAATGTATGTTTCATTTGCCACACTGGAACAGAATTACCTCAACCCACTTCATCAAATCTCTTTGGAGAATCCGATTTTAACCTGACATGTTGGGTCCATTAGAGACTGTAATTATTTAGGGTTAATTGTACAGGTGTGGAAGTAGGAAGGATTTTTTGAGTTGTGACGGATAGTATCAGGTCAGACTTGAGGTTAAGAGAAGGAGGGTGTGCGGCATTTCTTCTCCCCTTTAGTAGAACAATTAACACTTAGCCCAATCAATCTTCCATTTTTGAATGTCCTGCTGATAGGTCATGCACCATTACATCAGCATGTGAGAGATGGCCAATGCAAATAGGTCACTGGGTATCATCTCAATGGCAGCTTGCTGTAAATCTAATATGTTAAATGAAACAGAAGAGAACCAAAATGAACAATAGAGGAAGAATCACAGATTCAGAAAACCTTACTAGCTAAAAAGAATGTTTTCTTAAGCAGGATAAGCAGAATAGTACTGACCCTACCACTGATGCCTGGGTACTGATATAGCTGGAGGTCTCTAAATCTAATAATAACTGTAGAAATATCTTTAGACACCAAATCTCATTTTGCAGTTTGCTGTCCATGGGTTAACAGAGGTTTTCCCCCTTTATTAAAGAACAAAGAGGCAGCAAGCCCAGCTTTATTTGTTCAAACATTACTGGATGGTGAATTTAAATGACGGACCTTTTGCACAGACACAGGCTCTTTGCCTCTCCATTCTTTCTGAAGGAACAATATGAGAAAAGTCCACCCTTGTGGTTAAGGTGTGACTGCAAAGAAAAGTGATCTGTTGCCAGTCAGGGCACAGGCATCCTGGCACATGGCTGCACCACTGCTGTGTAAGGAAGGCTCCGGGTCTGCAGTGTACTCAGGACATAAGAGAAACCCCGAGTGCGCAATCTTATTTCACAGCGATATGCTGTGACTGCAAAACAATTTCTCATGTCCCTATCCCACTGCGAGTCCCTCAAGGGCATCCCTGACACTGGTTTTAGTGTTGAGCCTCAATAAGTGTGTGCCTCCAGTCCCCAGCTCCTGAAAGATTTTTTATCATAGGAGTTTGAACGTGTTCACCATCTGCTTCTTCAATGATTAAATGGCTAATTGATGCATGCAGTGGTTAAATTTTGCTGCAAAGTGGGGTTTCTCCACTGTTTCACTCTGTCTCAGCACACCCTGTTCCACAGTGGTCCCTCCTGTCTCCACCCATACAGTGCCCACCACGGCCCTCACTGCTCGTGTCCCACCTCAGGCGCCTGAGCAACTCGAGTGCTCTCAGCTGCAAGGCAGCAAGATCACACCTTACCCACTCTGCTGTTAGGTCCTCAACTAAGATCAAGAGGTACACCCTTATAACGGGTGTAGGAAAATAACAAATTCCCAAAAGCTGATAAACAGCGTAATCAACTTAATTTGAAGTGCGCATTATTTGCAACTCTAAAGTTCAGCTTCAGAACGAGAACACTCAGAACTGCATCTTGTGCTGTAATTTTAGTTTCCTTCATTGCCATCACATGGAGGGACACGTTTGTCAGCTGCATCATTCACAAGAGTATTGCGAAATCTTTTATAGCTGAAATGTTCAAAGCTTAAAATTCCCATTCCATATGATTTTTTTTTTCGCCAGCTAAAGCCAAATACCCACATTTTATCCAGAATGAAATAACAATCTTTAAAATTTTCCAGGGAAATGAAAACCTTGTCTCCTGACTCCCACATCTTCTCAGCAGGTTCCAGAAATCATGCAGGAGCATCAAACACTCAAACTGCCTGGCTCTGAGGTCTCTTGGAGGCTCCCAGCTCAGACTGTCTGTTCAGACAGGTCTCTTAAGTCTTGAGATTTTCACCTCTCCTCTGCCGCGGGAACATCAGGGTGTCTGATGCAAGGGCAGGCTGCAATGCAGGACCCAGGCCTCTGGATGGGGTTTGGGAAGTCAGGGGTTCAAATAACCTCCCAGGGGTCTGACAGAGACTTCTATGTCATTCTGATGTCAGGATTTTTCACAAAACTTTTTGGTATTTCAGGTTATCCCTTTTCTTAAGAGTTGGAAAGTTTTTAGGGAAATATGTTTTCCCCATTTGTGTCTGGAAAATAAAGGATGAGTTGCATGTGCAGCTTCCCTTCCTTTGATGTGTCAATCTTGAACTCCACTCAGAGGTTGAATTGGTTCCTCTCTTTTCATTTATTATCATCTTCTGAAGAACACTTTTAATAACAACAGGCTATCTGCAGTGTCTCTGATTTAAGTAGCAACTATTGATTGACTAGTTAGAACTTCCGTGCTATATGAATTGTTCTCTAGAGGTGATGAAATGGGGAAATCAATGCTTCAATTTGCTTTTATATTCCAACCCTAGTGCAAGTTAAACTTTTTCTAAGCATGCTTCAGAAGGCAAAGGAATATTTCAAAGTGCAAGCAGATTTTGTGGGTGCAGAAGGGAAATATATCATCAGACACTCAGTTTATCAAACATGGTAATTGCAACAAAAAAAATAATAGCTTAAGCCAGTGATAGGAACTTACTCCAACTAGAGTTCTTTATTGAAGAAGTATACAATTTTATTGTATCTAAAATAATTTTAAAATCATTTTAGAAAGGCTCAAAACCAAGTAGTTTGAATGGGTGGAGAAAGTCTCTCATTACTGTGACTGTCCTAAAGCAGCAAGGAAAAATTTTCACTCCCTGATTGCTATTATTGCCATGGCAATAGTGGTTTACTCCATCTGGGGGAGTAAACCACTAGTGCAGGGGGAAAAAAGCATAGATTTACACAGATTTTCAGTAAAAGTACAATGGAATGTCATGATGTATGGGCAGAGAAGCTGCTATTATTTGAGTCATTATTACATTTTCTGTGAGCCGGAGTAGTACCACATGATAATTCACCTACCTTATCACTGCAGAAAACCTCTTTACACTGAGAATCAAGTACAGGACAGGTTAATCTTAATGGCTTATATTGAGAGATTAAGTGCATATGTTTTGCCCATGCATCAGTTCTGAATTCAAAGAAATAGCTATATGCTATTAATTTTGTACATTTTGTTATAGAGTAGGTACTACATATGTTCAATACATTAAAAAAAATATGTCATTCATCTTTTTCTGTCAGAAATGCAAACAATGCACTTTGAGGTTTCTACATATTGCCAAGAATGTTTGGAATAAATGGACCTTCAGCCTTATGAAATACAGCTTTTGCTAAATAAGAGTCATGCATGAGTAATAGCTATACCAGGTAGAAGAAAACTATTATTCTGGTTTTAGAATAGCCATAAAGTAATGATAATTTCCATATTTCTGAAAACAAAATGTCAGGGAGACAGGTAATATGTCCATGGCCTTATTTTAGCAGATGGGGCATATTATATTCATGGGTCAGATCTTACACTAGTGAAAAAACTGTGTCTCCATCATCTCTAAATACCTAGTTCCACATCTTTTTAAGGTGCTGTTTATCCTGAAAGATCAATAATTTAATCAGCTGTTCATTATTGTAATGATTAATATGAAAACATTTCCAGGTCTTGCTTAAATGAACACACCTTCTATTTATATCTGTGCTTATTCCAAGGAGTGTAAATGTTGGATATGCTAATGAAGTAACAGGACTCTAAAAATCTTCACCATAAATCAAAAACTTAATGAGCTACCAAAACAAGAATTAAAAATATAAAATCTAAATGGTACAAGCAATGAGGGCATTTCAAAAAGCAAAATGAAACAAATGCTCACCATGAATTACCTGAGAAGAAATCATGGACAATAAATATTGTGGGTAATAAAAAAACCCAGCATTTCCTTCTCCCCTGCCCAGTTCAGTTCAGAACTAATAATTACAATTTCAGCTGCCATCATAAAAAAATGTACTTGCTGAAAAAAAACCCCAGAATGTTGTATTCATAGCCAAAGTTAAACAGCAAATCTGTGGGTTGCTGGATCCATAGGCCAGGACTCAAGCTCACCAGATGTAGCTTCAGTTCCTGCCATGTACTTCTGATATAACCTTGAGAGGATTAGGGCCATATGCATAACTCCCTCTCCAAGCACTGAATCCCAGGACAGGTAGGGTAGTGAAATGGTCCTATTTCACTAGGAATATGAAAACGGTGAGATAAATTCCACAAGTTAGAATAAGCCTAATTTCCTCCTGTGACCTCTCCAGAAATCAGAGGGATATTCAAAGAACCATCTGTCCGCACAAGCAACCAGGGAGACTTGTCCTGGCTATATGAGGGTAGGAAACCTAAAGCCAAGAAGAGTTCCCAACCATTTCTATGTCCTTAAGAGATTAAAAACACTGTGCCTGTATTGTGCTTAGATATTTTTTCAAGCTGCAGGAAGGCAAGGTGTCAGCTTTTCTTCTTCTATGTGCCAAGCGTGTCTGGCCTATGGCTCACGGCTTGATTTTATTTTGCATCACGGACATTGTGGAAACAAACTGTCCTCATGTTCAGGAGAGCAAACAACTCACATCATTCTGAGAAGCTACATAATTACTCCAAAGAGTGCAATACAAGCCCAGCATGACTGGTTTTTAAGGTCATTCTTACCACGTTGCATGGTTGCTTAGGCACAGTTCCTCACCTCTCCTGCCAGGGCTTCTGACCAGGTGCAGAAGCCTCTGCCATGGTGCCTGAGGAATCTTTTCTGGCTCCAAAGTGTGCAGCTTTAGTAGGCCAGGCACTTTCAGGCTTTATGCAGAATGTTAGACAGTTTGAATTTTCCCTTGGTATTTCAGTTAAACTGCTCTCACAGATCTGTCTAGCACCTTTGCTGGGTGCCCACTCTCAGATGCTGCTCCAAAAGGTTATCAGATCTCTCACAGGTGCCGCATCTATAGCACTGTCTGATAACATACTGGATGCCTCTGCTTAGGCACTGAGCCGATAAAATATGATTAAATCTTAATATAATTGGAATTTAGGCATGTGAATGAGAATAATAACTTCCAAACTGTAAGGAGTATTTGAGAATAAGCTTGCTAAGGTTTAGTTCATTCTCCAAAACTAGAGTGAGATAGTCACAGAAAACAGTTCTCTATTACTTTCACACACTACTTAACGAACCTTCATAGGGTCCTGGTGAAACCAGAATTATGATTAATCTATTTTTATCCTCTTATGGTAAGTAAGGCAGAAAATATTAGCCCAACATATATAAATTGGCTGCTAAAAATGTCATCCATTTATTTATCCTTGCAAACACATATTTTGCATGCATCTAATGATAACATTTTAGATATCTTTGTTGGAAAAGTTTGGAGTAAGAAACCTATTTACACTCACATGGCTGACTGAAATACTGGAATATGCTGAGAACCCGTGTAGGCTGGACTAATTACCAACCTGTGCACTTCTACACTGGTCATCATGATGGTATACGGGGCAAATGCATAAGGATATCTTGCATCAGCTCCTGAAGTAGAGATGCCAGGTAAATGCATGAGAGTATCTTGCATCAGCTCCTAAGCTAAGACAGTAGAAAGATGAAAAGCTAAGCAACGCAAAAATAGGGGGGGCAAAAGATGCTGAAATTACACAAACTTTTCTCCTATGATGTAGGAACACGCTCTTTCTCCAAGGAGCTTATTACCTATGTTTTGATCCCAGTGCTGTTATTACTGAGCCTGGGGAAAAAGGGGATTTGAGAGACTCAGGTAGCTATCTCCATTAGAGCTAAACATGTCTTAGGGTGCTTGTTTCTATTACAGAAACAAAAAGAGGGATTGTTTTGTCACATGGAAGCTGTTGAAAAGCAGGTCTGGTCTAACATGCCAAGTTGTATTTATGCCTACAGCTGGTCTGATGCTCTGCTGAGGAAGGTGCAGAGAGCTGCAGCAGAGGCAGTGGAGTTATCTGGCTGTACAGCTGAGAAAGGCTCCTGAACATGTCTCCTGTTTTATTATGATTCAAGCACACAGGTAATTTTCTTAACCTCTCATAGAAGCACCAGGTTAAGATCATGGGGCAATCCAAGTGTGGTTGTTTCCAGTCAGTGGGGCACTTTTTTTTTTCTCACAGGCAAAGACATATATTAATGGAACAAGATTAATTTTCAGGCTGAAGTGTTGCAGAGGCAGGAGGCCAGGCATGCCTTACATCTGGTTCTACAGGGGTGATCCCCTTGTCAAAGCCATGCCACTCTCAGGGTACATCTCAGGGTTGGGGCACCCACAGGTTTCTCTTGCTGAGGATCACAGGCGTGGAATCCAACATCTCACAGAGTAAAATCGACTGCAGAGGGGTTTATGGCTCAGTTTTAGTACTCCTTTTTTTTCTATGACCTCCATTACCATCAGTAGTTTAGTGGTTATGTTCAGTGCTGCTCTCTAACAGCAAGAGATTAATTGCCCACTAAGATACCTGAGCAAGGAGCCACAGCCTTCAGTACAAGAATAACACCAGCAGTGAAAAGCAGATCCTCCTCATCTCTGTTCTTCCCAGTCTCTTCCCTCCTTCTCACTCTCTGTTACTGTAAGATTTTTCACAGTCAGGCAATCTGCGCAGCTTCCTCGGCTTTAAAGTACTGAGGGTGGTATAGCAGAAGGAGGGCAGGCTATCTTTTAGCACATGACTATAGTCCAGCAGTGATAATAATTTCAAACTACCTAGGAAAAAATAAGAAATATAATAATGTTAGTCAGGTAGCTTTTTCCACCTTATCAACACCTGCAGACACAAACCTGCACTGAAAAATGCTACACCAGAGGGTAGGATAAGTGGAATTAGAAAATATTACCTTCAGGAGTTATTGGGCTCCCAAATGCGATATGCAACAGGTAATGTAGATAGCATGGAAAAACAGACAATAAGTACAGCTTTGAATTCAAACATGACCTTCAAAGAGCTTTTTCTTAGAACACAGAGTAAAAGCCCTAAACCTTTGAAAGAGCATGACCAAACAATAAGCCCCCAACTTCATGTACACCTCTGAGAATTCATTCTCAATAATGGACTCTCAGAAGTCTTTTATCACTATTTTAAAGACTTTTTTTATCAAATTTGAAAGATATCTTCTCTTTGCCCCATTTTTATCACCGTCTCAAGGTATCTTATCAATATTCACTTGGCAAGCACAAGTATATTTCTAAGTGACAGTACAGAACAGTATGTGATAAACTGGAACATTTTTGCAGCTCAGACCAATATGCAAGATAAAAGCATATAGGCTGCAAAAGCAGCAGGGCTTTGGCTGGAATGTCAGAGGCAACTATTTCGTGGGGAATGATTCATTAAGCTGGCACTTCAAAAACTGGAGAAGCTGTTCTAGCGCTACACGCTAAGTTTGAAAAACCTAGACTCCCTTGAACTATAGGTTCAAAACTGACAAGAGACTACTAACCCTACTCTTACTCTTCCAAGTCATAAAAATCGTGGTCTAGGAAGCCTAGTACATGATGTTTCATAGGCAAGATCTTCTGTAAAATGGAATTGTGTAGAGAACAAAGGCCATGACACTTTTTATTAGGGAAACAGATGTTTCCAGAAATAATTGGTCAAAGCTGAACATTATTCTTCTCTTTCAACACTGAATTTTCAGAGTGGACGAACAAAATTCTTTTCTTAATGTAATGTGAGAATTCCTTAACATGAAATGTACTTAGGAGAAAAAAAAATCAATTGTCATCATTAAATGCATCCTTTATTAAGCAGATAATTCAAGTAAACACATGAAGCTTTTAAAATGAAATAAACTACCAAAAAGATTTTGCAAATATAACTTCAGCATAGAAATTGTATTTGTTTCACAAATTATTACATTTCTAGTGAGTCTTCATTGCCTTGGGCACCTACTGTGTGAATGCATATGAGCCATATAAAACATTTGTAGCCTACATACGAGACAAATGAAAAAGCTTGGAAGATGACCAAAATTTAAAAAAAAAACCAAACCTGTGAATAAGCAATCAAAAAAACATGTTGAAATGATGAATTAAACTACGCCAGGCCTTGTTAGTGACCAAATATTAAAATCGGCCTGATAATTAATCCCACAGCAAATAAGGTATAGAGGAATAATGCTCTGTTTCCTCCAACTTACTTTACAATAATATTCCACAATGGCTAGACAAACAGCTAGTCCAAGAAATGCAATACCAACAGTGAATTCTTCAACGTGGATGAAGTTTTACCTTGTATTAATGCAGCAGACAGTTCTTTGATTTAAATATTCCTTTTGTTTATCTGTTACATAATAAAGGCAAGCTATTACAAAATTCATCTAAGGCACATCATAAGTACTATGATTATTTTTGAATGCATTTTTTGTTTATTATTCTTGCTAAATTACTGTGTACTTCAAAGGATAGGAATAATATGTGTATTGACCAAAAGAAAACAAGAATTATCCAAAGGCATATTATAGAACCAAAACTTGACTCTGAAATGCATTTAGTCCTTTACAATCAGGTGTTAGACAGTGTGTTTAAGTGTTTTGTCTATCATTAATGTTGTGGAAATAGCGGTGGTGTTACTCCTCTTGGCCTCATCAAAGTTAAGGATTAGTCCCAGATCCAATTACATGGTGCTAAACAGCTCAAAGTCCCCTGCTGAGATGATATACAATATTTTTCCCTGGTAGTGTGTCTTTTCTAAAGATAATACAAACCATACAGTATCGAAGGATCACAGAACTTGTGGGGCTTTCTTATTCTGAGAAAAAAATCCAACAATCACCTGTGAGCAGAATAACTTGTTTACTGCAAGCCCGTTAAATGCATGGGTTAACTCCTGTTCTTGGGAAAACTGGGGGTGGGGAGGAGGTGGCTCGCTGGCGGTGGCAGGGCTGACCGATCTCTAAAAATCAATTCGTGTCATCAGCTTTAGAAAGGTAATCAAGTGTTACATCTACATTCCCCTAACCAGTTCTAATCTACTGAAGGTTTAACTACAGTTGATTTAATGAGGCTGCTCTGAGAACTGGAAGGAAGTTTGGGGATTTTACTTAAGAAACAGTAGATGCAGGAGCAGACACTTGGGATTTGATAACTAAGGATGAGAAGCCCTTGTTAATCATGTCTTCCTAGAAGTCAATAATTAAAATCTCATTTTTTCCTAAAGGAATTTTTACTTCACTGTGTCTACAAACACAGTTCCTGGCAATTGTCATATGACTTTAGAGTTAAATGTTTTAGTCTCTAGTACAATTATTTAATAGGTCTTTTATTCTTCCGACATCTGCCAAATTAATTAATAGAGTTACACGAAAAGGGGCATTTACTGCAGAATAAATCTGCTATAAACAGCTAGGACCTGTTATGTTGGATTTAACTCTCTCAGAGTGAAAAAGTGTTCTGTTCTTGCACACATTCTAGAAAGGGGCAGGAAGAACATCAGAACAGTCAGGAAATTTTAGTTTGGGGAATACATTGACTCATGGGTTTTGGTGACTCTGTGTAAATGCCTCTTTCAGAGAAAACACACAAGAAACAGTGGTATCATGTATAACTTGAGTTTAGTGGGAACAGCTCCTGTAGAAATATTTCCCACGTGAATTTCATCATTCTTAACCTGTCAAATATGTAAACAAATTTGTCTGGGGTGAGAGAAAGGAATAAAGGTGAGTGAA
Organism: Falcunculus frontatus; assembly: GCA_013398115.1. Taxonomy (NCBI): domain Eukaryota; kingdom Metazoa; phylum Chordata; class Aves; order Passeriformes; genus Falcunculus; species Falcunculus frontatus. The sequence continues at coordinate 299,460 of VZRV01007025.1, read as the reverse complement.
CCATCCAAGCACTGCACATACATGACAATGCTTCAAACTGCTTACCAGGATGTAACAAATAGTTTAAAGACATTTTTTCTTCTTGCTTTTATCTTAAAATATGTCAGTTGTAGGAAGAAACAATAGGGGATTGTTGAATTATCAGTTTACCCAGCACTTTCTTGAAACTGTCCTGGGTTCTCACTGCAATACAGCTCCCTCCTGAGCTGATGTCCAGGAACCAATACAATTACAGCATGAAGAATAAAACAAATAACAAACCAGTTCCCCATGGAGAGCAATAAGCAAATGTCCTTGTGCTATTTGAGATTCACTCATCATATCAGTGTGTGATATTGAAGGCTACTTTTGAAAAGTTGCTGGTAATAAAGACAAGTCAAGCCAAGCTCCTTTTCTCATAAAGTCTGCTCTAAGCTTCTTTTGGTTATCTGTGCAGAAAAAAAAATGCAATTAAAAAAAAAAAAAAAGGAAGGCCAGCCAAAGCAAACATACGCATTTTATTTTCCATTTCCCTTCTCACTTGTCATTTATTTCCCTTTATGAAGGCCACCAAGGTTTTTAATTTATTTGAGTCTCATACTCAGAGTCCTCCAAGGTCATTAACCATTGAGGATTCATCTACTTCTATTCTCATATTGAGTATGATAATGCACACATATATTTCTGGTAATGTCATTTCAGCCAACTTTGCCTTCAGACACACACCTGAAAACTCACACATAAAACACTCATCATCCCCATTAGGAAAAATATACTGATCCAATAAGTTTACTTCCCACCTGCAGAAACTCTGGAGCACACTGCATTAGATTCTTACACCTTCCACTTCCCAAATGCTTTCTTTTCTTATATATATTTTTTTTTTAATTTTTTTTTTTTGTACCTCTGACTTGGTTTTAGCTGGGATAGAGTTAACTTGCTGGTACAGTGCTGCATTTTTTGGATTTAATATGACAATAATGTTGATAACCACTGATAGTTTAGTTCTTGTTGAGCAGTGTTTGCACTAAGTCAAGGACTTTTTAGTGTCTCATGCTCTGCCAACAAAGAGCTGCACAAGAAGCTGGAAGCCCACAGCCAGGAAAGCTGACCCAAACTATCCAAAGGGATATTCCATACCACAGAAGGTCACACTCCGTATATAAACTGTGAGGAGTTGCCCAGCAGATGCCAATTGCTGCTCAGGAACCATCTGGGCATCAATCAGCAGACAGTGAAAAACTGTGCCTCACTTGTCTTCCCTGGGTTTTATCTCTCTCTCCCTCTCTCTTTCTTCCCCCCCACCCCCCGTTCATTGAATTCCTTTTCATTACACTATGATTATATCATCATTAATATTACATTTCAATTATTAAACTGTTCTTATCTCAACCCATGGCTTTTACCTTTTTTTCCAATTCTCCTCCCTATCCCTTGGGGGCAGGGGAACAGGGTACTTAGTTGCTGGCTGTGATTAAACCATGACAACTTCCATCAAGAAAATAGTTTATATTGTAAGGATTAATGTCTCCCAATAATAGTTAATTCCCCAAAAGGATATTTAATGTATTCACATCAGCACACACCAGTGGGAAGTGTGTGGCCAATAAACACATGGGGTTAATACACACTGGTTTTGATGATCTCAAAGCCAGATATTCAGCTGATGTTCATTGGAATGCATCTCCACTTCATTCTATGAAGCAATATCAACTGTATCAGTTGAGAATTTGGGCTTTCGTATTCTTTCTTTGACAAAGCTGGAGCAGAAACATCTAAAATCAATTTTTGGTAAAGTTTTAATAATCTCAGTGATATTAAGTTTGATCCCTTATAAACAGATGCTTTATGAATTCCAGATACTTAATCTTTGCTAAATAGTTTTTCATCAGTAAATTCTAACGGCTTTGTGAAGCAAGTAAAAAGATGAAAAAATTATGTTCTTGCAAGGAAAAAGATGTGCTTGAAACACCAAATAAATGAATTTTATCTTTTATAATGATTCTTAACTTTTGAATTTTAATAATTAAGATAGGTACATGCCTTCTGCCTGGTCTGGAGGGAGAGAACTACCTTCTACTACACCTCAGAGCTATTCAAAGTGATAGCCAGAAAAGTGGTTTTTAAGTTAAGGCATACTTTGCAAAGTATGCACTGTGAGTCACCCACAGCACATTTCAGCTTTCTTCTGGGATATTTAGAGATTTTTTTCCCTCTAGCTTAGGGAATTTCATGTATGTAAGGCAGAGTAAAAATTAGTCTTGACTATCAGGTCCTACTTAATTCTATGGAACCTCAAGCATGCTACTGGAAGCAGCTGTTGCAGGCTCCAGTGCTTCACAATATTGAAATACTTGCAGTCAGGAGAAATGGAAACTGTGGCATATGGAAATGTAAAAGAAAAAGTAAACGTGGTTTTGTGCTATTTTGTTAAAACCCTGGCGGTTTTGAAGAGGATCTTGTAGTTGTTGCTACAGCTCTGAAAAAAAAGCACGGGAAATGATGAAAGGAATGAATAGTGAGCAGTCACTGCTGGTCCATGTTACGTACCACATAAGTACAGATGACATGGCAAAAGCCATGGGAGCCAATAAGAAAGTGGGAAACCAACTAACTGTGCCATAAAGCTCAGGAATGACGAACTGAAAATAAACTCTCAGAGCAGAACCTCATGTCACTCTAAAAGGTTGTTGAGAAAAAGGTGATTATGACCTTGGTCTGAATTTCCACACAGAAAATATTATCCTATCAATTCTGTGTTAATCTGAATTCATAGAACCAACTTGAATTCAACCAAGGCATGAGTGAGAAACCATTAGTTTTCTCTTGGATTGTGAGCTTGGAAGTAAACTATTTGCTTTTAATGTTGCAGTTGGAGGCAGGCTACAAACATAATGAGGGAAAGTGAAGAGAGAAGATCAAGATTTTCAAGAGAGATCTTGCTCACATTAAAAGGTTTCAGAAATACAAGCAGATTCTGTGTGAATAAGCACAGAAACAACACAATGTTTGCAGGCACATCATAGAGGAGCAGGGTAATGTGGACCAAATTGCTGTCTTCAAAAAAATTCTTCGCCTCTGAAGCGCTCACTGACTGTTTACAGAGACTTACTCATGAACAAGGGTATGTCATTTACTCCTGCAGATAAATTGACTCATCAGCTACAAAACTGCCCTTTGGCTGGGTTTAGTCATCACTACTGAAGGCACAGACATGGCAGGTGTCACACACCTCGAGCAAGTACATTTAAGTAACAAGAAAGCAAACTTGTACTGAATATTGCTACTGAGTTATCCTATAGAACAAAAAACAATGACTCAAAAGATAAAGAAATCAGAGACGATAGTTGGGTGGGTGGATGGATATAGTACACCAGTAATCCCATCCTCCTACAGTAAAAAGATGGGGTTGTCTAAGAGAAGATGTAGACACAAGTTCAATTTCATCTTCAACAGGACAAAGGCCTTGGAGGCCTTACATTTAGCCCCTTCACAGTATAAACCTGTTAAAGATAATTTTCTTTAAACATGTTGAATGTTTAACATGTTCTATAAACATGATGAAAAGACAATGCTTCCTCTCTTTCTCTGAAGTTTTAACTCTTCAGGTGAATGTTCTCCTTGACGTTTCGACTTGGAGAGACAATGAGGTACCAGATATTATCCTTCTAAAGACAAAGACAGATGGAAATGAGAGAACATAAAATTATTTATTACTAAAGTCTGATCAGTTTCTCCAAGTATTATTTAGCTTTTGAATATCTGTTTAATGTGGCAGTTTTTCTATTTATTTGCATGAATAATAGTGTTAACATGACAGTCTCCAACATCCAGAGATGGCAATAACCACATAGACATCATGTTTTGAGCTGGATTACTTTTCAAAAGGTTGTTTCCTTGGGGGGGAAAAAAATTGCTTTTATGAACTGCTCAAATGACTGATGAAATTCATTTAAAATAAAGTTACAAAGGTTCAGGAGAATTTGCAAGATTAAACGTGCCTTTTGTTAAGTACTGAAAGCAGAGTAAAGCATGTAAAGATGGGAGAAGCTTATCCAGATCAGCTTTAAGGTATCTTAATAAAGCTTGAACTGCTGCAAATGATTAAGTTAAATTCATGCCAACATACTAATGGTTCTGCATATTAGCAGTGTTACCTACTCACAAGATTGAGGAGGGATTATTACCTGACATTTTCATGTCCTTCCTGAACTCCAGAGTATGACAGTTTGACTTAAAATAAAGTTATCTCTGTCAGGAGAGGATGAAATAGAAGTGACAAATACTTAATCAAGCCAGAACCTGGGATGCTGAATTGGGGCTGAAGGTGATTATAGTCACTGGTGATGGAACGTTATCCACCTACGTGCTATATCAGTGAAAAATAATAAGTTATTAGTTTGAAACTTGTGAAGTGATTCTTTCAAGAACCTTACATTATGATGACAGAGGAGAGATTTACCATATTTCTATTAGAAAAAGGCTGAACATCTCTGCTTGGACTCAGGAAAGCCTCTTAATGAGAGATAAGAAGAGATAATGAGTTGAGAGGACATTCAAAAGCAGACCCTACAGTTCAGGTTCAAGCTGAATCAGGACAAACACACAGATTGCAAAATTTTTGCAAGCTCTTTCAAACTGCCTTGGCAATAATCCTATCAGATGAACTGATTGTACGCTTTCTACATCTCTTAATTAGCAGCAATCATGAAACCAAGGAGTTTTGTGAGTTTTTAATAAAAAAAAAAATCTCAAAAGAGTGGCTATTCCACTACATCTGAGCTAGAAAGCAGGTAACTCCTGTTTCTGGATCCAGTTCTGACCACAAAAAAAAAACCCTGTGATTTTTTCTGAAGTGCTGGATATCTGAAATAAACAAATGAGTACCTGTGTGGGTGTCCTTTCTCCCCCCCCCCCCCCACCCCCCAATGTATTAGTATTTTCCTATTAATCCACAGAATAATAAATATCTGAAGCATCCTTCCCATGTATTAAAATTCTGCATCTCTATGCTTGGGTGATAAAGATAAAAATGTTTCCATGCCTGACTAGCTAACGGATGCTGAAGCTGGCACTAACCTCACTTGTTTCGTGTCCTTTTTTCCCCCTCAAATATGCCCATCAGGATTTTCTAACCTGACATTTTTCTCTAATCCTGCCAAAAAAATGCAACTCCTGTGGCTCACAGGAAATCCTGAGTGGTATATTCTGTCACGAAACTTCAGTCTTCGGCAGAGAGCTTTAGGAAGTGGGTGACCTCTCCCATGTAGCTGGACTGCTGCTGACCAGATGACTCATGGAGGAAACACAGTGTTGACACAGACATGCAATGCTGTTGAAAAGATTTTGTTTAGCAATTGTTTATTTACTCAGGAACTTGGTACCGCATTAGCACCTTTGTTCTGACTTGGGATTCACTGATTATTTCCAGAAACCCTGACTGCTACCAGAGTAACAGCCTCAATATGCTTAAAAACAAGCACGCATTACAGAGTCCCATATACAGAGTACGCATGTACAACTGGGTTGGCTGCTGGATAACTCTGCCATGCTGTGCATTTAAAGAGAGAACGAAGCTGGGAAAAGGGCCAGGAGTTCAAAACATTTGAGCCACGAGTTTTTTATTGTCTTATCCACCAGTAAACACCTTCATCCAAACCTATCTACTGTGTCACTTTGTCGACTGGAATTTGGCACAACAGTGTAGGTGCAATAAAGTCCCTATTCACCAAGTGATAATTTGTGAGTCAGTCATTGAAAGACTTTTGTTTTGAGCCATTCAGTTTGTCTTTCTAGTGAGGTGTAGGTGTTCCATGTGTTCTCACAGCCTTTGGTAATAAGCCATAAGACACAGATGAAGGAACCTAGTAAGCTAAAGAGGGAGTCTAGTAGGTTACTGTAAATACTGTTCCTCCCACTCGAGGCTGGTTGTATGTGTCACTATGGGAAGAAATATTTCATTGGTATTCTGCAGGCATTGCAGGAAAATGCTACTATTACAAAAGCCTGGATCATAAATATGAAGGGGGAGGGAGAAAAGGGTTTAGTTCTCATTCTAAGTCTAAAGGATGTTTCTAAACAAAACTAGGAAATAAGGAAATATTGGTCTAAATAAAGCCTATTGATGTGAACTGAAAGAATTTCATTTTTGTCAAACGATGTTGGCCCTGTTCTTTTGTGATTCTGTGCTGATGTCTGTAATTTTTTATCTGGAAAACAGCAGCAAAATCATCTTTCCATTTGAAAAGAATTCCTCTCTATTGTATTTTAGAAAATATGGGGTTCAAGCCCCAGAGGCACAATATTTTGCCTTACCTAGAAGGTGCATAGGGGAAAATGAAGGCAGAGTGGTCAAGACAAGCATTAGTACCTTCCTGTCATTGAGGTTTGACTGTCTAGAAAATCATGAAAACTCAATTTTATTTATTAATGTGATGTTTTAACAAGGAAAAAAAGCCAGACTCAGCCTTTCTCAGGGGTATGAAATTAACCTATGGAATGATCACATGGCCATTTATGTGCTTATACAACTAAAATTAATGTGGCACAACATACTTTTTTCCCCCTTCTGCTTGGCTGAACTTTATTTTCACAGCAAACATCAATTAAATATGAAAGATCAAGCTAATAAACTGTATCTGGCACACTGTGATAATTTGTAGAATTCAGTATTTTCCCTATAGCAAACTGTCACTTTCTAAAAGACACAGCAGAACTCAAGGTTTCTCAAAATAAGGAAGTTGCCTACAGAAAAAAGTTCCGTAATGTTATACTTCTTTTTTTTATATGTAACTTGTCTAAGGGAAAGACCTCATATTTCATGCTACATGAGCAAAACTTAAAGCAGTGATATTACATTTTCTCAGACAGTATAAGTAAAGAAGGTAATACTCCCTGGTTTTTTCCCCTCCTGTCACTTTTTCAGTGGCTATATTCTCTGGAGGCTGGGAATGCTATCCTCAGCTGGGGCTCTCTTTTTCTGCAAAGCCTGCAAGTTAGAGCAAAACTGCCTTGTGTCAGTGGCATACTCCAAGGTAAATAACTCGGAAGAGTCAGGTTAATAGCTTTTAAACACATTATGCTAATTATACCACTGAAAAGGAAAAGCATCAGACAAAGTTAAAGTTGTGTGCACTAAACTCATTGCCATCAATAAGTGCATTCAAATCATAGAATAAATCATCACTGAAGTATAATAAAACGTGGATGCAACAGGTAGGAAATGTCCATGGATCATCTGGTTTCCTTGAGCATTTCTGTTGAGACAAGATGAAATACCACTTCCCCAAGCATCTTGCTGACAAACCCTGTTCAATTTGTCCTCTGAAATCTAGAGATCTAGGTTAAAAGTCTACTAAATGTCATAATTACCACTTAAAACTCAAGAGATTATTACAAATATCTTCAAATGAGACTTGATGCTGTTATGTTGAATTGGATCTGTGTGTGCCAGAAGAAGCCACAGCATGGGCCATCTATTTATGTCAGTTTAAGATGTGCCTGTAAAGCCACAAGCTCATGATAAATTGATTTGCTGAATGTTAAATATAAGCCCATCTAGAAGCTGCCCCCCTCTAACTGAATTGAATTAAGACAAATTAGTCTGACTTGTGTCTAGTCACAGGCTTTGAACACAAAGGCAACTGTGTACGCAGTGGAGGAACAGCCACGAGTGACCTGGCAGATTTCTTGGTCTGCTCTGAAGTGGCAGCCAGGCTGTTGATTAACTCAGGTAGCCAACGTTTTATTAGTGAGGGCTGGGGGAAGAATCTAATGACAATCAGTGTCTTGATCTGCAGTTATTTATCGGAATTTTGGGCTGGACCTTCCTTGAATTATTTTAATTGTTGAATGTCTTGCGTGAAGACTGGGAATGTCTGCAGGACACACTTATCTTCCTTAATAGCCCATTGAATACTTTTTTTTTAATGATACACCTAAAATTATACAGACAAGAAAAATAGATGGATTTTTTTGTTTGTTTGTTTTTAAAGGCAAGAATGAGCCTACACAATGCAGAATTAAAATATTTTCTTGTCTTTAGTGACTGCCATGGTCCGATCTGTAATTGAAAAGGCGATCAATACAGGCTCCCTCTGGCAGTACTCCTGAAGGAAGATATCCCTTGCCAAAGCATCTGGATCTAGTATATAGCTATAGAGAATTCACAACTTGCCAATAGATATGAGATTTCTATTGGCATGCCTTGTTCTATTAGATGCAAATAGGTTTTCCATTTACAGGGCACAATGGGATGAGTTGAGAGATTTTCAGATGCTAAATTTCCTCACTGTTGGGAGGTTAAAGCAGATGGTGGGCATTTCAATATAACTTTTTGGAACAAAAGATTTTATTTAATTTTTTTAAATTATTTTTTTAAGGCGGCTTCCTGCTGGAATTATGCAATTTCTGTGATTGAGACTGCATGTTTCGTCAGGCTGGTAATTATTTATGTAGGTTTTCTATCTCCTCCATAATACAGCAGTAGAAAGTATGATTAGGAGTAAGCTTTCAATGCTCACTTTTTAAGTGTTTGTTATTAATAAACAGGGAGATTTTCATACCTTCCACCTAGGAAGAATTTAACAAATATTAACTACATTTCCAAAGGACCAGAGTTGTGAGGTAGATAAAGATCAGGAACAAATTTACCAAAAAGCAAGGTGACTTGCTTTTTCTCTCATTTAGCACTAACCAGCGCAGACCTTGCTAGGGCAACATGGGACACGGTTATGAGGACATGGAGAAGGTATTCATCTGAATCAAGGTCTCAGGGACTTCAGCGTGCCTTCCTCTTGAAATAAGAAAAAGAAATTCTCTTAAAGAGACATGTAAAAGGACACACCCTCATCCCACTGAAATACAGAGGAATCTTGATTTAAATTTAAGTAGGAAAATATTTTGAGACTAAATGGGTGAAATTCATCACACCTATTTTCAGTACTCTAAAATTTAGCTGCCAATCATATAGGCTTTCCTTAAGGCTGACCCAGTCTTAGCACCCAGTTTTGAATCCTTTTTTAGGGCAGGCAGGAGTACTTTGTGTAGGTGGTTCTCCCTCAGCTGACTCAGGAATACATTTATATGAGTAACTTATCCTACACACTTTTGACTAACTCAAGTTAGAGAATGTAAATCCCACCCTGAATGGAGTGCACATGATAAAGACACCTCCTAGCAAGCAGCATGGCTCGGACAGGAATTTATGATTTCCTTTCTCTCAGGCTTACATTCAGTAAAATGTGTTACGAGGCACTAAATTCTAATACTAAAGATAATAGAAAAACTGCATTATTTTATTCCTTTCCATTCACTATGAAAAAAATCATACTGAACCAGCAGAAATGTAAAAGAAAAAAAAAAATCAATGTAATATAAGACTGCAGATTCAATGTTATTTCTGTTGCTGGGTTCTTGGTAGCAGCCATAGCTCTGGGAGACCCTGTCCCCTTTGTTTACCCCGTTTGAGGCCAGCTGAGCTCAGAGCAGAGCCAGCGCTGAGGGGCAGCAGCCTGTGGGAAGGGGCTGGAGGGAGGGAGGAGGGCAGGAAGGAGCGAATTCCGTCGGCTCCTTGCTGCAAAGCTCCTGTGTCGTAAAGCCACATCCAAGCGCCTCTGGTATTTCCTCAGCCACCAGCTGCTTTTAACTCATAAAGGGGCTTGATTGCTTTGTTCGTGTAGCCTGGCCGATTGCTTGGCACACCCATTATTTTTAACGAGGATTGTTATTCTCTGTGGAGCCAGAACATCCCTGTTGGCAGCCACTAACACCTTTCAGCCTTGCTGTATCCTGCTAAGGTGTAGCTTTAAGCACACTGCAGATATAACAGGCGCGCACAGTCCCCTCCTCAAAATGTCTGCACCCTCACCAATAAAGGGTACGAAAATCTGCGTGCGGCTCACACCCCGGCTCATGACGGTGGGAATGAGCACACAAAGTGTGAGCATGTGCCCAGCTCCTCCAGTCTCACGGGTGCTACAGAAAGGCTGGAATTCGTGTGTGCTCTGGGCCTCTCGTATAATGAACATTCAAAGAGACTTGCAGAGGTCAAGCTTCAGGGCAGGCGAGTTCACAAAGATCTCAGAGCTTACATGTGCTGTGTTAGAGAGTGCTTTCTTAACATTTCAAACCTTTCTCACCCCTGTACCAGGGCCAAACCAAAACCAGCCAGAGAGACCGAGGGACCGAATTTGCAGCCCAGAAGTTGGGTGTTTGTTGCAGTACAATTTAAATGGAGGCCAGAGGAGAGAGCACCTGGCCCAGTCTTGCCAGACAGCAGCTCCAGGGTTTGGGCATTGCTCCAGCTGGGAGCAGGGACTTGCACTACCACGCTCTTGGGAGTGCTGTTAGTCCTGGGCTATTGATTATTCTGCAGGCTTTGTCCTCACTGTAAAGTTTTCCTTTTGACAGATGGGGTTTTTTCTTTAAGATGAAAACCTCTCTGTCAAAAAACTCCCAACCAGTTCTTTCACTAAGACAATCAGCGACTCAAATCAAAAGAACTGCGATAACCCCAAACCTTAGGACTGAATTGCCTTAATTATATATTACACTTGATAGAGCAATCAGAGTTGCTTTGATTTGGGTTATGAATAGATAAGATCTGTGTGAAAGATTTAAAAAGTCACTCTGTGCCTCTTTTTCCCCCTTTCTCTCTCTCTCTCTTATTTTTTTTTTTTAATTGACATTACCTTGACATGTTCATGTAAAGTATCATATTCTCTCCCCAGCATGACTGAACTCTGCTGCTCACAGTTTTAGCACTGCAATGGCAAATATTCCTCTTAGTTTAGAGAAAAAATACTTGGCAGCAAAGAAAAGGGAAAAATGGATTTTGAGTACTGGCTTTGGTTTAGGCATTTATCTTGACTTTAATCTTCAACCTGAAGTTCCTGTTCTCCTTTTTGTCCTCAGTATAAAAAAAAAAAATTATTAGAATACAAAATATTTATATTAGGTTTTCAAATCAAATTTAAATTTTCAGTTACCAGATACATTCCTTTCTTTGAAAACAGCTTCAGTCAGAGCCTATGATTTGACTACAAAAAGATATGAGAATGCCTCTGTTCAACAGGAAAAATAAGATTAAAGCCCTTTATGAGAGGATGGTAGGTTCAAGGTGACCATGCATTGTAATTTTATACCAAACAGAAATAGCATTTAGAATTGTCTCTAGGTCACAGTACTGACTAGCACCTGCAAACCATCTCTTTGTTACACAAGCCTGGTTTTAGTTACAGCAACATCAAAAAAACATTAAAAAGAAGATATTGAAGCATCAAGAGAATGTTAACCTGACAGCAGCCAGTATCTTGAAAGTGTATTTCTTAGTTGTGGTATTTACAGGCCAGATTTTCAAAACTGATCTCTGTTTTTGAGTGTGTCCAGTTTGCAGACGGAAGTTTAGCATGTAACATCGTTCAGGGCTTCGCTCTTCCTGTCTCCCTCCCTCCTCTTGTACCACCTGGGTGCTCATGTTTTCCATGTTCAGAATTTCTGAGACTCAAGGCTAATGTTTCTCATTTGGAACCCAGGTCTTATTGAGTCATGGTCGGGGTGTAAAATTATGTCTATGTAATTTTGCCTTTAACTGAGCAAACAAAAAATGCACAGCAAGATCATTAAAGATGAAGTTAGCAGACTTCAGACTGACGATAACATAAATTTTTATCAGTACAAGCAATTAAAAACTGAGGACATTGCCAAGGGATGTGGTGAATTCTCTGCCCCTTATCATCTTAAATATAAACTGGATGTCTTTCTGAAAGATTTTCTTGATTTCAGCCACAAGCTGGGTTTGATGTAGGAAGTATTGAACGAAATTCTACAGACGGTGTTAAAAAGGAAGTTAGGTAATAAACTAGATTATTATAGCAGTCTCTTCTGACCTCAGAATCTCTCCAGAATCTATCTCTACCTTCAGGACTAATTTATTAAAAGCCTGGCTGGCTTTTGTGGGCAATGAAGTATTGCAATACTTCAAGGGTTCTGTAAAAAAGGACTGTTGCCAACATTGCTGACTGCAGTCAGCATTTTCTGAAGATCATAGGAAGTGAAAATACAAGATAAGCATCCTTCTGATTCACGTACATTTTTCCCAAAATGCTTGCTTCCAAGTATTTTTCATTATCCAGAAACTCCGCACCTTAAAATTTGAAATAAAATGCTAAAAATTAATAACTTCCACTAGCTTCTGATTCTGCTTCTCTGTCACACAAAATAGATGTCTAGGAAATATTAATTCTGCACACCAAGTAGGGATGCAACTCTGGCTGTGAAGAACTTGTCTATAAAAGTCTACTTGCCAAGAAGCACAGCCTAATCTGAAAATACTAAAAGAATCAGCCAATTAAAAAGCTATCAGTACCAAAAATTTGAATTGTCATTCAGTTCAAAGATAAAAAAGTAGTGACTAAGGACTCCAGGGCCTGCTGCCAAGATACAGTTGGTTAAGTTACTAGACAGATCTAGGCCTAGTGCTAACACCGTACATGGGACAGTCTGCTGCTTGCTGCTTGGTTTGGTACCACGCTCATAGGCTGACTTCTGTAATTTTCACATTTTGCTAATAAATGGGGCAAATGGCATTTCTCAGTTTTGGAGCCTTAGAATATGTGTTGCAAAAGGTATCATTTTTTATCCTCTTTGGGCAAAATGGTTGGGTAGGTAACCAACTTCACATCTATGTGAAAGAAGAGAAAAAAAAATTAAAGGAGTTCCAGACATTTTTCTTGAGATGTTCTCTCTGAAAGAGCAGAAAATCTATTGCTAAAACAGGTGAGTTCAGTACTTATGACTTAGTTTAAAACCCAGAAATCTGGAATGACTCTGGAGGAGCTCTATACAGTAACCTTCTGAGAAAACCTTGAGGGGACTCCTCATAGAAATTTTCCTGCTTTCTAAGCCCAGAGACAAACTGACCATAGAGATATGTGGGGCTTGCCAGGGCACCTGCTCTGGGACCCCTTTTGGTAGCACAGTTTTCCTGGAGGTGTGAAACCAGCCCTTCTGTTTTCCCTTTCCAATCCACAAAAAGAGTATTACGTCTATGTTGAGCTGTGCTGCTTTTTTGACTCTGTTAAGAGGGGAAAGGGAAACATACTGTATGGAAAAACATTTAAAAATAATCCCTCCCTCATTTTTCACAAAATCTAGAGTTGGCTCTAAGGAACAGAGTTTAGGTTTAGACTTTTTAACAGGAGGATGTGCCCTTTTGGCACCTCATATGACTTTCTCTGAACTTTGCTGAGCATTAATCCACTGAGGGCACTGTAACATATTTGGAGGGGGAGAAGAAAAAAATTAAAGTTTTTTTCAATGGTGACAACATGGGACTATATTTAAAGAAAAGTCAGTGGTTCTTTCCATATGTTGAATGACATTCAAGATCCAAATGAGCATTCATTTTTACCTTAGACATTCATCAGGAATGTGCTGGTAAATATCACAGGCAGAAAAATTGCTGGAAAAACTGGGCAGAAATTTCTATTATTCAAAATGCTTTCGCTCTTCTTTGCTGACGCTCTTTAAATTAAAGGCTATTTCTTTGGCATCAGGGTGCTCCAATTTCACTAGAAATCATGACACTAAATATACCATATATACTATAAGGGCACAATTGAAAACATATTAGCTCAGCAGTTGTATCCTTAAGTGTCTACGAGTTAAAATGTGTCAGGAAATCTGGGTTAAAAGGGTGCCAGAACTGAAGCTTAGTCAAAGAGAAACAACAGGAGAGTTTAATTTTACTGTCTGCTCTGACAGGTCACTGGATTTTGATTATGCAGTCAGATATGGTATTCATCCCCTTGATAATGAAAGTTGGGTGGCTGGCTGGAAAGAAAAGGCACGGAAGATGGCTTTTGGTCATTGTCTGAGCTATTTCTGGTAATCCTCCTTACTGTCTAACTCATGTGTTCAGGAAGGATTTGGGCCCGTGGGGTAAATGGAATTGAAATCTCTCAAGAGGAAAAAAATGATAAGGAAACAATGTGTACTCGCCAGCATTTTTAGGGGGAGATGTTTAACAAAAGAAGAAGCCTGTGTTCTGTGTTAGGTTACTGCCTGGCTGGCTCTACTGCTTTCATTGCTGCCTCACAACGCCAGCTCAAGACAATAGAAGGACTGTTGCTGTTCTGTCAGCTCTTTGCTGAAACTGTACCAGCTGGATCGGAATATCACCTATCAAAGGTCATAATATTGCAAATTACTCACCACTTAAGAAATATACATAGTATTTAGAGGGAGATTAACCCTTAACCACATTTCATTTATGGTTTAGTGTGGACTGGGAGAACATGCATGGTGACACTAGGTCACACTAGCTGCTCTGTAACATTTTTTAATTTTTTTTATATCTTCAGAGCTATAGGTCAGGTTTCCAGGTGCTCCTTCCCAGCCTGAGTCCTGCATCTTTAACTTCGTGCAGCAGAGGACACTACTGTGAAATTCACAGCACACCAGTTAAATCAAGAGAAATGTAACAGCTAAGTAAATTAACATTACTGCAGTGGTTCCTTCTGTGGTAATGGCTGACAACATGGCTCATATACAGAGAGGGCAAGGTAGTTCCTTGCCCTGCTTGTCCTCCATCCTGTTTGAAGGAAAGGTGTCCTGGCCACCAGACACCTGCCAGCTTTTGAGTCAAAGCTTCTAAGAAGCAGCTATGATGGTGCTGTTGGCACAGTGTGGTGGGGCAGAATTTTATATCCACCCTCACCAAATTAAGAAAAAACACACCCCAATGGCCCACCTGCAGATAAACACAGCTGAGTTGGAAAATAAAGTGGGACAGCCAAGGTACAAATGGCTCCCTTGTACTCAGAAGGAGCAAATGTGTTTCAGGCTCGTGCTTACCTTGCTCCTGCACCCTCCACTTTCTCTCACCACCTTTCCAAGGGGGTGGCACCTGGTTCACAAGGTTGCACTTCTTCTGCGATGCCAGAGGTGTAACATCAGGATATTCTTCCACCATGCCAGTGTGTGGAGCACTGTTTGCCATTTCCATTTATCTGCCCAAACCTTCTCAATCAGTTTTACAGTTTAGCTCCAATCACTGTAGACTGTGACATTTAATATCAAATACTCTTCCAACATTCCCACATTAATAAACACAAACAGTGAATCCTCTCTCTGTTGTAATCATGATTTCTGGCAGCATTTAAAAGTGCATATTATTATGACAGTATTAAGAATTGGTACAGCTTCATGCAGTGCTGGAATATATATTCAAAAACTAATTTACTGGAGTTGTAATGTTAGGATTATCCTTCTGTCTTTCATGACTGATGCTTCATCTGGAGAATGCTTAATGTTTTCTTGTCAATGAGTGTTAACTCAAATGAATTATCCAATCTGTTTACTTTGTCCCTTTCTAACAAATGCAAATTATAATTAAAAAGGAAAAAGAAAGGAAAATGCAAACAGCATTGAAAACCTGGTATGACAACACTGTGTAGATTTTTCTACTCTTAAGTCCACATCAATAAGCAATTTAACAATAGAACTCTTAATGGGAGACCAACAGATGAAATTGTTGAAGAGCAGATCCTTGGATGAATTTTTTCCTTGCCCACGTAATTGCATGCAGCCATCCTTGTGTGAAATCCCCCATCAGATTACAGGGTTTGTTGTATGTAAATTGAAGACTAAATGCTTGGTAGCACCTTTCAGCTCTGCAATGCTGGAAATGAGTTTTTTAATAGGAAATTAGATTAGTAATATTTTAGTCAACAAAAATGTGGAAAATTTCTGCATAAAGATGAGAAAATTATTCATGCAAACTGACTTTCAAAAACAAGAATGAACAGTTGTTAAATTCTGTATGCTACTATTAATAAAAAAAATCTGTGCATTATTTTGTAAACAAAGAAGGAGATGTGCAAAGAAAAATTATTTCTACTTTGCCGGCTACAGTATTGACTTAGCTTTTGTCTAGCAACAGGTGGCATAATTTAGTGGTTTCAATTTTTAATATGATTTTATTCAGTTCTTAAAGTGAGGAACAATATGTGGAAAATTACAATTAACTCAGTCAGATTATAAAATAGACTTTTGCAAACCATCAACCAGGCACTAAAACAAGACATTGCCATTTTCAGTCCCTGTTGTGCTGCAATGGATTATATTAACCTTCAGCGAGTTTCAGAAGCCAAAGTGAGAAAAGACTTCTCAGCCTTAAACTTCCTCTGCAAATGCAAAAGTGGTTCCTCTGGAGTAAATTTGCCTTCCTTTGTAGCTGATAGCCCAGAAAACAACTGATCACGTAGTAATAAATTATCATTAATATTATTTATAAACACTTATTAGAATGGTTCTTGCAGTTTAGGCTGGACCACAGAGCAGAGCCTGAATGTACCACACGCTGAGAAAGCTGAGGAAGACGTGTGTCACCAGCAGGAAACAACAGATGGTTGGTAGAATGAAGCAAAACGTAAATCACCATCATTAGATGAAAAGTTTTAGGCAAAGACATTCCTGTTCCTAAGAACCGACTGGCCTTTAATAGCCTGGCTACAGCTGAACTATTACAAAGCTTTGCCCTTGTCCTAAGGAAGATATAAAATGTGATATACCCAGAAAGGGGTCTCAGACTTCAGCATATTCTAAGTGGGAATAAGGATTACGTTGGGGAGCAGTGAAAACTAATGCCTTCTCCAGCTTTCTGAACACAGGTGATAACTGCTCTGGGCTCCTGGCAGAAGGCTGCAGCTCCTGGAAGTCTCTTAAAATTCCTCTAGATGGTTTGTAATCTTCAAACAGTGAACATGGGAATGTGTATTTCCATGAGAAAAAGAGCTTTCTCTCACTCTCTCTAAAAGCTTTAAAGAAGTAGTGCTTTAGATAAGTGAAGAGACCTGAGGAACTCATTTTAAGTGTAGCAAAGACCCCAGCAATATGGTCTGTACTTATAAATGAGAATATTAACAGGACTAGGAATACATCATGCACCTGCTGCAAAAGTCCAAATAAACCAAATTTTAAAAACTCCTTTCACATCAACTCCCCCTCCATCCCCAAATATTTACTAGCTTTTATTGCGGACAATACTGTTCTGTTCTATAGATGATAAAAAATAAACACAGCTCCTTGTCCCAAGGACTGACAATCTAAACACACCCCAGGGAAACCCACAGAGGAAATAACAGAGGGACAGTAAAGTTGTTTCCTTTGTTGCCTTGTTAATTCACATCTTATGTGCTACACAATAGAGTGAATCTCTAGGAGAGTCATGAGTTTTGTGCTGAGGTTACTGCTACCTAGTTTATTCCTTTATGCCTTTGGGGCATAAAGGAGAAGAAAAGGCAACCAAATCCCAGTGGCTGTAGTGGTGACAAGAGTGTAAGGGAAGTGGAGAACCTTTTTGCTCACATTTTACACCTCTCCCTCACTCTTCATTCCTTTCCTTGTTTTTCTAAGACAAGGATTACTCCAACAAACAAGCGGATTAAAATCAGATACCTGAAGCTATTATCAGATGTGGCTGTCATCTCTCCCTCCCTGACAGATGTCACTGGAGCCACTGCACTGAGAGCTCAATTTGTGAATGTAAGCCCATTCCAGACCTCGGTTGCTGTAAGATGTCATCCGAAAACAGAATTTTGGGAGCCTATTTGCGAGGGAAGTGGGTCCTGGCATCATCAGGAAGGGTGCAAGCAGGTTCCTCTTCCATCCATCTGCCTTTAAACCAGTCTTCCAAACCTGACTTAATTTTTTTTTCTGCTGAAGCTCCCGGGCTTGAGGTTTTTCTTCATCTCATTCAGAGAGTTTTCTGTCCAGCCCCCAGAAGTGCCTAGAAAGTGTGCACTGCGCACAGAACAGAAATCAAAGCCATGTCTTTAGTCTGTCTTTGTGTAATCCCAACTCAAGCTTCCAGTCTCAATTTTTAAAATTGATTAAAGTGTAAATTACAAAAGATAATACTACTCCCAAGGACAGAAAAATATTAAAATAGGTTTACACATCTAAGAGAGAAAAATCAATCACTGGCAAGAAGCAGCCTAGGATATGAATGAATTGCATGCCATTTAGAGAAACAAATAAAACCAACAGAATTAATCAGCAGATGTAAAAGAGAGAGTGTGATGCTGATACAAAATAGAACACATTACGAGAGGGCATGAAAAAATGACTTTGTGCACCAAATCATAGCTGCTTTCTGAACACATAGAAAAAACACAGAAGAAATGCTACAGGTTACTTTTTGAAGAGGGATGTGAATTAAAGGCAAATAAACCCAGTCTGTGCCTCTCTCGTGTACATGCACACACACAAACCCTACTTTCACAAAGTCAGCCCCATCGTGGGTTTCTGACCCTCACCCTTCCTCTGCCATGCTAACCCTGAATTTTAAATTGAGTCTGGAAGGCCAGGGTGTGGTGGCACAACAGCAGCATAAGAAATAGATGAGGTTTTTTCTGCGTTTGCATTCCTGACAGATTCCTCACAATTCTTATTAACTAGACTGAGGACTTGGGAGAGAAAGATGTAGAAACAGTCAGGCACAGCAAATAGAATTAGGAAATATTCTGAAAACAGTCCTGCAAGCCAGGACATGCAATAGCCAAATTCACTTTAAGTCTCAACAACCCAAGTTCAAAGGTTTGAATTACTCAAGAATATCCTATGTTTAGCCAACACTGCTAATCTGGCACATCTCACTCCTTGTCTGGCCAAACCCTTCCCTTCTCAAAATACCCAGAACAGATAAATGCAGTATTACAGATACTCATTAGCAGAGAGAACGTGACTGAAACATCAGTGCAGCTTTGAAAGGCAGGCCATATATCTACAGTCATGGCCACATATCTACAGTCACGATGGGCTTAAATCTTGTTTTGTTGTTCTTCCAGCTGTTTGCCAGCAATAAATGGCAATTGTACTTTCCAACTGTGTTCAGCTGGGCTGTACGCCATTTTTTGCTGTTTTTGATGGCAGAGTTCTCAAAGACATGCATTAAACTATCTGGCCCATGCAATAACTCACTAGGGTTGCACTTATGCTTCCAAGGAGGCCCATAAGAAGAGGGAAAGTAGGTTTTTCGAGAAAGGCTGCAGTCTTCTGCATTAGTAATATTAAACTTTCCCCAGGAATTTCAATAGCACTAACAATTTTGATAAAATACAGGAGGCTTTACAGATGGCTTTCTCAGGGTTTCAACAGAGCAAAATGTGCAAGCTGTACACCCACTCCTTGATGTTGTAAGCTCCCTTACAGTCTGTCCTGTGACCATTCTCAAATATACTCATGTTACAGAGTTAATCTCATAATGGTAATGTGTCCACAAACAAATTACTGCAGTAATGCAGTTAGCTCAATTAACTTTTGAATCTATTCACTAGGCAGAACTAAAGGTCATTTTCTATTAAAATATCTCCCTCCCACTTCCTTATCGCCCTTTGCAACTTACGGGAGTTAATATTAGAAATCCTGTCTATGCTATGTCAGGAAGAAGACAGGATGACGAAGCCAGAAAAAGACCTTATTCTTTACTAACAACACAGACACAGCCCAAAGAGAACATCTGCCTTCTTTCATGAACACATCTAATTATGGCAAATTGTTAACACCTTGAAGAGGAGTTTCATAGAAGGGTAAACTTTAACATATGCCATTCTCACACATAAAACATCCTGTACTTCATACTCTTCCAAACACATGCCCTTTTTCCTACAACAGTTTATCAAAGGCCTTGTTTTGAAAAGGACTTCAACCTGTTTTCCATTCCTGTGGATGCATTTTTTTACTGCTTGCAATTATTTGCCAGTGCAAATAAATCCATAGAAATGTCAAACTTTGTAATCTGGGAATGCAGTCAGGAGATGAGACAGCAAGGCCTGCAAAACTGCAAATGCAATTATTTCCCCACGTGCAAATGCAAGACACGACAATTTAAGTCTTTTGGAAAATCCTGCCTTTACTTTATTTGGGCACTGAAAACTGCCTGTCCACCCTCCAGCTCCTGCTACTCTTCCCCTTGAGATCCCACACTCAAGTCACAGTGAATAATTTGACACTGTTATTGCCATGGCAACACCTCGATGTCATGCATACACAGGATCATGATTGACATTCCTGCAGTAACCAACAAAAGGAGAAAAGAGGGGCAGAAGGAGAAAACCAGACTCGGCTCCAATACTAATGGGGGAAACAGAGTATCATCAGCACTGTAAATACTGCTTTATTCATAAATCTGCTTTCTCCTGTTTTTTACCATGCCAACATTCCTGTGAAGGGCTCCCATCACACCCCAAAACACACACAAAGTGCAGAGGGGGATTCCTAACATACGCCTGGATTTGGCCCGATTGCAGTGAGTGCCCTTCTGACAGTGCTCTCCTTGGGAAGAGAACTCCATGCTACAGCACGGAAGATTTTTGCTACAGAGGTTAGTCTTAAAAATGTACCTCTTAAATGTCATGGGTATGGCCTAAAATAACACATTAAACAATGTGGGTTTTGCCTCTGAGGATAGTCTTCAGGTGTTCAGCTGGGCTGTAAACCTTTCTCCTTTTCTTTTTTCTCTTCTCTTCTCTTCTCTTCTCTTCTCTTCTCTTCTCTTCTCTTCTCTTCTCTTCTCTCTTCTCTTCTCTCTTCTCTTCTCTTCTCCTCTCCTCTCCTCTTCTCCTCTCCTCTCCTCTCCTCTCTTCTCTTCTCTCCTCTCTTTCTGATGTTTTTAAGTGTTCACAGGAAGAGACACACGCAAATCATTAGGCATAATATAAAATAACATCTGTTAAGTATTTTTTAAACTCAATGTCTGCAGCAATTCTCATAGGGGTCTACAGGCAATACCAAGACAAGGATGGAAACAGCCTTTTATTCTAAATTTCATATGTACAAGGAAAGCCATTTTACACAGTTTTGTAAATTCTGCGTAAAAAAAGCTATTGTCATCCAATGTCACTGTGCTTACACTAATAACTTTTAAACATGGAGTACATTATTAACAACAAAAACTGTTAACAAACAGGCATAAAAGACACAGATATGTGTGTTGATATTTCACATATACTCTAGAAACAAGTTGGCGCAAAAATAAAATGTGCCAGTAAAAAAAAATAGTTTGTTTTTTTTTTTTTAAATCACTCAATACATGATTTTCTTTCTTGCTTTCTCTCCTTTTTGTACACAATATGCTGAGATCCATTCTCAAGCCTTTTCACATCAGGATTTGCAGGCACTTCAGCAACCCAGCTATACTTTTTACAATACATGAAGTTCAGACCAACAAACATAAAAACAACTGCTTGCAAAAGAAATTCTCATACCCAATATGCACATTCAAATATTACTCTCTGCTAGAGCAATCTTTTTTGCTTTAGTAATTTTTGGATACTGACATGTTTTCAGGATGATGTGTAACAGTTTGTCTCCACTTATCTCTCATTCATGTACTTAAAGGTTTCTTTTTAAAGTAGCATCATGATGCAACAATATGGTATATGGAAGCACAAAGGAAATTGTCCACAAAGCTTCACAATTTCCAAAAAGAAGGAATTGTTCTCTTTACAGCTATTTGATCAAAGAATAACTTTGATTTCCTCTGCTCTTGCTTTGAGCTATCTCCAAAATTTGCCCAAAGACTACTGTGTATCAGATGACCATGAGCTGACACCCTCCCTAGGTCTCTTCCTAGATACAAGTGTCATATGACCAAATTAATTTAGAAGTAAAGCAAAGCAGAACTCAATCGTATGTTTGTTCATAATTTCCCATCTTTAATAAAATAGTAAAATATACTTATCAAAGGTTTGGCTGTGTCTGTATAAATAATCTCTCTCCAGTTATTTCATTTGTAATGGACTGTGCATTAAGATTATAAGGCAATTGGAACAGATTCTCAGGATAACTGAAAGCTTAATATTGTTTTCCTCGTGAGTCAGGATAAAGGCTTTCTTAATAAGCTCAGAGTGGGGAGAGAGAAAAAAAAGAGTGCATATGTGCATAATAGAAGAAGGATACTTTTTCAGCATATAGACACTTAAATATTGATCAACAAAGACTGGTAATGACTCCACCATAAAACATATCAGAACTCCAACTGCAATCCAGAGTAGAGCTCAGCCTTATCCACTCAAGAGTGATATGTACACCTCCTTCTGACCCGAGAGAAATAATAAAGGACATGTCAATGCTTCCTTCAACCTCAAATTCATTAATTTTATGCCACAAAGCTGCATGTTGGTGTAATAAGCCACTGCAAAGTAAATCACATTACAACAAATCCTAGCAAAAAGCCATTGACAACTACTGGACTGGGCTACGGAACTCAGAACGCAGGGGCGGCGCTGCTCACTTCCACTATGATTGTCAAATGGTGGAACGTCCTTCCATGGATTCAACACTTGGGACAGAATGGCAAAGACATAAGGCCCACCAATGCTTTGCCCATATCAAAGGCACTGAAATAGAAAACGGATATATTCCTTAGTACCATCAGTTTAAGAAGTTTTCAAAATATAAGTCTTTATATGAAAATGTTCCTTATTGCATGGTAAGTTGATCATCATTTTCTTCACCTCAAGAATAAAATGGTCTTCCCTTTTCTGGTGTTTGCAATCTGTTCAGCCTCGCTACCTGAGATGGTGAAGGCGGTACATCTTGTCTGAAAGGACCTTTAGGAGGGGTATAATTAGGGTCCTGAATTTTCTTATATGAGTCATAGTTGCTAGGCCCTTCAGAAGAAGTTTTTTTTTTTAGTTGTTGTTCTTTCCGCCTCTGCTCTTGACGGAGCAGTTCTTGTGTTTCTAGCATTACCCTGGCATTAAAGCCATGTCCCCCCATATAGCCATTCCTTGATCCCTGGTAGCTGGAATATCTGGGATTTTCCTTCGCAGTCTGGAACCCTTCTCCAGGGGAATAACTCTGGTCCCAGGAGTCTTGAGATACAGAACTGGCATTTTTCCTGCTTTGCCTGAAAAGAAAAATGAGAGGTTTATAAGACAAATGTTCTGGTTTCCCTTCGACTGTTATGGACAACAATCACTGGAAAGAAAGTGGCTTCTGCCATGCCATCAGCTTTTCCCCAGCTATGGCATTCTCTAGAAGTCACTTTCTAGGGTTAAAGTTCTCTTCTGCCCCAAAGTATCTTGTCTTTTTTGCTGGGGGAACCTTTCCTAGAGAGTTGAATTATATTTCAAGGCCTCTACAAGAGGAATATGCCACAAAACCCCTCTCAGTGCTACAATTACCCTCATGCTCTCAAGAAAAAAGTGTTACAATTCAAGTTGCAGCCTTGGAAAAGACCATACATGTTGCTGTGCATCCTAAGAATGCAGGTAACAGCCAGCAATTGTAAAGTCACTCATGAAAGATTTGAATCTAGACTGACACTTGATTAAAAATATAACAAGCAGATCCTTAAAACACTTGCCCTAACACTGCACAAGTCAGAAGATAAAGCTCATTACTGATAGGTAGTTCCAGTTTCTTCCTCCCATTTCCTGAATTAAGAGTTTCATGCTATAAGGACTGTTTCCCAATCTGCTATAGCTTTCATAAAAGAAAAGGCAGAGATAACCTTTTTTGCTCATTTTTTGTCTCCAGGGAGTAGATAAATAGGCTAAATACATATATAGGAATTACAAATTCTTATCTCTTTTTACAATAAATAACCACATTATTTTGAAGACAGATTATGGTTTTGAAATAACTTTAATTTACTATCAAACTGCTAGATGCTTGTATGAATTTAAAATAAGATTGGTGGTGATAAAGTAAAACAATTTAGTGCTGCAGCAAAAGAGATACCCACTTTGAGATTAAAATTAGAGTATGAGAATCAAGCAATAAAATAAAATATATTGCAGCATAAATCAATAAGAAAATAATTTTGTTGTTGATATATGGCTTGGTTTTTTGTGTCATCACATATGACAATGTGGCCTCATCCAATGAATATATAGTGGAGAGACAGGAGACCTGGAAAATTTTTTTACCATTACTAAAGGTAAAAAGTCACCTTATGTTTTTGCAATCTTCCTTCCACATGTATAATTTGAAAATTACCATATCAACCTTAATTCATAACTGCTTCCGAGACCTCTGGATGAAAAATGTTACACAGGATGAATGTAAATTATTGCAGCAAAAA
This sequence comes from Falcunculus frontatus, assembly GCA_013398115.1. Classification (NCBI taxonomy): domain Eukaryota; kingdom Metazoa; phylum Chordata; class Aves; order Passeriformes; genus Falcunculus; species Falcunculus frontatus. The sequence goes on along the minus strand of VZRV01007025.1, from coordinate 275,387 downwards.
TTACAACACAATGTAAATTCTTACGATTTTTTTTTATAGCTGTGATTGGTATTCTCATATCCAACTTTGCCAAAGAAACAATGCTTCTGAGTCATGTTTTATCACTCCCTGGAACAAGAGCAAATTGAACAAACTTCTGTAGGCTACGAAACTGTCAGGTTTCTGATCTAGAGCAAGATAAATTTTAAGCAGTAGAAAATTAACGTGGAGTTAAACCTTGCTCTTCTAGTTTCACTTGGGACAAGAGGATGACTAGTTGAACCAATTTAATTTACTGACTGTTTTCTGGTACTTGTTCAAAATTAGTTGGCATATTTTCCCTGTCTTTCTGGGAAGATTCTTTAAAACTGACTGAAGAGTTTATTTGCCTTCAGTACTAAAGATTTGAATGTGCAAAGGGAAAAAAAAAGGAGGCTCTTAGAGAATATACAAGATGAAAGGCAACAAAGCTCAAGAATGAAGCCAGTGCACAAACTTCAATCATTACAAAGTCCTGGTTGCAACATTAAGCTTGGGACCTAGGTTTCAGAGCAACAGCAAGATTTCTTTAAAGATCAGTCACAGTGTTAGGAACAGTTTGTAAAGATGACGAACTGGATGCCCCAGGTTGTTATAGGAGTATTGTGGTATTTACAGTGCTGAACTTTAGCCCTGGAGTTCTGTCTGCTCTTAGCACAGCTGAAATACCCAGAGTGCCCAAACTAAGCCATTAAATTATCATTAATTACTCAGTAACATGCATTGCTAGATTGCTAGCCATTTCTCATGTTGAAAACTAAGTTGAGTAAAGTTCTCAGTAACTCTTTTCAAAACAAGCATTTCTATGAGCTGTTCTATGATCTATTTTTCATATTTGTTGCAGATTAATTTTCTTGTAGATCAATTTTCACTTTAGAGTTATTAATTTCTGCCACTGGAACAGCATTGCAACTGATTCCAACTTTTAAATGCTACCAGAGATTGCGAAGAGGGGAAGCAAGTTTAAGAATCATAGTTTTAAAACTGTAAATAAACATGTTTGAGTGGGGCTAGCAGAACTGAAAGAGAATTTCTCATGAGAAACAATATGGCATTAATAGGTGTGGTCACTTCCAAAGGAAGGCAGAGATAAAAAGAAGAGGGGACATAAAGATTTCCAAGATGAGAAATTAATGATCTCAGAAAACACAGGAACTTTACATTTCCCTTTCCCACCTTCCAAACTTAACAGAAAAATTCTTCACTGAAAGGTGTTAAAGCATTTGAAAATCTGAAAATGTTTTATTTTCAAAGATGTTGCTAAGATAAGAGTTCATGGTTAGATAACTTTGCTATGAGGCTTATATTTGTTTCCAAAAAAAGAGTTAAAATATACCCGGTAAAATATATCTTGTCACAACAACGTTTTTTTCCACACCATTTCCACACAAGTCATGAAAAGTAACACAGTCTTATTGGAAAGCAATTTGACACCAAGCTCCAGTGTAAATTATTCTCCATTCAACCATCGCTGCTGATATTTCAAAATGCAAAGACTATTTGCATAATGCTTAACTATGAGAGTTAATTTGAAACACAAGTTGGCTAAATTTCTATTAATTTTTAAAATTAAATGGAATGTAAAAGAAATTTTACCCAAACAACTAATCTTTAAAAAACCTACCACTTAAAAGAAACATAGGTTTGTTTACACAAAAAATGTATTAATTTTCAGCATTCTATATATATTAAAAAATGTATTTATGTAAACTTGAAGACCCTTGGTTTCTTGGATAATTTTCTCAGTTCCGTATTTTTCTGTTGGAGGTCTTTAAATTTTTTTCTCTTTTAATTTTTCTCCTGTATTAGCATCACAAAGATAGAATTTCTACCCAGTAAAGAATTAGGCAACAGAAAAAAAATCATCTGACATGTCAAAAGGGGACAACTCATGTCATGCTCAGGGGACTTATGGAATTGCAGAAAATTAAACTGGATGGTGTCCCACCAAGAATAGGTTTGTTTTAATATTTCAATTCTGTTGGTAGCTGAGTGTCATCAAATTCCCCTGAAATCAGCTCTGAAGCAATTCTCTGAAGCAATTCTCAGCTACCACATGCTCTCACTTAAGAAATTCTATGCCTCTTCCACAGTGAATGCATTCCACCTTATATCAATGCTGAACAAAAGTTTCTGCACTAAGTACGACATTTTCCTCCACAAATGGAATTAGCTCCAAGTTCGTCCGCACGGAACAGCTTCAGACAGTTCCCATACCTGGGCAAGGAGCTGTACTGGCGCTGAGCTTGCTGGAAACTCTCTCGTTCTTCTTGCCGCTGCCGCTGCATTTGGACCTCTACTGACACGGAGTGCCTGCCACTCTGTGAGTACGTCTTGGCATTTGGCTACAAAACAAAATTGAATATGTCTTAAACAAAGCAGAAAAATACCCACAAAAGAGCCATCATTTAAGTTGCTCTTGCACAAATACAGCGATATTTGTTTTGACATGCAGTTCAAGTAGGTCTTTCACAATAATTAGGTTAAATTCTGACCTGTAACAGTGGCCTGTGCTACAAATTCTTTTTCTGACCTACCATTTCTGAGATGTATTAGGCAAACAATCATCCAGAATGGGATATGCTTTTATGGCAACACTGTAATTTAAATTAAGTCAGTGGACCAGATTTTCAGACTCTCTAAGTTAGCCGAGCCAGGGTAAAGCTAAGTTCTACACCCCACTGAGGATTTGAGAGGGGAAGGAGCACAGCAGCTCCTTTGAACCTCACCAATACACTCAAGTGATGCTCTTCCTTAGTGGAACCATCCTATTTTGCTGTTGGCCCAGAGACAGGGAAAACACCTTCTGGTTCAATATGATCAAGTAGATAAATTCAGCAAGTCTCTTGTGGACAATGAGGACTCCTGTATCTCTGAGAAGGATCTTAATGAGGTGACAATTTGAAACACTGAAGCCAATACTAAGAGCAAGTGAAAATGGATGGTCTTTGTGGAAACAGAGTATTACCGGTCAAGATCTGACAGAATGGCTGGATTCAAACTTTGGAACATGGAAAAGTTTACTTTTGTAGAGATACCACTTTTCATTTCACTGTACTACTTTCTTCAGATTTTGTGATTTCATTTCGCAAAATAGGGTGTCACAAAAATCAAAGAATGCTATGGGCTTTTCTTGTTCTTTTACTAACGAGGTTTTGCCTACAAAAAACTGAGCATTATTTTTTTTCTCCTTTAAATTACCAGTACTATTCAAAACCTGAAAGTTTAATCATGGAGAGGTTTGGGAGCATAACCACTTGTCTGAGCCTGGGACTGAAACAGCTTGTCTCAGACTTGCTTTTAAAAGCATGTTTTGCCTTTTTATCTCTGCTTTTCTTCAAAACAAACATCTCTTGGTTTTTTCCATTATAATTTCTGCAGCAGAAAGAGATCCTAATGGCTCACAAATATATGCAAGATAAAAGGCTTTTCAAAAGCTTTGCACATTGAAGACAAATTTTAGAAACTAGAAAGTTGTCATTTGTGACGTGTCTTACTATAGTCATGTACCTGCAGGTAGCCAGAAACAAGTTTCATACAGGTGTACAACTTTTAGAAAGTCTGTTGTCAATGAGAATACACTTCAGACAGAGCATCAGTCTCAGCTCAGAATTTAACAGATACAATTTTCCCATTAGGAGAAGATTATTGGGTGAAAGAATCGGAATGTGAAAGCACAGACTAAGAATAACAGAGAACTTACTTAAGAGAATCCTGAATGCAACAGTAATGTCTATTTCAGAATAGGTTTACTCTATAGAAACCTCAGTAAAACAGCATTTCTAATGAAAAATGCTTTAGGAATGGTGAGATGAAGCAACAAATTGAGAAAACAGAATCATGTGTCAGCCTTGTGGGAAATTTTCTTAGAGATGAATAAGCTGTACATATGTATGTCCAAACCAACAACCCCCACAGAGACTTCCTACTATATTAAACAAGGGCAACACATACAGAGCAGCATTTCAGTTATTGCATATGTCAACATTTCTAACTTTCTTGACTTTATTGAGAGTCTTCTGACATTTGGTATTTTATTGAAGGGCTCAGCTTATGGAAGGGAGTGATTACCTGAAAATCACAAGGTTTATTTGTGAATTCTCTCCTGTGTGTTTATAAGCAGCTTACAGTGAACCAGAGGGAAACGCAAAAGTTCCCATATCAACTTCCCCATAAAGAATAAAAACATTTAAACTAAGATTTTACAGCCAATCTCCTCATTTCATGGGTTTCACTTCAATAACATTGGAAAGCTTGCAGCTACATTATGTCATATGTGAGAAAGTAGTTATCACAGATAAGACATAAAATCAGAACTGCTTCTCTTTCTTTGAAAACAGTTTCACTTTTTTCAGTTGGCTGTAAATATTAAGGAATGTGACAGTACAGAGAGTGGTTAAATCACCAGACAGGTGGAGATAGGATTGAGCTGCTGCTCAGTTTAGGTTTATACAAGACAATAAAATGCATCATCTAGAAAACACACACACATGTGAAGAGATGAAGTTACCACAAAAGCCAGTAGTAAATTGCCAGAGGCTCTGAAAGTCCTAATGGAGTATGAATGGACTAAGATCAAAATGTAACTTCAGAGATATTTCTTTTTAATGCACAGAGGAACCAATGGTTCAATAGAGGCAGGAGCTGTCACTCCTGTCTGCCTGCTGTAGTGGATGCCCAGAATGACAGGATCTGAGTAGTTGGGTCTGGATTCTCTGAGGTTCACAAAAAATTTCATCTAACGGACGACATTTCTAATTTGATGGATCTGAAGGCAAACATCTCAAATCCATGATCTGATTTACTGAAAGTATGAGTACCTGTATGCCCTGTTAAACTAAGAGGATTTGCAATACTTAACTAATCTGGAAAGGACACATATTTAGTCTGAATGTTGCTCACATCTACAATAAGCTGTTCATATAATTTAATCTATTATCTCATTTCAAGTATCCAAAAATATGTCAGTGAGACATAAAACTACTCTCTTTGTATGTAATCACATATTCCATAACATAACATATGTACGCACAGACAGGTATATTCAAACATCTTATTAATGAAAAGGCCTTTCTTTCAAACCTTTGCATTCAAAACCTCAGCGATACCATTGTGAATGCCCTTGATATATGGTTATGATGATATAAAGACTTAATATATTCCATTCTGGACCCTTAACTTGCTCAGTAAAATGCAAATCTCCATACGGTGATATAACTTTTCAATGTGCTGTTGATTAAATTAACTAAACAAAAAATACATATATAATAAGTAACTTTAGTCTTCAAAATCTAATAGGTAATTTTGTCTCAGTTCTCATTGTATGCTTTTATACACTTATATTTTTATAAAATATATTCCTAAACAAACATCTATATAAATGCCTAGCCCATTTATGTTAGCATAAAATGGAGAAAATTAAGAAAAAAAATGCTGCATTATTTTCAGATCTTTCAACAGCAACAAAAAAATGTTTACAAGGAACACACATAACACAGTAATTTTAACATTGATATCAACACAAGGCTAAGTACAATTATAACAACCTGAAACCATCCAACAAAGCTGGCAACAGCTCGGTCCTCACCGAACAGATTGATAAGAACTCTGGCCTCGCTTGCAATGCAATGTATGACAAGCACTGACCTTTTAAATAAGGATGTGGTCAAGGCCACAATAACAACCAAATCTGAGTTATACAAATAAATGTATGTTCATGTCTTCCACAATAGATTTAAGTGGCAATGATAGTGCATTCAGCATTGTTAAACAATATTCGGCATGTGAAATTGTGCTTTAACATACATGAAATTACATGGCTCTCTTTTCAAAGAGGCATTAATTTAAAACCAGGGCTGCAAAGTTAAAAGTTCCTACTTCCTCACTTTATGCAAACAACATTTTTTCATGTTACAGAGAATGTACCCCCATGGCTTGCATTGCAGTGACCATTATCAGCAGTCCAAGTCAACATATTTTAGGGACAAAGGTCCATCCTCTCTTTTCCTACCTATCCCCAGGGGCTGCCTGCACAGCTTCTGTCCCCGCAGAGTGGCATTTCTACCCACACAGGGTAGTTCTGCCTGGTGGCAGCATGGATCCCTCAGGAGTGGCATGGATCAAAGCTGCCACTGAATTACAGAGAGGAGATCCTGGAGGCCATCCAGGGCATTGGTTTTTCAGGGACATCCAACCAGTTCACATGACAGGAGATCTACCAGCATAAGTGACATACCTATCTGACAGCCTACAGCCACAAGGACAAGCTGGGACAAGTGCTTACTCAGATTCAGAACATTTTGGGTTAATAAAGAAATAGTTAAGGGGGGGAGTACTAAAGGAGCAATTCCCTTAGTATTTTCCTGGTTATTAAAAAAGATCATTATTTAATAATAAAATAAATGTGCTAATTTTTTTTTCCAGATTAAGCTCTGTGTTTAACCAAGAAGTTTCAAGTTCACCTCGGAAGCTGGCAGGAACAAGGCCCCCCCAAAAGTCTGTGGTTCTCATAGTGCAGCACTAATTAGAAATAGATAAGATTAAATGACCTTGCCTGTTGTATGTGTAAATGTACTTGGCACAGATGACAGACAATCCAGTAACTGTGTATATCAAAATTCAGAATGATAAAAAACATTCAGTGTTTCTGGGAGATGTCCTTGAAAACTATTTTTACTTCCATCTTTGTGTTTATGTTGCTATGGTGAACAGAACATATAGCAGCATGTCTTTTAAAAATTGCCAACAGGTGTATGTATTAACTCAAACAACATATAATAAGAAAATCCTATCCTTTTCTGTACCTTTCTACTGTGTAAGAAAGCTGAGCAGTATGGAACAAAGATTTCTGTTCTGTCTTAGGAGCAGCAGAAAGAAAATCTTCAGTATGGCGGAAACAAACCACTAAGCCCTGAAATTCTGCTTGAGGTATTTATGCTCACTGTATGCCTGTGAACTATGTTTACTAACTAAAATGACTTAATTTCTTTTTAAAATCTTTTATCTTCATTTTTCAATTTCAAATATATTCATAGATTAAAGCTAGTGGGTAAAAAAAGGTTAAAAATACAAAATGTTAAAGTTAGAGTTAAAGTTAAATGTTAAAGTTATCTTAGCAAAAAATGCAGGCATTTTATTAAATCTTTTGCAGATTTGATAAAAGGGATATTACCTACACAGCTAAAGAGAAATTACCTGTGAAGACACTGCCCTGCATAGCTTTGGTTTCCTCTCTGAAACAGATTGTGGGATAGGAGAAACTGCAATGTAGCTTCTAAGGTTTTTGTCTACTGCAGTACTCCATTAGATATTGCCTAATATCTTCTATAAAATATCCTAAAATAGATGCTTGAAATGGATTAATAATAGAAAGAATTATTACACTGCTTCTCTTTCTCATTAATGTGTTGAGTAATTCTACATAATTTACAGCCTGATATAAACTTTACAATGTTTATATTGAATAAAGTCTGTTATTCATTTTTTCAGGTAATATTAATATGCTATGGTTGAAGTTACAGCAATAAAAATTGGACTTTTGTTTTGGGGAAAGAATTTTAGATTATTTAAAATTTAGTATGGCTTTGAGAACGTCAAGGACTTGAGTACAGCGATAAGAAGCAAGTATCTTAAATACACAAAAAAGAATTTTTTTTCCAATAGAGACAAGACCTACACACCAACAAAGGGCAGAAAAAACCCAAGCATAGTCTCCAAATTTTCTGAGCCTTTATTTATCAGGCCATGTATAAATATATTATTAGGACCCCTGAAGTCTTTCTTCTATGAAAATCATGTAATTATTTATTTTTCACAAATCTGTGCATGTAATTAAAGCAACACTCAGATAAGTCAGGTAATGTATATATTATGATCCAGTTAGCTGTTACTTCAGAAAATAAAGTATCTTTTTATTTGACTCCTAAATATTTAAAGTACAGTTTGCTCAGCCACTCCCTCAATGCCAATTTTTTTGATCATTCAAATAGATCCAGGATGACTGGAGATGAATGTATTTGTGAATGGAATTTGTCACTTCCCATTTTCAGTACCAATTATTGTACTGATACGATGAAATAAAGCACCAACTTTTGTCCCTCAAGCATCTTTGTGGGCTTTTTTTGATCACTGGTGTGCTTCTGCAAGCAGGACTGGCAAGAAGCTGTAGTGTTTTCCATGGATTTAAAATGCTCTTTTTAAAAATTGGATTGTTCACTCCCATGGCATTTAGGGCTATAGAGCTGTGGTTTTGTTGTTGAAGCAGGGGGGTATGTCTGTTAATCAAGATTTGACTAGGCAAAAATACAAGATATGGAACAAATTACAGCAAAAGTCACCCAAAGCCTGGGACTGCTACAAGGTAAACCTCAGAAGACCTAACACAACCCAGAAAAGCACAGAAAACAGAGTCTCAAGTTTGGTACCAAACAGAAAAATCAGCCCCAAAAGAATCCTCATTGGTATAAAAATGTCATAGCAACAGCAAGGGCCTTAAATATTAGCAGACACGCTGTAATTCCATGCAATTCTACATGCCCAGATACATTTCTGCAAACTTTGACTGGAATTAACAACAGCAGGATTAAAATGGATTAATCAAATGTTATGTTATTTTTATCTTTTTTTTCCATGCAATATCAGGCCTACAGTATTGCCGTTGAAAGCGTCTTGTACCTTGCCTTTTGAAATATGCACAATAAAAAGTGCTATATAAAAGAAAAAAAAACCTGCTATGAAGCCTGAGAAAATCATCTTAAAATAAACAAATGCAAAAATCTCTTCCATAAAGCTTTGACTCAGCTGCAGAACTAGTGAATTTTAGAGATGGCTCAATGTTGCAACATTTAGGCAGTTATTTAGACCCTAACAGAGTGTCATTCAAATGGCCTTGAGCAGAAATGTTATGCTGCTTAATAGACGGTGTCATCTCATTCCAGCGCTATCACTTTTTGTGTCTGTTAAGCTGCCTGATGCTGTGTGAACACTCACAGGCAGTCAAGTACTTTGTTTACTGGCAGGACAAATACAGTGGGTCAAAAAGTCCAGCGCTGTTGCATTGCTCATGGACAGAGAAACGACCTTCACCTGACAGGCACCAGCAGAAAGGGATGGGCCAGGCACTCACGGGTACCACACAGAGCCAGCGTGATGTAGTGCTCCATGGAATGAGATCTGCCTCCAACCCAGGGAGGAGACTGAAGGTATCTGTCACAGGTAAACGGACTCCTGTGTCACAGGCCATTGATAATCTGGGAGGAATTGCAGTTGGTGAGGTTTACGGGACCATTTTGATAATATATTAGTGGGTTTCTGAGGCATTGAGCTCCTCTGGATATCCTCAGAGCTGCCAGATTTCCATCAGCATCCATTACTTACACTGCAAACTTCATGTTCATTTATTCTTCCTTAAAGTAACCAACAGTCCCACATCACATCAGCACTTTGTTCCCTATCCTCAACCATCCCATCAGCTTGTTAATGAGAAACACAAACTACTTATCACCTTGTAGCACACACTTCTCCAAGGACGGGTTTTTCCTCTCTTTCTATCCAAACCAGGTCAGAGTTGGCTGCTGTCTTGCGGCTCAGAGGCTACTCGGTATGCAAAGCTTTTTGTTTTTGTAGGCTGCACAGCCCATCTCCCTCAGCTGAAAACCCTCTTTTCAACAATGGCCCACATACAGGTGCACTTTGCACTGCTGTGGTTTGGAACCAACAGCAGATGGAGAAGACTGAAAAGACACTGATGAATGTATCTAAGTATTTTCCTACATGTGTATTATAAACCAATTTTGCTTTTTTTTTTTTTTTTGTGGCATTGGTATTTAATAATACATCTGGATCTGTTTTGAGAGGTTGTCTTAAGAAAGTCCGTCATTTTAGACTAACATGTTAAAGTAGTACACTCCTGAAGAGAGAGGGTTATGGCTCTTTAATACTGAAATGACTGTGAACTGCTGAAATGGATGAGATCATTGCTTTATCCTTTCCAAGCACTGAGATCTTGAAAGGCTGGAGTACATGATGGAAAAATAAAATTATAAGTCAAATAGACTCTGGGCAATTTTTTTTTAAAGTACTTATCTAAAATAAAACATTTGGTCACCTATGTATTTAACAACAGAGCAGCTCTCACAAAAGCAACAATAAGCCTCAGAATTAATATTAATACATTAAGCTGAATTAGTCACTTTGAGCTCATTTGCATGATCTGTAGAAGGGGAGTAAACAGAGAGATCCCATTTGTTTGAATAAGAGAAAATAGAAAGGTCAGTGTTCTGACCCACAATTTAGGAAATTATTCCATTCCTAAGGTAATCAGTCTGTCATCCAAATAATTCCCTTCTCGCTCATTACAAGAAACTATAATAAAAGCCAAGCTGTCTAAAGTTGCTATGGCATTTCAATATACAACAATTTGGCCCATGACCTTCAGTAGTTAAGTTCCCAAGTCTTCAAGAGTGCAAGCTTTTCTCATACACAGTTCTCCCAAGAATGTTGCTCAAATCTCTTGTTTGGAAACTAAACAGAAGCTGATATGGATAACAGAAGGTATCAACTACACCCAGCCCAAATCTACCCCAAATGACCAAACTATCCCTGTGACGAGCTATCACATTATCTTCCACACCTCAAATTGAAAGAGTCTGGTCATAAAAGAAATGTTTATATTCTTTATTCAATTTCAGAGGAAGTCAGATGTTTTTTCTAATGCAGGAAAAGAGAAGCCTACATCCTGATACTGTAGTTCTCAGTGACTTCATACACAGAGATGTGACCCTTTGGCTGTTCTCACCTCAGTCTCGTGTGCATGGAAATGCTGAGTAACAGTAACTCACCACCCTCACTCGCTTCAGAGGAAGCTATGAGAGATTCTTCTGTTGTCATCATACGGTTCCCATTTTTTTGGGAACACAAGCAAGTTGATCACTGTCTTTATCATGGAATTTTCAATAAAATTGCAGGTTTTGTCCTGTATTTAAAGGAACCTAATTTAAGATATGTAATTGATTAAAAAGCAGCACTAAGTCATTCAATTATGTTGATCGAGATAAGCACATGAATTTAAATAATTGTATCACATCACTAGATCAGTTTGAACAGGATTTAAAAGATCAATTAGAACATATATCTCAAACTGTCTCAGCTACTATAAGCATCAGAGTGATACTAATGTAAATCAGGCTCTCTTTAATTGTGAAAAGACATAGCTCTACCTTTTAAGAAAATAACACAGTGATGTTGCTTCAGAGAAAATACCATTTACAAGGTTACATCTTCTATTATTTATTGTTAGTATTTATTTTATTCTGGTTTTCCTTGAAAATTTCAGACCAATAGATACTGCCTTTGAGACAAAAAAATCCAGCCAGTAACTCACAGAGTCAAGGGTCTAAACACAGAGCAAATAATGCTATCTGCACACATGACAGATGGCTGAAGAAGTTTAGAAATGAAGTAAACATCAATGAACCAAAAATGGAGATCACAGCAAGGGCAGAAGCACGGAGGCAGAGGACCCTGTCTCCCTTTCGGTCTGCTCCCAACCGGCCCAGGAACAGCAGGAGTCAGCCAAGCTTCCCAGATTTGACAGGCCCTGCACACTTACCCATGGCTGCTCAAAACTGTAAGTGCGTCTCCTGTCTTCCACATCCTCGTCTTGCTTTGCTTGCTGGAACTCCTGTCTCAGGCGCTGTATCCGGTCGTGATTGTTGGGGGTCGATCTGTTGCTAAAAGAGGAAGGATGGAAATTATCAATATACTTGGGAACTGCCACCCGTGACTGGGATTGCTACTGCAGTGCAGGACTACAGACCTAAAAATAATTTACAGGCATTTAGTACAAAGATCTTTAGGTTTCTTAAGATTATTAATGCTGTTTGTCTTATAAAGAAACTTCAGATGTTGCAAGGACAAGACAAATAAGGATATTTCTAAAAAGTTGTTGGCACTTTTTCAGTATATGTCACTCCCAGAGAATTAAGAGGAATAGATATACTAGTGTCAGACTTAACATAAAGGGAAATTAAAAGTCCTAATGATCTCTGCTACTGAATAAACAAGAAAGATACTTTTCCTCAATCAATAAACTGTAGTACTGTCTGATCTTTATTCACATCAAATTAATTACAATGTCTGAAGGCTCTACCTATATAAAATTTGGTTATTTTCCCCAATCAATAAGAGCCTGTCATCCCTTACTTCTGTTTTTAACAAGTCTTTTAAATTGATCAGTCTGAAAGCATTAAAAGGCTTGGGGGCCAGTAAAAAGCCATCCATTTGACAGAGCCATAGGCAGAATGGATCCAGGCAGCAGACAAGAGCTGGCTTCACTTGGCCCCACAGACACTGGTGGGCTGGGGAGGGCTCAGGCACTGATACAAACCAGCACACCCAGAACCTTCAGTCCTTCAAACCCATCAATTTTTCCACAATGCCTGGTAATCCACACTCCACGGTGCAGGTGTATGTGAAACCATAATGAAATATGCACAGGAATGGCTTATTTCATGGGGCAAAGGGAAAGTGGGTATTTATTAATCTTGTTGACATTTTTCCAGCTGCACAGCTCCTACCTGACCCTACAACCCCACTCTTTCAAAGATGTTAATGTGGGAATCACAGAAAGCCTGACAAACAAATATGTTATATCAAGACTAACCAGAAGCATTTTAATCTCTTCTTGTGGAGTTCTTGTGCCCTGCATTTCATTGTTTATTTCAAAAGAGCTGATGAGGAATGGACAGCTATTACTTTGTTTCAAAAGAGTAATCTGGAGAGAGACAATGGAAAGCAATTCCATAGATTTCTTTTCTTGGACACAGGGTACAATAAAACACAGTGAATTTATATCCTGTGTCTTCTCTCGTATGAAAAGAGACAATTCTAGAGTCCATTTGTGACTGTTTTCCATGTCTTTAGGGACTGGTAGGTGCAGGTGATTGGATGTTGTAGATGTTTGAGACGTTACCTCCCACTCTTTTCAGTGCCAATAAATAGTGTTTATCAGTGCTTGGTTGGCCAGACAGAAAAATTAGTATGGTTCTGGCAAAGGCTAATTTTTGAAGTGTTTTGGGTTGATTTTTAAAAAATTTATTTGAAACAAAAGGCAAAGAAAAGGAAGGAATTTAGTGAAGTGTTTTCTTTCATGCTTTTTCTTAGCCCAAATGGGAGCTTTAGGAAATGCTTTATTTCTAGGGTAAGTCAACTTCTAAGTGCAAGTTACCCATTTGAAATGTACAATTAAAAGAAAGTTTAATTCAGAACAGGTGGAAATGAAACATTGGTATTTTCAAAATTTCCACTTCATTGTAGGTGTGTTGCTAATTTTATTTCCTTAATTCAACTTCATTTTGTGAAACAGCTTATCTCCATTTGCAGTTTTATTTTATGTAAATTTATTCCTTATTGTCAAATTCTAGCCAGCTTTACTATACAACCACTTGTTTTTTCCCATGCATTGCAATACACTTCACATTTTAAAGGGATTCATCACAATCCAATACGAGACATACAAAATACTTTAAAATGGTCTGTTGACTTTTAAAACTGGTACTGTTAATCCAACAAACAAGTAGTCCACTGCTTTCTACACAGACAAGTGTTTTTTGCGTGATAAATTGCACTTAAAGAAGCAAAAATATAGTAAATATTAATATTTCAGGTATAAGAATGTATGTTTGAAAGAGAAAAGTCATTGAACTTCTGTGCAAAAATTACTAGAAAAGTGCCATCCATGGATACCTTGTAGTACTCAAGATGATGGGTAAATAATCGGTGTTCCATAATCAAGGTTGTTTCACACTCTAAAGGATCACAGTGCAAAAGAGACACTGAAGCAGTTTATCCAATGACAAACAGAAGGTAAACCCCAAAAGTATTGCACCAAATCTTGTGCCTTATACAGGATCCTCTGTAGCAGCCCCAAAATGGGCTACGGGAATGGTTATTACAGATCTGAGTGCTTCTGCACATTTTGTGATAGCTATTCATTAAAACAATTACATTATCAGAGGAATAGCAAGAAAATGCATAGTGCCCATGCCATGAAGCCAAAATGCGTCTTTTCCCAAACAGCAAATGCATGAACTTGAAACTCTCTACACTGCAGAGAGGAATAACAAAGGACAAGGAGGATCCTGGGATTTATGATCAACTTGTCTCCAGATCCAAGAACTTATTTTAATGCCAAAAAAACCAAACAAAAAACCCACAAAAAAAAAGAAAAGAAAAAAGAAGTAAGCTGATTTTAGAAAAGTTATTCAAACTTATTAAAGGTTTGATAATGGCAGAGAAGATAAATCTTTTAACAATATTTCTATTTTGTCTGAAAAGCAAGGAACATGACCCAAATTTAGAAAACTGCAAAAGAAGTAAATTATGAAAAGGACTACTTCAGAGAAAAGAAAGAATTTCTTTATGCTCAAAAAGTCTCTAAGAAACAGAAAGTGAGATCAAGACAGTGGGTTTATAATAAAAACAAAAATTAAATATTTTTATTTAGAAGAGGAAAAGGCAGACAGCAAAGGAGGCATTAAGACACATTTCTTAAAAGATCATTCGAGGGCTTAGACTGTATCTTAGATTGGCCTCATTTGGTTTCCATTTTCATTTCAACCTTGTTCTGATTCTCTGGGTTAAATTATAGCTGCCTTAACCTTCTCACCACTGAGGGCTTGCACATCTCTGTCCTATCCTGCCATGCTGTCACCTCTTTCTTTTCATGCCTCTCTTCATCCAGTTAATCTTATCATCAGTGCTTTTTTTTGTGATTTCTATGTCTCCCACTGCACTCCCTCTGCACTCAGGGAACACTTGATACACCCACTTGGTATCTCATTCAACTCACAGTTAGTACTTCCAGAAGGAGAGAAATGCAAAAATCATAATCACAAGAGAAAACTGTCACCAATAAAATTTTGAAGTCAACAGTGCAAACCTAAATTTTATTCCTTTTGAGGTCCCAAGATGTTCTGCTTTATATACAAATCTTTATGTAAGTCACATCATTATCCCTTGGGACAGAGCTAAACAAATTATATCCAGTGTGAAGTGTCCTTAGCCAGTCTAAAGCAAAATGAATTTTGACTTATTGGATGAATTGACCCAAGAGAGGTAGGGTCATATCAACAGACTACTAGGATGCAGGCTGCAGATGTTCTTGCTGCTTAAATTCCCCTTTGTGGGTGTATGGTGCAAGTCCTCGAAAGTTCAATTACATGTGCCATGTTCTGTTTGAATCCTTCATTCAAATGCACTGAGAACCTGAAGGCAGATCCACCTCAAAGAATTCAGGACTATTAGCAGGAAGGAAGGAGTTTAACTTGAAATCCATCCAAAGTTTGTTGAAGATTTAACCTGTGCTAGCTTTAAAATTTGTAGCAAAACTGGAATTACAACTCTCTACAGTAACCACAGCTTGCCCAGACAGCCTTCCCGTATGCCTGCTTAATAACAGGATGGCTGTGAATTTACAGAAGACGATTAGCACCTCCTAGCATCAGATACCAGTGATGTTCTTCTACCAAAGTGCTCTCAATATTAAATGTTCTTAAAAGAAATTATATTCAAGGAAAGGCTTTTAGGGCCAAAGTTTACTTGGGTTGCAAAGCATCTGTGCTTTCTTGTATCACAGCTCTATTTGGCACCCCATTGCCTTTCATCTGCAGATGGCACATTTCACAATCAGTTATTTTGTGAGTGCTGCTTCAAAACACGCCACCACCAGCACAGACTAAAAATGCAACAGTAAGCAAAGCTTAGATAGGCCAAGGCTGTCACATATTTCCAGAAACAAGCAGTTGCAGCAATGGCCATCTGAGTCTCAGACCATTAAGCAATGTCTCAGTGTGATGTCATGCACTGATGTGCAGAGCTGTATTCCTTTCAAAACAGTCAGATTTTCAGTGAGATAAAGTAGATACAATCATGCCACTGAACAGGGATGACTAAAGCTTTGGAAAAAAAATTTATTGACCTGAAAAAGCATGGAAAAGGGTCTTAACAGCACCACCGGGCAGTTGAAACTTGACTAGAATAACCAAAAGGTTAGTAAACAGTGTTCTTTACACCTTGAAATCTATCACACAATTGAGCTGCTGGGGCCTCACTGACCCAACCGGCTGCTTAGATCTCTGGATAGCAGTAATAAAACACAGATGGGTTCTTATTTGCTTCAAGCTGGCAAATAAATATCACCCATTTGTATGATATAAATTCCTTTTCATTTGAACAGATTACTTGTGTCATATTAAAAAGCAAGGTCTGAATTTGCATCTACGTCTGTTTACACACAGAGAGGAGCAGGCACCGAGCTTATTTCCATCACACTGAGGATTGAAAATGTCCTTGCTCTGGTGGCCATGCCATGGTTGGTGGCACACATCCTCACCAAAGTACAGGACTAACTGAACGTCTACAAAATTGGCCCCTTTCTTCATCACTTGAGCAGGATGAAACAGCCCAACAGAAAGCAGAGTGGTGATAATCCAATACAAAAACTTCTGCTACATTTACTGGAACTTCAGCACCCTCTCACCACAGTGCTTAACCTCAAGCAGATGGATTTGTCTGTTTTGGATGGCTCTTGAGGGTGAATAAGAGGAAACTGTCAAGTTATTTCAAAAAGTCATGGACATAAAATAAAATGAAAGTGTGCCCTTTACCAGCCCTAAAGTTACCACCACGTCCCAAAACACAGTCTGCTGGTTTGCTCACTTTAAGCAGATTTGTTAATCATCAGTGACACAGATGACTGTGCCCACACAGCGCAGGGCGATGAGGGGTGAGCAGCAGCACAGTTTGTACAGTCTCCTTCCTGCCACCAGCTTGCCAGAGCAGGTTGGTCTTTTCCTATCATTTTGTTCTGTGGTTTATTTTTTGACATCTAAATGCTACTCCTCAGGCTTAAGTTAGTGTAACCGATTTGGCTGGTCCTCTCCTTCCATTGTGCCCTACATATGGTCCTTTTCTGAGACATCAGGGAATAGATTTTTCATGAACACATGGGTATTAACACATACAGACATGGTACACAAACAGGAGCAACCGTGGACGGTGCTGTATAAAAGAGCTGTTACATGATTACAGAATCACTACAGTCAGTCTGAGAAAAAAATTAGCTGAGCAAGAGATCAAATTTGTTAGACTACAAATGTACTTGTAGCGTGGTTGTAACCTGGAAAGAGGCATAAAAAGCCTTATTCCACACTCCTTTTGTTTTTCTTAAGTGTCAAAGAATTTATTTGGAATAAGATATAAAAAGGTAGGGGAGAGGTGTTAAAAACCAAAAAATGTATGAATTACAAAACTGCAAATAAAAATAGTTTCTCCGCACAAGCTTCATTAAGTTTTATCAGCTAGTATCTTGGGTTTTTACACTCAAACCACAGGTCATAAATTCACAGTAAATCCCCCATATGTTCACCAAACACCTGAATTCAATTTCTCTTCTAGTTGTAAGAAACGAAATGTGCAGCTCAAATTAATTATGCATGCAAAGTTAGTTTCTAACAAGGGCAGCTTCTTGCATGCTGAAGGGTATACATTTTATCAGAATTTTTTTCCCCCAGATCTCTTTCAATTTTGGCTTATTCTACTGTTCACAGGGTTATAAAAATCATCCTCTTTTGCCATTTCATATTCGCAAAATGAACACAGAGCATTATATATCCTTTAAAGTCTTCAGATTTTAAAGGCATTTAAATTCAGGGATTGGCTTAATGTGACAGTCAAGATATCATATGTTACCTGTACACATACTTACACACTTCAACATAGTAATTCCATCAAAATAGGATTTAAACTTTAGGATTTATGTCAATATGTGTGCATGTGAAATCAGCTCAATGGGAATTTTAATGTCATTCCAGTTTATGTTCACAGTGGAAGTTCATCGAGTGCAATACTATGTAGAAGTACAAAAGTCTCCAAACGCACTTGTTTTCTTCAGTGAATAAAATTAATTTCCAGATTTTGACATTGTGTTCAGATGATAATTTTACACAATTTCAACAGAGTAAATAATTAAAAATTAATAAGGTACACCTCTCTTCTCTGGATTAAAAAGGTAACCTCAAATGCTCTAAATTCAGCACTCGCTTCTGATGTGATGGCCATAAACAGTGTGGAGAGGTGGAGCTGATGGGGAGGTCACATCACCATAACAGTCTCTTCAAACTTTCCAGACTAGATTTCACTTTGAGTCCTTCTGTGGCCCTTCTGTAGCAGGGCCATCATTTTACAACCAGTGAAATACTAAGAATGCACCCAAGACCCTTTTTATTGCCACCATCACTCTTCCTTATTAGCCTGTCAGAGCCTGCACACCGGAGACTGAAATCCAGTCTTACTTTTCAGTGGAATTTTTCTACTAAAAGGAAAAGCAGAGATTTTAGGAGCTTGCTATAAACATCTGAAAACAGATACTCAGCTACTGGGTTATCACACAGTCTAAGCCTTACTTCAGAGCTGTTAGATTTTGCAGATATAAGCCAAGCCAATTTTCAGCCACACACAACTTGTTACAGCCGTTGTCATAGGGTATTGCGTTTTCTGAGTTAGAAAAGAAAAAAAGGAAAAGAAAAAAAGAGAATACCACAAAATCAAAAAGAAAATACAATGCATCTGTGAATTTCTTATGAGAATGTTAAAGAAATATCAGAATTACACAGGGAAAGATTTAATGAATCATGAAAAAAAAAATTAAAAAATACTAGAGATCAAGCAAGGGAGAAATTTGCAGTTTTGATTCTAGATGAAATACAAAATTACTTCAGAGTCAGGTGGGGAGAAATGGCCTCTGACCTAAGAATCTTCCTATCCTAACTGGAACAGACAGTGACAGCTCCAGTGCTGTTAGGTCTGATGAACATCCACAATTAGGCATCTCAGGCTATTCTGTGTCAATGTGAGAGCTGCCTGGCACAGTAATACAAAAACATTTAACAAAGACCACAGAGAAGAAATCCCCTCCTGAACCTGGCTGGCCATTCCTGTGCCAGCAGAAGGGATCATCCAGAAGATCCCTAGTAAGCTTCAGGCCATGTCAGCCTTTGTTTCCATTTCAGCTAATCCAGCTGCTTTGCTGGAAGCTGTTTAGGAAGAGCTCCCTCTGATCTCTCTGGATGAGACGTGGGGGCAGAAACCTACAGCAGAGGGGCAGCAGCAAGCAGCCAGGGAGCAGTCACTTCTTAAAGCACAGCAGGACTTGCAAAAAGGAACATCTGTCTGTGGCTAGCACCACCTGTGAGGTGTGAATGTTGTGACGTAGGTACAGCCCAGCTCCCTCCAGCACATCTTACACAACTCAGCCTCTGCTCTGTGCTGACATCGTGCTTTACACTACAAAATCTGCCTCAGAGCCCAACTCTAGCCAACACGAGTGCAGAAAAAGCATGTGTCTTTTCACGGGAGGAGTCTAGCAACATTAAAAAATAGAAAAAAAAATATATCCTGATTGCACCATTTGATTTGAAGGATGCACCAAGAGTGATGTTCAAGTTATTCAAATTTTTCAAATTTCCAAATTTGAAAAAAGATTTGGAAAAAAAAAGATTATTCAAATAATGCACCATTTACAAATGTAGTGTAAATGGTGAAATTTAGCTCTGTTTCAATGCAAAACCTCACTTTAGGAGTATTTAGATCTTGCTTAAAGCATTGACATAAATTATACTGGAAACCCAAAAAATATTTTATGTTGTTTATTCCCCTTCAATCACAGAAAACACTTAGTAAATAGGTACCACGGTGTTTCAACTAGAAAAACAAAACAGAATGTTTTTGACTGTTGTGAACACTTGCCCTTAATAAAAATGACATCTGTTTTAAAGTATTCATTAAACTAGAGTATTAAGCAATGCATTGCTAGACAAACACTGATCTATGGACTAAGACATCTCTTTAAAATGACTGAACATTAAAAAAAATAATACACTACACTGAGTTCATGTGTCTTTCCCTGTTCTTAGCAGCCTCTAACATAGTATAATTATTTCTGTACTTTGACAGAGGGGCTATTGCATTATAAATCTCCAAATAATATTTTGATTGATTTTACATTATATCTTACTCTAACTGTAGGCTAATTTCAAACTGCAGAATGAGATGTTTTCCATTAAAAACAAACAAACAAAAATGACTTGGCCTAAGGATACCAAATCTAGGTGACAATTTGACACAGGCTCCAAAATCTGAAACTTGAGGAGACTCCCTTTGATTGGAGTAGATCAGAAATTCTATATAAAACACAGAAAAATGTGGGATCATTGTTTTGTTTTTCCAATTAGATAAGTTGCAATCTTGAAATTAAAGTTTAAATCTGAACTTACTGTTAAGCATTTCATCATTCAGTGCTTGTGCACACAAGATGACTCAACCAAGAAAAAAATAATATCAAAGCGAAGATTGATTACTTGAATTGATGCCTAAATTCACCCGACTTGCCTTCTTATGAAATTTATCACTGAGATTTACACTGATTAGCATAAAAACTAATTATGATTTTTTAATTAAATATTATATGCATATGGAGAGTAGAAACAAATCTCAGTATTATATTTTGCAAAACAAATGATTTCTGAATAAATCCTTTCAGCATTGTACTTTAAAGATGAAGATTTTAGTAAATAGATGTTTTAATCATGGTTTGCCACCACACTGTCTTGACTAACTTTAAAACTAGAAATTGCTGCAAAAGTACAATTGTATTTAAAAAAAAAATCAATTCCAGATAAGGACAGACAAAATCAACAATTACCTTTTATCCAAAAATTCACTTGGTTATTTTGTGAGTTAGGTGTAACTCAACTTTTACTACTTAAGATATTTTCAAGTTAATTCACTTATTTTTCCTCTTGGAAATGCTAAAAATGTCTTTTCCTCAGGAATTCTTTTTCAGATGTATTGTGTAGGATGCCCAGTAATTGCTGAGGGTCTTGCTATGCTTTGAAACACTGGATTAGAAGTCCTGAATTCTAATATTACCTGCCATTGGGCTGTTTAGCCTCAATCCAAGTGCAGATTTCAGAAACCCAAAAGCATGTATTTCTCTTACTGCAGAAAAAATATGACATTTACTTGTAAGACCACTTCAATATTTTGCCAAGAGAATTAGCCTGATAAAGGCTCTAGAAAAGTTAATTAATTTACCAGAAGGTAAGATGCGATTTTTTGCAACCAACTGTAATCATTTAAAAGGTGAGTATGTAGTTCAAACTACTCACCTAGACCCTTTCTAAGTGAAATACAGAGAAATAAGTTATTCCAGAGGGCAATCACAGTACTTGTCTTTGGATGCAATTATTAGTCTCAAGAGCTCATTACTTTTTTCATTGACAAGAGTAGAGGGACAAGCTCAGGATAGTTTTAGACAATTGTATTATGGCAGATGAATACACTCTAGATGGCTAAGCTGTGCTCAAGGTAAGTGGAAAGCAAATCATCCTAAGAAATCTAGTACTAGGAATGCTTGGTAGGAGGTGATGGTCAACTGACATAGCAGTATAACCCAACACTTTAATCTTCTGGCATAAAAACTCATTAGAATAAACTAAGTCACTCAGCCTCTCTGTGTTTGTATTCATACAACCACAAATGGGCAAGAGCCTTTTTTAAAGCCCTATATAAAGTTCATACAATAAACAGATCTGATTTACTTCAGTATAATTTTAAGGGTTCTTTATAGAGTACACTATGCTACAGTTTGCAATTCTCTTTTATGAAAAAAAGCCCTAAATTTTAAGTTTGTTAAGCATGCAGAAGCGTATAGACATGCCTGAGATAAGCCAAGGACTGCAACACAACAGTTTTTGTGATCAAAGTCTCATCAGTATGCCTAATTTGTATCTCAACTTTTACACTACTTCAGCAAATGCTACACAAATGCTATAAGGTTTTCTTGGGTAACATAATTGCCATATGCTTTTCAGTAAACAGGAAGAAATGAAACATATATAATAATTAATTCCACTTAGTACATCAAATTTATTTTGCATTATATTGGTAGTACATTACAAAGCTACAATAGTATTATTTCTCGTTGTTATTCTTGTAGTCTTAGGTTGATAACGTTTCATTTTGACACCATAATGGTGTCTCTGGGGATTTTGATGACAATGTGTTTTGACATCATGTTAAAATACATCCAAACTGATATCACTTTATTTTGTCATCATTACCTAGCTGGATTTCTAAGATACTGCTTTTTTCTGACAACTTTAATCAGAAAGATTTCAGTCCAAGTGGCAAGTGCTAAGAAAGAAAGTTTTGCCGATGTTAAACATGACCGTGTAGCACATTACTGCTGCTCAAACTTGCACTGGCCAGATATCCCAGAATATAACAGATTAGTCACACAGTACAGGGCCTCAGATCATAAAACATGAAAATGCCTTTTCTTCTACAGCATGATAATAAATGTAATAAATTGTACAGTAATTCTATTTCAGACACTTGAGGCAGGAGGCCCAGCAGCAAAAATGTTGCTGCAAACCAGAACCTTCTGCTGCCGTTGGAGCGTCTGACGTGCACTCGCTTCACGGGTCCCTGTATAGAAACCAGAAAATATTTCCTGAATGCTATTAAAAAAGTGAGATTTCTAATTCGCAAGCTTCACTGAAATGGAAATTGCCACATATGCGATTCTAACTAAAGAACAGCAATGCCAGTTCCTGTACAGAGCTCTAAAATGCATCTCTGGGCTCGAGCTTTAGCTACTGCAAACCCGTCTAAACCCCTTGAATCCAACAGAGCTTTGAGAATTTATGGACATGTGAAGATCTGACCAAGATTTTGGGGGAAGAAATAATGAACAATTTTCAGCTCTAAGCTTCTTGTTACCAGTATGAAATTCAGGGATTGATTCTGAAACAATTTGCTATAGAAATGAACTGATAAACTATCCCTGGCTGCCAGAAAGATGCACATCATACCAATTGGAACACGTCCACTTACAGCTATATCACTCAGCTTCTTCTTTTTTTTATTTACTATTTCTTCATTCTTTCTCTACAATGAATTACAGAGCAACTCCAGGGAAATCAACACATTACATGTACTAAGAAGTATATTTCTTCAGCACAGCAGCTCAAGTTCTACTTACTAAAATGATTGCTGATAAAATCTCTAATTTTAAGCATTAATGCCAAAGATTTTTCTGCCATTCAAATCTGATCAAAGAGATTAAAGAATTTTTTCTTTTCCTTGCACTCTCCTAAACCATAATACTTAACAGAAATTGCTTGTATTATCTTATTTCAGAGAGCAGGCTAGAACTGAGACAATCCCTTGATCCCAGTTCATGAATAAAGCATTTAATGGACTGCACTTGTCAAAGGACACACTAAGCATTTGATCTATACAGTAAACAAATATCTATGAAAAACAACCTCCCAAAACAAAAAAAATTGCCATTGCAACTCATTATTTAAGATATTTTCCTTCCTTCTTCTCTTATTTCAGGATTAAGACTCTGAAAGCATTGATGGGATGACAGACTCACATCGAGATAAATCCAGAATTTTTCAAACAACTGATGGCAACAATTTATATTCCAGGGAAATAGCTAATCAGACCACCTATAGTTCATACACAGCCACTCTCCAATAGAAGGAATTAATTGTTCCAACACCAGTATATGTATAATTATTAAAGAAGTGACAGAAGGCTAAGTTGTATCCTGACATTCCAACGCTCTCTGCATCTTTTTTAAGAGTTTCCTTTGGGTATTTCCAAGAAAGGAGAACTTCTGCTGGCAGAAGAAAATTAAGCTACAGAACTGTGAGCCTACATAACTATGAACCCAGCTGACCTGAAGAATTTGATACATACCTACAAAACGCTCTTTCATGCTCTCAGAAGACAAGATGAAATATTACAAGCAAGTAACTGCAGCTATTACCATGAGCAATACTGCACAGCCAGTTCCATTTAATGCAAATTATAGACTTGTTTCTACTGGCATTGACCATTTTTCACTAGCCAAAATCCTAGTGGGCTGAAATGTCTGAGAGGCACACATATAAGACTATGTCAATTTTAACAAATATATTTATTTTTAAGTTATTAAAACTATTTTTTCTACCACATTTTTTTCTACCTCAGTTTTAAAGCTCAGTGCAGCTTCTTCAATTATCTTAAAAAATAAGAATTGCAATTAATTTAAAAAAAATCTTTCTCAATACAATGAGCCTTATTAATGCAATGAGCTGTTAAGTGACAGACTAATGAAACATCAGCACAAAATTGCACTGATATTTAAAATTAATCTCTGAAATAAGCTCATAGTGTAGTACTGACTATGTAATTCCAAGGTTATATTTTAACAGGTCACACTATTTTTTTGTCACGTGTGACTGCCATGATCCTGTAAAGAAGGAAGCAGTACCAGACATTGCACATCACTTGTGTAAGCATCAGCCTTCTTTTCAAATTACCTCTCCCATACAAATGGTAAGAGAAACTCCATGAGTATCTATTGGAATTTTCAAAAAGAACTAAGGCAAGACATGGCTTCCAGAGAGCAGTTTATGTTTCTATGCTGCTAGTTCAGATTAAGTTCAGTTCCCATGAATTTTCCCCTTTGAGCTACACAGTAATTTGCTTTCCAGGGAAACCAAAACCAGGAATTAGAGGTTATGTTAGGAAAGAGTGATAAATATCCTTAGTAAGAATGACCCACAAAGGTCTGATTTTGCTGCACTTTTTCTATTTACTTTTTATTATTTTTGCCAGATTTCTGCATCATTAAGCACTACTCAAATAGCAGGACCCTCTCTGCAGCAGACACTGCACAATCGGCCTACAACCAGTCCTTAGCCAAAGATTTCACAGTTTAAGAACAGATTTGCTCTTGCACAATGGAGGCACACACACGTTTGTGAAATGTTCCCTTTCCCCAGAAAAAAGGCATGCAGTGAGTGCTCAGGTCAGTGACTGACTGCAAAAGGAGCCAAGCTATACAGGACTACCCTGGAGACACCTAAAAACAGATGAACATGATATTAGAGCAGGCTGCTAAAGTTAGAGTACCTGAATGAGAACAATCACCTTAGTAATGATACTTGAAGAAATTCTGTGGGATTTACATATCATCCAAACTAATGGAGAGGGTCACATCAAAGTCGCTCACTAGGTCAGGAACTGATAAGCACATAAGCTGGTAATGCTGTCACTGTGACTATGAAGAGAGCGTGCAGAAAAAATTGTGAGTGAGGTAACTACAAACTCATTTTCCCTATATTGAGGTTGAGTAGATGCTTTTTACAACCCATCATGATCACTGAAAAGGAGAATCCTTCATGAGACAGTTCAACCCCTCTCTCTCTTCACAGTAGACAATACTTACTCCAGCCACCCCGACACACATGGGAAGGGAGGTCAAGGAAGTCACAGTACCTGGGGAATTGACTTCATTTGAATCATTTTGACTGCCACTCTGATTAAGAGGCAATGTAGAAGCAACTCCCAGAAACCATTCTGGGCATTTTTAAAATCAGATATTTCCCTTTGTTGTGTACAGCTAAATGCTCCTTTTGCAGGGCTGTAAAAGCAGGTATTGAGAGAACAATACAACTCTTTATCTCATGGTACTTATTTAAAACAAACCAAATGGCATGTCATATTGCAGCTATGGCTCTATTACTAGTGACCAATTCAGGTTGCATTTTTCCAGTTTCATCACTCCTAGTAAATTACTTGCACTTGATGTAGACCAGGCATGAAATGAGCAGAAAACAAAACTTTGGCCATTTTAATTTAAATTCTCATAATGGCAGGTCAAATTTACGTGAACTCTTTGGTGAATTGGTTCCTTTATTAGTACCCAGTTTAATTCAAATCAGAGTCTTCTACAGAAGATTAATTAAATATTAATCAAAAGTCCAGGGCAGTCTAAGCTTCTGTTCCATTAACCTAAATGTGACTCCANCCCGCCCTATTTTAAAGAAGGCTTTTCGTTTTTTTCCCATTATGGTGCAACTCCTTGTAAATGCAGACGTGCTATTTGCAGTGTATGTTTAAAGGTCGTGATTCTTTTTCCTTTTCTAATTAAAGCTGCTCTTAATCACAATTAAGCTTTCAAGAAACAATTAACAGAAGTCAAAACTTTTTCCATCAATATGTTTAAGAGATGTACAGTGTACACCCTCTATTACCACTGGTGTCACTGAACTAATTATGTGATGTTAAGGTTCACCTTCTCGGGTGTAAATTTTGGTTTGAGTTGACACTAAAAAGAAACATCAATTTATTAGGAGATAAAACTTGTTCCACAGTAATGGAACAGCTGTGTATATAAATTTATTGCAGCTTAATGTTCTCACACATAAAGCAATTAGAGCTTTCTGACAGACAGACTTGCTAAGTATAGTGTGGAGCATATAGTAATATGCAGTTA
The DNA here is from genome assembly GCA_013398115.1 of Falcunculus frontatus. Lineage (NCBI taxonomy): Eukaryota > Metazoa > Chordata > Aves > Passeriformes > Falcunculus > Falcunculus frontatus. The sequence continues at coordinate 248,974 of VZRV01007025.1, read as the reverse complement.
CAGGCACAACATACTTAAGAGTGATCATATATATTCCATACAGTAATATCAATTTCTCAAGCCTTCCAACCCTAGATGTGTCCTTAATTAACATAAATGCATGCTTATAATCATGTGAAATTTTCCTTTTCTGAGGAGGAACCTTTTAATGCCACGTCATTTTATTCATAGACACCTCTTGTGCTTAATTTGGCTTCTCCTTCTGCAGGAATAGATACAGCCTAGGCCTGGTTACTTTAGGTGGGCTTAATTGTTTTCCACACAAAGGATAAAGGAGGAAATACTGTTGTCATGAGATTGCTTAAAAAAAGATCCAAAAGTAAAACCACATACATGGTGTTTGGGATAAGTATCTTTATTTCTGGAACCATAAAGTATGAACTCATGGAACAAGCTGTGTTCATCGAGCATCATTTCCTCTCATCATCTGCTCCCAGCTAACTGTAGTTGCCTTCAAATAGCTTCCAGGATATTTTTCCTTCCTTTCTATCTTTCCTATAGGACAATTATATTTAACTTAAGCTAAGCATTGTGGTTCTAAGGATATTGATCAGCAAGACCAGCAATGGGAGCTGAGCATTATGGAGCAGTGGTATTCCCAACTAATGGCATTTGCTACGTTTTTGTAGCATATTGGAAGCTTGAGAAATATTAGATCTTGGACAAGGATACATGAGTAATTGAGATGATAATCTTCCAGCTGATGCACTAAGTGGTTAGACTAAATGGAGTTTTTCAAAAGAAAGTCCTGAGAAAAAATAAGAGTTTCATTATGTATGGGGGTACAGACATGTTGGTTTATATTAAATTAAGGATTAAATTAAGTGACAGGGAGATTATTACTATAAAATAACTGCATGACTTTTTTTAGGCTAAGATTTTCAAAACTGTCTAAGACAACTGCATTGTGTTTTATACTTTATTTGAACTGATATTGAAGTTCTGCTCTCTGAGCAGAATGCTTCTGTCCCAACCTTTCAGCCACAAAGCACTCGTGAAATTACAGTTATCCAAATCAAGGAGCTGAATGAAAAATCATTTTATTTCCTCTTTCTTTTCTATTCTTTTCTTAAACAGGATTTGCTTTCAGGAAGATCAGTGCCCTGATCTCTCTGTAAGCTCTACTACAGCCAGGGACACATGACGTGGGGCAGAGGAAAAGGCAGGAGTCTGGCTTTTTCAATGGAAATTGGTCCCTAGGGTGTCCTGCACTCACTGTGTATCAACCAACACAAGAGGCATTTAGATCCTCAGGCAGCTTTAAGGAAACCAGGGTAAAGTAGAAGAGGAGCCTAAGAAAGTATCTGTATTGGTTTGGCACAGCCTGGTTTTAGGTAGCAGGGGGGCTACAGAGATGGCTCCTGTGAGGGAGCTGCTGCAAGATTCCCACTATATCCAGCTGAGCCAATGGCTGATGGCTCTGAAGATAGACATGCTGCTGGCCAAAACTGGGCCAGTGAGAGAGGTTGGTGACACCTCTGTGATGACATATTTAACAAGAAAATAAAAAAAAATTCACAAGATTTTGGATTCTGGTCAGAAAAGAGGAGGAGGTGAGAATATGTGAGGGAAACAACATGGCAACACCAAGGTCAGTGAAGAAGGAGGGTGAGGAGGTGCTCCAGGCGCTGGAGCCAAGACTCCTCTCCAGGCCGTGGTGCAGACCATGGTGAAGCAGCTGTGCCCCTGCAGCCCATGGGTCTACAGGGGATGCAGAGATCCACCTGCAGCCCGTGGGGGAGGTGCCCGTGCCGGAGCGGGTGGGTGCCTGGAGGGGGCTGTGGTCCTGTGGGAGACCCACGGAGAGAGAGGCCTTGCTCCCAAGCTGGAACAGCCTGTCCNGTGGGAAGGAGGGAAGGGCTGGGGGGGGGTAAGGTGTTTTTTTTACTTCTCATTATCCTCCTCTGATTCTGTTAGTAAAAAATTCACTTCACAACTTGAGTCTGTTTCACCCTTGAAGTGTTTTTCTCCCAGTCCTTATCGCACATCTCTCTCATGAAGCATTCGTTTATATATCTATGTATATATATTTATTTTCTTTCATTTTTTTTTTTTTTCCCTCCTCTGTGCAGCTGTGGCAGGGGAGGGTGAGCAAGTGGCTCTCGTGCCATTGGGCACTCTGCAATGGGAGTCTGGAAATCCACTTGGTCACATGAGGAAGACAAATCAGTGGTGAGGTGCTCAGAGTCCTTCTCAAATTGAAACGTTAACAAATAAAGCAAAAATTTATGAACAAAGGAGATAGACAGGCACATACTTTTTATCCATTTTTTAGTTTAAAGGGATGTGGTTATCATCTGCCAAAACAGCAGCATGAAACCCCCTCTAAAAAGAGGGAAACTGCACAATACAGGTAACAACTTGAGCTTTGATGGTGCTGCTATCACTAGGCCATCAGAAATGCATAAGTGGTGCCAAGACACCCAGCATTTTCATTTCACTGTCTTTTCTGCTTTTGTCTTTGAGCTATGACACGGGTCAGTGAATCTGAGCACAGAGCAGAAGCCAGGAATTCTTAACTCTCACAACTTTGGAAAAGTTATTCTTAACCTGTCTCTGCTGCAGGTGCAGGAAACACTATCTGAAAAATTCAACAATATTTAACTTCAGTGGAGGACTGATCTAAAGACTAGTGCTTCTGGAAAAATCCTGAAGATAAAAAATGTCAACAACTTAACTAACTATTCTCCATTATGGTATCTTTGCAGCATACTAATTGAAAATAACTCGCAAATAAAAAAATGTTATTTTTAGTATTGCTGTTACAAACAAAAGATGAGCTACTACTGAAATTTAAATCCCTTATAAAAATACTCTTCCCAGTAATTAAACATTTCTGCAGTTCCAGACTATTTAGTTCAGGGAATAATTTATTCTTAACAAACTTAAAAAGAACACCCTATCTCCTATTTCTTTCATGATACACTTAAAAACCTAAATTATGGAGCAGTGGTGGGGTTTTTTCCCGTTTCTCTTTTTTTTTGAAAACTGTCACCTATCCACCACGCTAAATAGATTCCTTTCCACTATGCTGACAGCTGTTTCCCAGGTAACCAACCTAGCTAGAAGTTGACTTCAAGCAGTGTAGTGGAACCAGTACTCACATCCCTGCATTTACATGTTTTGAGGAGCCCTTTTTAACAGCTGCACTGTCCCCACTGCCCCCAGCAGCCAACAGGAGGTGGGAGTATCCAGGAAGTAATTGAATAAAGCTCATCAGCAGTCAAAAAATACCAGCTAAGGGCAATTTTATGTACAGAATAGTAAATGCCATTGGTAGTTGGAAATTAAAATTATCCTCAGTGGTAAACCAGCAGGATTAGGCTTCACACGAGCTGTCACTTTTCACGGGTTCTGCCTGATTCTTCCCTTTTCCATAAGGGAACTGGGAGAAAAGCGGCAGGCGTTTTGTTGCTTCTTTCTATAATCAGGAATCATTGTCCCCCCAACTTCTGAAAGCAACTGTTTAATACACCTTACTTCATAATTCAGATTTCATCTGCTGTCATCCAGCATTCTTCTGAATTTCATGGTGATTGAAGTACATGCAATTCTAGTCATTTTTTGTCCATCTGTACTTTGCTGCTATGTATTAATTGAAAACTGAATTACTCTATAAGGCATTGGCTACATTTGAAAGTATTTGTTACACTTCTCTGTTGTTCTGGTTCAGGTGCTTACTTTTTAGATCCATAGCATCCAATGTTGCAGTGTAGAGTGCTGACAGAAAAGATTATATATTGAACAATTGAACAGTGCACTAAAGGAGCAAGATCTACCCTATAAGCATACAGGGCTTTTTTTTCCCCCTAAGATAATGAAAAAGCTGTATCTTTGGGAAATTCAATACCAGATGTAAGAGGGTAGTATTGCTGATCAATCAGTTCCTAATACTGCTTGTTAAGGAAACCCCACCGAGCTTAGGTAGGTTTATTTTTATGAAGAGAGGAATACACTTCTTTCAGTCCCCCCCCCCCCCCCCCACCCCAAGACTCCCCTTTTATTCTGCTGCAGTATGAGGTTACAGATCCAACAAATGGGATGATCTCAACAGCTATGTAGGAAATGCACAATGCCATACATGAATGAACATATGCACACCTGGCCTGTCACATGAAGACAGCTGAAAGTCTTGAACAATCATTGCACTCTGTTTTAAAATAAAATCAGGCTTTGGCTTGAGGAACACAAAGGTATTTGCTCACATTGTGCTCAACTGTTCAGATATTCAGTCATCCAAGAATTTCCTATTCACAATTTCATTTCAGACACTGCTTTTTTTCCAGTGTTAACAGAATGGTCCTTTAGAGTTAGCTGCAATTTAATTTTCCTGTTCTCCTAGCAGTTTGGATCTAACCACTGTCCAAATAGACCTGCTTTGAAAATTGACATTGTCTTCTCCCTTTAATATTCCATGAAAGACAGACCGACCACTTTGCACAGTAACACAAATGTCATCACAACTATTCTAGTTTCATCTAGAAAGACTCAATGGTGCCTCTTATCTAAATAAGCATATCTAGCAAATAATCTACCATGCTCTCAAATTCCTGCTTTGCCACAAGCTCTGAGGTCAGACCTCCTCAGCCGGGGTCCAAGAAGCAAACAGTGATGAATGGAATCAGCCTGCTTTGTGGTTTCTTAGTGCCTGTGGTGGAAGATACACCAGGACATCCCAAATCTGGCCCATTTCCCCGTGGAACACAGTGAGTCTCTGTGAGACGGTCACTGCCACCCTAGAGCAGTACAAATAGGAGCAGCATGGGGAAGAGAGTAAGAGAAATTCTTTCTTCTTTATGTCCTCACATGAGCATGGAAGGGGGCAGAATACTATGTATTTCAGTACTGTACCACAGTTTCTTCATCCAAGATCTATTATGTTGGTTTTAATAATTTACGGGAACTTCTTTTGCATAATATAATCAAGTTTCTTAAAATGACATTGTATTAAAAATAGATCATATTGAGGGCTACACATACCATTTTCCTAAAGATAGTGCTTTCAATATATTTCCTGCCTCTGAAATATGCACTGGAGGTTACTGATTTCTAAGACCACTTAAGAATTGGAATTTCTATGAAGTACAAAATTCAGACTCTGGTGAAAAGTCAAATACTAAATTCTTCCATGAAAGGAGCAGCTATGGAAAAAGCTAGGATGCAGAAATGGTGGAAAATATTGCTCTAAAATTATCTAACAAAATGAAATACTTCATTATTCCTTAAATCATAACATTCATTTTAATTCACCTGAACTGTACATGTTCCATTTGGGATCACTTCAAGGAACACCTATGCTGTTCCCAAATTGCTACAGGCTGTCATGGACTGCAATTGAAGTGGTTTATGCAGCTATTCTCCAATACAGGATTTTCCAGCAAAACTAGGTATTTCATGAAGTACACCACAAAAATTCAAGCAGAAGTAAGAATATATTGCTTTATGAGAGACAACATTCAGTAATAAGTTGCCACAGAAGACCATACCCATGGTACGTGGTGATATTGACAAGAAAAAAAAATTATTTAACATATTAAAATATTTTATCGTGGATTGAATTGCCTGATCTGCAATTATAATATGTTACAATTACACCTTCATAATGAGATATTTTTGATACAGAAAAATTAAAATCTATATTTTAGGAGGTTCCAATGGTGTACTAAACTTTGCTCATCAACAAATTTTATCATAAAATAATTAAGTTTTAAATTTTAAAAAATGTGAGAAAGAGAAAGCAATATTTTATTTCTTATTTGTACAACTCTGTGGAAGCCATATAAAAATCTGTTGGAAATGCACCCACTTTCCGTACCACTGGTGAAAAAATCCCAATCCTCTTCAGAAATAATGGGCAATTTATGCTTTCTGAAATTAGCTACAACAGCATAATTGCTGGGTGAGGCATACAGCATTTTACAGGCTGAGTTTTTCCTCAGAATGAGATCCTGAGGCTGGTTTTAGATGTGTTATCTTCTGTAATCACTTCTGGTGCTCAAAGCAATTGCTTTTCAATGGGAAAAGCAAGTAAGAGAACAATAGTATACAAGAACAGAGTTCAGCAGTTTGTAAACCTTGACCCTTCATATCATTCATTTATTGACCAAATTGATAAAAGTGTGTTACGATTTAAGGACTACAACCCTCATCTGAGATGGCACATGGAGCACCATGAAGCTGGTGGCTGGGAAGAAGAATTTAGAGAAGAAACTTGTTTAAAATCTGATGCCTTCACAAGGACCTTTCCCTCCTCTGTTCGAACAGTGCGAGAGTTTTGTACAAGTAAAATGCATGTAAGGGAGATGAGAAACAAGAAAGAAACACTTCACCTCCTGCTTCATTCTCCATTAGCAAGCAAAGGGTGTCGGAGATGGAGGGTGGGTGAGGCAGAGATGATTAAGAGTGTTCATGGGAAGTCTGGGAGAAGCAGGTGCTGCTGCTGCAACAACAGCATTTAAAGTCAGGAAAAGAAGCTGCCGAGTAAAAACATATGGTAATAGACCAAACTTGCTGAATGGAATGTATATTTTTCCCCTGCTTACTCTCTGCCAAAGAAAGACTTTGGTTTTATGTGTCAGAGACTTTAAACAATAATAGGCCACTGCAGGAAGCAAATGTTAATGACCATAGTGTGAAAGAGCTGTTTCTGAGTAAAGGGAAAGGATTTCTAGAGGTTTTAGGCTATTACTGCAGGTCAATACACACATCTGCTCTTCAAGAGTTTAGCTCCATGGTTTTTCCTTTCAGGGCATCCAACCACCTGTCTTCTGCAGGAAGAAAGTCAATGGAACTGGGTTGTAAGGATGCTGGGGAGGGGAAAAAACAAGGAGAGTACAGCAGTGAAAATAGGCTGACTACTCCTTGATCCTGTTTTAGCTGGCGCAAAAGCAAGAAAGAAGGCATCATCCAAGACACCTCTGCCTCTCAGCTCTTATTTTCTCCTGCAGATCGACTAGTAAAGAAATGAAGTGAAAAGGATTGTGGAGAACTCATATGAGAGAAAGCAATTTTCTGAGAAGCAAATTTAAAATAGAGGGGAGTTAAGGGAACTTCAAGGAGAGAGGAAGGGGAACAAACATATGTCTATGGAGATACCAGGAGATTTAAAGGTTGATGAAGTACTTATGCATAAATCTGAAGGGGAGATAGAGAATAGCACAATAAAATGTGACAGTATTACTGGAGAAGGTACTGGGAAAAGATGGAAAAAAGAACAGGGTTTAGAGAATCTATAAAGAAGATATAAATAATAATGTGAGGATCATCTCACTTAAATTTTAGACGTCTAAAGAACTGAGTGAAATGTCTGAGTGAAAGCTTGTCAGTTTTTACTCCAGGGAGAAAAATCAGTACACAGAGACTATGAATGATGGGTGTAAAGCTTGCCTTAGACACCTAAGGATCCCAGAGGACATGACCCCTAGAGAGGCTTCTTTCTACTTGATATAAGAGGACTTTGGTAGAAGCCAAACTTTAGAAAAGACTCCCAACTCTATGAGAATGAGACTAAGAAGCTGAAGACAAATGGTTTACCTGAGTGAGAACCAGACTCAGGCAAGTGAAGGCAGTAGAGAGAAGACAAATCACTGGACAAATCACACAAATGAGCAGAGAAAGAAAAGTTAATGGAGGAAAGAAGCACTTGAGAAGCAGAGATCTAACAGAAAGTTGGTTTCATTCAACCTTTGAGTATGCAGTGAAATAAAGAAAGTTTGACCTCGAGATCAGAGCCTTTATACTTGGAAATATAGTGTTCCTTTGGTTCTAGTCTGAAAACAGTATGTGCATAAGAGTAGTTTTTCCTTTTCAGAAGATGAACATCTAACAGCGTAGGACTGGAAGGTCAGCAAAATCCACCAATCCCTGCACCCTGTAGCCTCAGGCTTAGCAAGACTGTACTCCAGAAAAATCCTCCTTTTCCACCTCCTAGCCTGGAACAGTGCAAAGCTACAAAATACTCTGAGAAAAGAATTAAAACTCTCCTTGCAAAAGACAGTAAAACATACAAAACTCACTGTGTCAGACAGAGAAAAACTACAGGCATCAGCAAGACCTAGGCTACATAAAATGCCTATGTCGGTCCTTTGAGAACTACATTTCACATTATAAAGAAAACAAACCTTTCCCTTTCATATAGAGGTCTCCAATAACAAGACATTAAGAAAACGTGTCCTGACTCCAAAAGGGGTGTCCAGCCCATCCTTGAGTTCTAGTGGGAAGTACCCAAGCCGTGTTTGTCAGTGCAACAAGGAGCATCATCATTTCCCAAGATGTGATTAAGCTCTGAAACTTCAGACAAAAGCCCAACCACCTGCCTTGCCAAGTCAAAGTAATTCTGGCCTTTTCAGGTGACTAATGGATGACATGAAGCATGGGATTAATTAAATACAACATAAATTCAGAACAACAGATACAAACAACAAACTGTGATCTTGTCTGCTTTCAACTTCCTCTTGGCAATACCAACAAATCAAATACCCAAAGGTTAATATCACATACTTTATTTTCAAGACAACAGCATGGAAACTGGGCAGTCACAGGAAAAGTAAACTAGATATGATTAAAGAAATGTTATGACCTTTGTGAGACTTTGAGGACTCCTGAGCAGCCTGCGAGTTAATGTGACAGATGAGAGAGATTGGTGTTTGTTTACAGCATGTCGAAAGGCAATAAAAGAAACTACAGAGGAAGAAAGTAACAAAGAACAATTCTGCCCAGCTGAATGCCCCTTCCCCGAGTCTGCTTCCCTGTTTTCAAGAGAGGGGAAACGCCATGCATCCATGCTCTGAGCCCCTGAGTCATGTATTTATAATTTATTAAGAGGTCAAAAATGGCATTTGCTGGGTCTCAGTATTCAAAACTCCTTGAATTGCTCTAAGAACTGAGACTCTGTGCTTAAATTCAATAACCAGAACTTATTGAACACATCCATTATGACAGGAAGTTCACCTGCAGCAAAACTACAAATTCCTACCCAGTCTGTGCTGCACTTTGTTCAAGACCCAGGATCAGATTCTCTACAAGAAGCTTCAGCATTAGGTATTTCAGGTCAGTCATACCAGGAGACATGAGCTCAGAGAATGCACTTAAATGCACTTTGATCCAGTTTTCTCTCTTTCCTTTTCTCCATGTACTGTATTCTAAACAGGCTTTGCCAAAATATGAAGTACTTTGCATGTCTTTTGTGTTTGACTGGTCTTCTTAGATTAAAATAAAAGCTTAATGAAAGTCGACAAAGAACAGCCTGTAACATTTTAAAAGATATGTTCGAACATTAAGTGATTCATCCTCACTGGCTCATTAAGAAGAGGAAATTGCGGCAGAATTCAGTGTTAAAACCACTCAGAGAGTAGATGACAGATCCAGGATCAGTTCTTATAAATTACTGTCTCTCACCCTCACTCTCAGTCCCAGCCCTGCAATAAACCTCTGTGGGAAAGTTTCCTGGGCCGGCTCAGAGCCATCACGTACTCAGAACAGGCTGTCACAAGTTGAGAAATGTGCTCGTCCTTTCTTCTTAGCATTTCACCAAAGTCTCAGCTCTTTCAAACAGCAGGCTTATGATTTCAATAATCCACCATGGTAAAAGTCATTTGTAGAATTAGATATATTGCTAGCTATTGAAGTATTTTCTATTACCTATTAGTGCACTGTGGAGCACATCAATACAGAGCCCAGATATTACAGCGAGGGACACTCTGAAAATGCCTAAGCAGACTGATCAATTTAATCTGTTGCAATACAGTGCATTAGCAGGATGGCTATTTTTTTTTTCTTTTTCTTGGCACAGCTTAGGGAGCTCAGAATTAGGACAAATATTCTCTTTTCTCCTCAACAAATGCTTAACAAATGACAAAAGTGACAGCTTTGAAAGATTGATTTTTTAAAAGTGAGGTTCTGTACGGTAGCTTATGAAAGCACTTCAATTTAGAATGATTATTAATCAACCATCCGTTCAGATAATTTTCTAATTTAGGGGAAAAAAAATCTATATTCTGTCTCTTACATCCCCATCAGGTACTAAAGTATGAATGTCTGCACTTATTAACAAATACAAATAAGAGAGTATTATCTGATGCAGAGAGACAGAGTTAATGCTGAGATGTAATACTTCTACCTGACAGAAGATGTTCTGAATTTTAGTACAGAAGAGTTATAATCTGAACTTTAAATATTTTATTATATCGCGGTCATAAATACCACACGTATGAAATGGCAAACCTATTCTGACAAACTGGAAAATAAGTGCTTGTTCTGTATGCTCTCTCTGGTTAATTCAACATAGAACAGAGACTTAATTTCCTATTAAAAAAACATGAGATAATAAAACAGCAAGTGCAACTAAGGACAAAAAGATAAGAGTACAATACAAACAGCAGAACTGGCAAATAAAATTTTAAACCTGAAGAATTAAAAGATATTTTGACTGATGCATTTATAAGCCTGTCCTTACACTGATTTATTGTTGTGTGGTCTATCTACTTTGTTTGCCCAGCACGAATACTGTGAAAATTGGAAATATAATGTGAATATTTATCACTACAACATTATTCTGAAACAACCCAAAGCACTCAAGTAGCATGTAAATACCATAAATTAGTTTTCTAAACAAAGTGCATTTAAAACTCAGTCCAGAGGAGTTATGTGCCTAAATCGGATGAGGATAGAAAAGTATCTACAAAGTAGGTCTTCAGTTTCCCGGCCAACTTTTCTAACTGACTGACTGCCAGATCAAAGAGGAATGCTACCCTTGCTGTAGCCATGCTTAACAGAATAAAACCTGACTTGGAAACAATAATTGCATGTCTGGGGGACTGTTCTCCCTTGAATTCCGTAGGAATTTTCAGAAGGAAAACCAAAATAAACGTACGACTCCAACAAAATATTCTTGGAGGGAGACACTATTGACTTGGAGGCTACATCATTTTTAGGTGTGACTCATAATCCTTTCTAAATGGACCTTGGAATCATGTCTGGTTGAAAAATCCAAGTTTATTGTGACATATATATACATAGGCATAATTTATGGAGGAAGACATGCAAACACAATTGTAACACAAAATACGTGGCAAGGGAGTCATTTACTAGGCTTTCATACAAAATACAAATTTATTACTAAATGTCTATGCCTAAAACTCAGTATGTAGTACATCATATTTTAAATTATTAACATCTCTGCTGGAGAAGCTTCCTTCATAAAATATTTACACAGCACGTCTCAGGACTCTGTATTTTGCCAGCAGTTACTCAAAGTGTAAGATAAATATAGTTAGCAGGTCATTCTTTCCCTTGATAAGCTATTCTTTTCACTAAAAAAACCCACCCAAATGTTTAAACTATGCTACTGCTATGGCCTTTGTTATGAAATATTGCATCCAATATAATGATACATTTTGACCCCTGAGAGTGGTCAGGGTCAGAGGGCATCACTTTTGCTAATGACAGGGCATGGCTGTAAAACACAAGAGGCAGGCATGTTCCAATTACTTTTCCAATTAGTAGTAACAATCAATGCAGCTTCAAAAAGCCTTAAGGAAACTGGCAAAATGTTGCAAAGTATGGATATGATTCTCCTTTAAGGAACAAGCTCAAGAACAATAAAACTATTAGTAGTCCTTTGATTATTTTTTCAATACTACAAGAGCATTATTACTCTTTCTTTCAAACCAGGCAGTCTGGAAGTGTTGCCTTTTCAAAATCCAGGCAGCTCTTCAAAACAAGAATGACATAACTTATTCTTTTCCAACCAAGGCAAGAAGAAAGCTTCATGGTCATTTTGCTAGAGAAAGGAAACAGAATTTATGATGCAAACTTCAAATATGTTGGATTTTTATTTAAAACTAAACAATAATTATGCTCTAATTTTTCCGAGTGTGAAAATGTCCTGTGCAACAGAAAAAAAGAGTCTCCAGCATTTCAAACTCTTGGCAAACAATTGCCTGGGCTACTAAAAATCTTCTCAACACAGTAGGAGAATTCTCTTGGCATTTGTATATTCAGTTTGTCAATGCCAAAACAAAATTTTAAAGAAGACGTAAGAAACCAGACAAGCAGAACTATAGACTCAAATGGATTTTAAAATAAAATAGACCCAACCGTACCCAAGACACATACGTTTTGAAATACATAAGATGCTACTGTTACCAAACATTTGGCAACATAATTTAAAGATGCATTTGAGCCACTTTCTTCATGTTCACAGTTTTCTTTAGGATATGAATTTACAACTATTTGGATTAATTTTGTATTAAGGTTAATTGAAATACAGAAAAAACATGATGAAGTAGCATTAATTTTAAACTTCACAATATACACACATCACTTTCGACTGTGGGCTAAGTATTCCACAGCAATATCTTTCACATCCCAAACTCATGGAAGCACTGAAAAGAGAATTCTGTCTTGATCCCATTTCATTTTTGTTTTGATGTAAAAGGGACATCTTTTTAATGAAAAAAAAATTACAGACCATATAAGAAATGAAAAATATCTTCATGTCCCTTACTACACAGAAATTATTAGCAAAAATGCAAAGGAATTTTTTTTTTTTTTTTAATATTTAGGGAGAAAGAATGCTGTCAATTCAATAGTAGATAAGGAGATTACTGAACAGCAAACATCTACATGATTTTTTTTCAAATTTGCAAGAGGAGATTACTTGTGGTTTATAGTTTTTAATGCATGGTCTGAGGGTTTTCTCTGGACAAGTATTTTGAATTGTAATATCTACTGTAATACAGTAGAAATTCTGAAATCTATAAAAAACACAATGTGTCAACATATCAAGGAAATAAATGGGATCATCTCAACACGACTTCATTGTAAGGAAAAATTGTGAAAATAGTGTTAAAGGAGGCAGTCAGTCGGATTGAGTGGTAGCGTGATTAATACCAATCAACACTGTTTAATAGAAAACAGGTCTTCTTGGGAAATTTCATACCATTTTGTGATGATATTACAAATTCAGTAGATAAAGATAACTTTTGAAAATACTTGCTTTAATTTCTGTATAAACATCTCTCCCTATTATCTCTCTGATGAAAAAGTAGCATGGCACAAAATCAACATGGCTCATATATTAAACATGTTAAAGAACACTGAGAATATGAAAAACAATTTGTAAATAAGGAAGCAACAGCTAATGGGAATATCTTTGGTGACATTGTAAAGATGTGCATTATGAAGAGACAAGGGGGCTGAACAGCAAACACAAGATACATATGAAAACCTGCCTACTTCAGAACAAAATTCTGGGCACAAGTGATAACTAAAAATATCTTAGCAGTCCTAATAAACAACCAATAGAAAATGGATTCTTACACAGCGACTTTGAGAGCTTGTGTATTCAGTGCATTCTTGCACCTGGATGCGCAATGTAGGAACAGAAAAGTCACATATACCTGAATATGACATTGATAACATTAAAAGAAAGTAATCTGCAGTTTCTGTCACCACACTTTCAACTGAATGTCTATTAGAGGAACAGAATATACCGTAAGAGTGACAAACCTTTGGAATAATTTACAATATATGCAGTTATTTTTTCTCTCACCTGAAACCCTAAATCAAAATTAGATGGCTTAGAAATACCATATTGAACAAGTAAAAGAGGAACTGATTAAGAAAATACAGTCCAGCAAAAAATACAGACCTTTTTTGCACAGGGAATATATTTTTGCACAGAGAAAAATATCCCTTCAGCATGGATAATGCTTTCGGAGTTCACAGAGGAGGCATGGGCCTAAAATAAATTTTAATGCTTTTTGTAAAATTATTTTGATGCAAAAAATAAAAGAATAATCACATGTTCTTCCATGTTTACTGATTCTATCTCCTGCATTTCAATATTATTCCTTAGTTCTATTGTGTTTTAAATAAGACTATGTTCAAACCATACCTGACTTTACCAGGGACCAACTCAGCCTGCAGCCTCAATGAGAGACTGAAACCTAAATTGTAAACAAGATTGTAACAATAGGTACAAGCCTGGATCAGCTCTGTGTAACAGTCAGTAAAGCAATGTGTACCCTGCACTTTTACCTTCGGAAAATCACCTGGTTCAGACCAGTCCCAGAGTTCCCACCCACGACAGATAAATGCCACCATAGAATTTCTGTAGCCAAAGAGACACTTGACTATGCAAGTACCCACTTTATTTACTTCACCTATGAATCAATCAAGAGCAGTAGTAAGATAGGAGTTAATTCTTTTTGCTGAAAGATTTGCTAATAGATGTGGAATTTGCATGATAATACACACTCATTACAAAAAGAAATATATGTATTATTTTAGATGAACAAATGAACTACAGAAAGAAAGATTTTAAAAAAAAAAAATTAAAATGTTTTGTTCACTATGTTTTGTAATTGCTTTCCTCAGCATGTATGTGTTTGGCTGCTTATTTGTACACACACAATTAGGTCTATGCAACTGCAGCAGCACTGCAGAGCTCCCTTTAGAATCAGAACTCTTCAGCTGACATGAGGCAGATCTCTAGCTCTACTCCATTCCATCAGTAAATCGAAATTATGTCTAGTGTGGCAGACTCCTCGGCAAGGCAAACTGCTTAGGCTGTCACTCCCCTTGAACCTCCGTCTTCAAGTGAGTATGCTGGGGAAAGGAAAGCAGGGAGGGAAGCATCCCCCAGTCTTGGCTATCTCAGGGATACAGGCTTACCACTGGCCCCAAGCAAGTCTTATCTGTTTTTTACTGACTTCAATCTTAGAAAAATAAAAAGATGACCAGCAGATAGATAGAAACAACTCCTTGAACTTGACCACAGAACCTTCTCCATGACTTTGCTAAAAATTGTGCCTTGCACATGAAGCTGGCATTGTAATTGAAGAACACAAAGAATGTGAGAAGGGTCCCTCAGATGCTGAGCAAAAGATACTTCAGCACATACAGCAGAGTATCCCTTCTTAAAATGATGCACTACATATTTCCATCTTTAGTGATATCAGTGATATGGTAAGTACATTATTTCCCCCTTTCCACCCACCTCTTTCTGCTCTCATTTCTCATATACAGACCATGCCGGCATAAGCAGAAAGGATGAAAGGTAGACTGAAATATGCTTCCATATGGCAATGCAGTGACCTCTGAGACACCACTCCGGATTCACACTTGCAAATAGGTCTAAAGAATTTCCCCTTTGAAGAGCAGATAGAGCAGCTCCTCTCTGCAGCTTGCTGAGCTGGGAAAGTCGAGCATTCAAGCACTTCAGTATTTCATGCTATACGATAGAGGAATTGCTCAAATTTTAAGACATTACTAACAACTATCAGTTTCATAACAGCAGAAAATTAAAGTTGAGATATTGCAAAAAAAACCCCCTAAACATTTTAAAAAATCACTTTTATGTGATGACTCAGAATCTTAAAGAGAAATTATATTCGTCACACATGCCCTAGGTCTGCACTGTGCTTGTGCTTTCCAAAGCTCTTAAATTACTAAACAGAAAACAGGTGTTTAAGTTCTTATGGTACATCTGTCAAATTCATGTCACATTGTTTTTTCCCACTGAATTTAAGCACTAATGTGAATGTGATCTCTGTTAGTTCAGTGATAAAGAACACCCTTCATAAGATACTGGTACAGGTGCTTGCAAGGGGATAAGTAGTCAGTGTTTCTGGCTAACACTCAGTATATTATAAATAATTCATTACTGTAACAGATCCCTCTCTTTGTACCTTTTTTTAGTAACTTCTCTTTACCAAAAGTTAAACCTTCCATGATAGAAACTAAACATTATGATTAATAAGGAGACTTATACCATGTCATTTCACCTACTGCAGGAACAGCAAGTAATGAATGATGCTGTCTCATGGCTCTTGGATTGAGTGAGAGAAGGTGCAGTAGAGGCTGCTTTTAAAGTTTTTCATGGTTTTATATACTGATATGGCTTTATTTTATTTTTAAGGTCAAGGGGCGCTATTAAATCAGTTGACAAATGGCATAACATATGTTCAGAGGAAAGAAGCAGAAAACCTAGGAAGATATTACAAAGTTGCACATTACTGCAGAAAATACACCAAACAGTAGAAATACTATAAAGTTACCACACAATAGACTTCAGTAAACCTATTAATTAGAACACTGTGGACATGATGATGAAGGGATAAAAAGATAAATTATGTTCTTGTTAGAAGAGCCCCCATGTTTATCCACTAGCATGTACAATTAGCATTTAAAATTGCTGATGCAGAAAGTGGTACAATTTTTCATTGCTGCCAGTTCTGGGAAAGGTGCAGTTATGTATTTTCAGGCAAAATAATAGGCACAGAGGTGATGTGCTTTCTCTCAGGGGCAAAGCTTGCCACCTGCACGACTGTTTAGCACCCCAGGCTTGCCAATCAACTGCAGCAGCATCGACAATGAGCTCAGAGGAGACTTTCACTTTGAACTCATCAAGAGGATAAAGGTGTTGCGCATGGCCAAGTGGGAAGGAATTAAATTTTCTTTAAACCACCTGCAAAGGCTAACTCAGAGCAAAGATTTGTTTCCTGACTGACTGGTGCCCCTGAGCATGAATTTTAGATGTTGGTAAAAGAAATAAAAGGCAACTTCCAGCAATTAAATTTACGGAGCTTTCTGTGGTTATAAAATCACCAATATGAAGTGAATAGCAATGCTGGGGGAGAGCAGAGGCTGTTACTCTCCTAATGAAAGTCCTCTGTCTGGGGTTTCCACCTCAACTTCCATTTAGATGCTGCAGCTTTATCGTGCCTATGTAATAGGCAGTTTTGCTTCTTCCTGCCAATAGTCTGCCATGGTAAATAGGAAAAATGTTCTCAAAACTGCACAGCCCGATCACACATTTTATATCTGAGAAATTAGATCAGTTTATGAGCAGAATATAACAGTTCTGTTATCCAAGTCTCACAATTTAATCCCTACTCTTATGACATTTATGTATTTTCCCAAAGCGCCAAGTGATGGAAGTTACACATCCCTTGCATTTTTAATCTAGTTGCCAAAGAAAAGGAAGCTTTTATGATCATGCTGGTCTGTATTTCAAACCATGAACAGCTTTCCAACTGCAGCCTGATTTAAGTTACAATTAGAGATAAAAGTATCAAAAATAATTAGGTTCCTAAGAGTTTCTTACAAATCACTGTCTGGGTCAAGGACAGAAATTGAAATTGCTGGCCCCTCCATTGGGACTGTGGTCATAACTCAGCCCTAAGACAGTGCTGTGGAGCTGCCAGTTGGTTGACCAACATTGTTATCCTGGCTACTCAGCACACATGTAGCTTTAGACTTGCTGAACTTTGGACAACTGGTGCCATTTTTTCAGGTGGGAGTATAATAGGAAGGGAGCTGGTATCTTTCTGGAAACAAGGAGTTTGGAAAATACAGGACAAAAGTCTATAGGACAAAAGACTTTTGATTCTGCTACTCAAAAAAATAATTTTTTCTCCTTTAAAGTAAGACCTACTCAAATGAGTGGTGCAGAAAAGCCTGCAAACACAAGCCACTAAATCTCTAAAGGCTCAAAAATCAATAACATGTATCTAAAGAATAGAAAAATTTTAATCTCAAGACTTCTTTAAGCATCCTCATGATCTTGGGATGGCAAGCCTCAATAACATGATGTAAGAAGTCACATCAAAAAGATGAGAGCACCAAATCCTTGTTTAAAAGTGGAACACATCTGAGATGCAATGCTCAGAGAAATACAGAAGGGGAATTTCCCCACAGAGAATATAAATAAGGAATTAAGAATGGGGTCTGAATTGCCCCCATTTACTATGCCTTGATTCACTGTGAAACACATTGGGAATCAGAAAGATACCTGCTTTACTGCTCAGAACAGATGGGACATGGACTAGCATTGCTTAGGCTCAACCTTTGATGGAATTATTTGTAATTTTCATGAATCTGTGCCTGAGAACTTTATAGGGCATCTACAGAAAGAATGAACCTCCATAATTCATACTCAAGTGTTCCTTAAAAAAACTCTCATCTGCGCAGAAGAGCTGAAGCTATTGAGGGTTAATAGAAAGAAGAGACTAAAACATTACTTTAAAATGTTTCATTCCACCTCATTTTAAAGTTTGCATGTTGATATAATATTGCCATTACCACATTAGATCTGAACCCTCCGCAGCTACTGATATGTCATTATAAATAATTGAATACAAGCCTATTGGTCGCTGTAGCAGAAAAATAAACCCCTGGTAGAAACTGATTCTTTTTTTGTCTAATGTATTTTAAAAAATTAAAAATACCAGATGGTTTTTAATTCAGGCAAAGTGATTAAAAGCTTCCAAAGTCACTTCTTCTCCTCCACTAATTCTGATCTTTCCTCTCCTGTTCATCTATTTTCTGCAAGCTTTAATCCAATGGGCAACAAAACTGACCCCTGCATTAACCTGCAATCCAACTGTTACCTACTCAATGTTGTCATGAACAACAAGATCCCTCTAAAATTGCACTAAGTCAGTCTGCTCAATGGAAGACCAGAGGTACTTTGGTAGCCCCTCTCTGCCCACACAGTGACACAGCCAGAGTATTTACACTACCATCCTGAGCTACACTAACCCTTTTTTTACTGCCTCAGGATAAGCAGAGAACGATGCAGATGCACAAACGTGGCCATTCCAGTTCCTTAGCAGGCTGGTCTCAATGAAGGAAAAAACAGGCTTTTAGGGAAGCAAAATTCTTTCTCTACTGAGTAAACAGCTGAGGAAGACTAACTTCTGTGTCAGTATTCAGTATTGAAAGTTGAGGATGAAAGAATTGCCCCACATGTTGCAAAGAAGCTCTGGTTACCTTTCTAATCTGCAGGGTGAGCATGCACTTCTAGCCACAGCTCACACTTCTGCTGCATAAAAGCTCTCCTTTCAAAAATACAAAATGTCCTGTTTTGTAGCCTGGTTTGACTCCATCAGAAATACAGGGTGTAAAAGTATAGATATGGGGGGCTTCAAGCTTGGCAGTTTCTTACATCTTCTTTTACAGGAGCATAATTTTAGGCTTGAATAACGTAACATGCAAAGCTCTAGTGAAGTGATTTAGGTTCAGTTACTTCCTCTTAAAACTGAGATACAACCAAGGGATGTCACTGCATTAAAATTAGCAGCTGTGCTCTTTTACAAAATATTATCACTGAAACAGTCACAGGAAACCAATACTCAGTAATTTCAGCTATGGACCAGGAAGATCTTCCTACAGACAAATCAAGTGAAAAAAAGAGAGGTATGGGAGAAGGAGAACAAAGACAAATAACTCAAAATGCAAATATTAGGTAGCTGGTGGATAAGCTTCAAAACAATAAAATACACTGGGTTTTCTTGGAAATACACTATTAAGAGCTTACTATTAAGAACCCGGCTAGGAAATGGTGAGGCTCTTTTCTGACACTGATGATTGTGATTAAACATCCTGAAGCATCCTTTGCCCAACAGAGAGAGTTCCTAAACAGAACTTTGTCTTTGTTTTTAGCATAGCTTGGACCTGGACAAACTCCAGAGTATTCAAAGTTCCTGTTTTATTCAAAAAGAGTAAATATAATCAATTTCCTAAATCAGGTGACAATTGTCAACTGTCAACAAAACACTTATCTAGCTCATCATTTTCAGAACAGGAGACATTAAATGCAAAGAAATGGGCAGTTAAAGATACCATAAATCTTCTACTGTTCATATAGCTACCACATGATTTTGGCACAGTTTTCTATTCTGTTACTCTGGTTTCACAACAGTGTAAAACTGTCAACAGTACACAGACTACATCAGTCTTTCTCTGTGCAGAAAGATCAGACCTATAAAGTCAACTGGCATCTTCAAAAACAGAGTTGTGCCCAAATTTATCAACAACAAAATTGTTAATAACTCTGCTTAATTACAACCTGCTCTATCCAACACAGAATTTGCATGAGTTTTCAAGGAGATTTAATTATTTAGAAAGTTGAAAGATGTAATAAGCTATTTCTGAGACAAAAAAAAAAAAAGGGGAGAGACAAAAGTCAACATTTCAAACTGGTAATTTTTTAATGATCTGTACTCAAAAGCTGTCAGAAAATATTATCTCTAATACAAAGAAGCAAATCCATTCTTCAAGTCAAGGTAATAGTGGGAAAAATAGGCTTGGTAACAAAAGGAATTGTTTTACTAATTGCAGAAGAGCTACCAGTCCATGGAACCATGGTCTGAGCAATAAGAACAAATAAATAATACTTTGGACACTGACCAGTACCGAGAAAGAAGTTCTTAAATCAGAAACAAAAGTTAACTTTGAAAACAGGCTCTACAAAAAAAGAGGTGATTTGCAATGACCAAAAACATGGAGCAGAGTTATTAAATTTTTCAAATAAATTATTAGTGCAAAGAAGCTTACGGTCTTCTTGAAAAACAGACTTAATATCCTTGTACAATATTATATTTAGAAATGTATTCATAGTTTCTCATGTGATTTTCACCCACATATCAGTATTTATATGGGAACATATACATACAACATACATAGAGAGTTGCAGATATGCCACAGTAACACATTTCTAACACCTCCATCTTTGTGCTTAGTCAAATGTCTTGAGGGGCCATCAAAACCTTCAGCTAAAATTTCATTAATTTTATCAGAAAGGAAGAGATTTTCTCAGCTTTTCCAAGGCTCACTGGATTCTTTTCCTTCCAAACAAACTGTGTTTCATTTTCTCAGTCCCAGAATACAGCAGAAATATGCCAGCTGGCTTAAATGCCAGTTTTACAGGGGCTATGCTCGACGAAGCTGACTAGTGTCTGTATGCTGTACAACCCTGGGAGAGACTAGCAAACTTTGGTTAACCAAGAATTTTGTTTAAGTGATGTTCTGTAAAACAGGGATAGAATGTGTATTGCGTGTCTTGCTCAAACAGATGTTGTCTAAGCTGCTTGGATGCTGACATTTCAGCTGAATATTGCTTATTATTAACATATGCTAATTGCATGTTATTTATGAATAGCGTACCATGCTAATCAGTTAGGAAAGTGGTTCAACCTACATCCAGTTAATGAGGGACTTCTAAAATAAGCCGTGAGCTCTGGTCCTGTCCTCCCAAAACACAACATGAAGGAGTCATCTCTAGCTGCCCTTATACCATATGATCACCAGACATAGTGGGCCCCTTCCTCCTTTTTCAACACCGGCAGACATCTGAGATCTAAAGGAAGATCGCAGCATGATCTACTTGAAGATGGCTCACTGCAAGGGGGGGGGTTAGATAACCTTTAAAAGGTCCCCCCCAACACAAACAAATCTATGATTCTGTGGTTACAAAAATGGCTATACAGAATAGAAACCTCCAAACTGTAGCAGAACAATACACTGAGAGCAAGCAGAAAATGAAAATAAAAATAAAATCCTCAAATGCTAAATAAGATGCAAAAGGTAAAAAATGCTCCTGAGAATATATGCAACAACTGAGGATAATAACCATGCCTACAACTAAAGCTGTCAAATAAAACTGCTGTTTCTCACAAAAAACCTATACTTTCTATATAAATTATATTCAACACCATCAACTCAGACAGATTTGTATTAAGTACAGATTTATCTTCTAGCTAGTTATCCAACACCAACAGACATAGCTCATAAATTAAGACAGTTTTATGTGAGTTCAAACCTGAAAGCTTAAGCCTGTGGTGAGTACCTATAAAGACCTTATAATTGTATTGGCATCATATAACCTGAAAACGTAAACTTTATCATTTTTCTCAAGACCTGGTTTTAATGCCCACTCCTTCGTATGATGTTAAATGTATTTGCATTTTTAGTTCAGATTTATTTGTACCCAATGAGCCAAATTAATCAAATTCATTGCAATATGAAAATTCCAGTGTTTTACATAAGTGCATTATCCATTATTTAAAATTAATAAAATGTATCTATTTCTAAATTTGTTTCAAAATAACACTTATGGACTCTTTCCTTACAACAATGCCGAGCCTGCCATTGTTTTCATGCATCTCAAAACCAGAATTCAGACACATAAGAAAACACTCACTTGGGCAATACAAAATAATTTAGGTTCCTAATCCTGACTTAATTAAATATATCTGAATTCTGTAACAATGGCTACAAATACTCTTTTTTAAAAAATAATAATAGGGTCATGATATAGAAAACACTATAGAAAATACCTGCCTAGCCTGTAGCCTCAAGAAGGATAAAAATTCCTAAAAACAAAGGCAGCCTAACATGCAGCTAAATCTTTTAAGACTAAATTGAGAGCTATCCTTCTGCAGTACGCTGGAGATGGAAAGACAGATGTTTTAAATCTGCAGAGTCTCAATACCACTGTGCTCTGAAGACAGCAGGCAACAGAATGGAAGGAAGAAAGTATCTTGATAGAAAAAAATCCCAGGAGTTAACCTGCTTGATCTTTCACACACAGCAACTTGATTTTACAGTGCTTCGACAGTTCCTCCGCAGTCAGAGGTGCTCGCTATTGTACTTCTGTGTGTGGCAGCCCTACCAGCACACCATCATGATCTTCTGTCCTTTGTTCTAGCCTTAGAACTCTTGAAAAATAGACTTTTCTAAATACACTTCCTGAATACTTCACTTCTGATGGAAATTGAACTAAATAACCTAAAAGAAATCACCTTTACTATACCCACTAGACAGACTATCTGGTGTTGGAGATAATCACCTCCAAAAAATATATAGTTGAAACAGCCAAGTTAAAAACCTGTTGATTGGCTACATGAACACATCTTCTTCTTCTATTTTCTCATAAGGCAGATGATACAGCACTGCTTCCAATCCCAGGTTTTAAAAAGCTGTTCTTCAAAAAGGCTACTGAGCAAAAAATAGAAAGGCCATTAACTGAAATGAAAGAAAAAAAACCTGGTTGATTTGAATCAGACCAGAATTCTCATTAATAACTTTAGCCAGATATACTAATGCAAAAGTTCAGATTACAGGCATCGTTACAGGGGAAAACAAAAGAGCTGCTATTTCTGCAGAAGGGGAGATAGCACACAGACTCTCAGACACCAAACAAGAGTAGCACATATGTCTGAAGTCTGACCCCTCTCTTACTCCTATAGAAATCTTGATCTCAAATCAAGCCACTGACAACATTAATTATCCACTTGAAATGAGCAAAGATTTATTCTAATATTCACATTGTTATTGTTTCTGCCTCATCCAAAACATAATTTAAAGTATGATCATCTGTCACAGGCTCTTAGCAGGAAAATACACACCACCATAGCATTTCTTCTAGGACATCCTCTGGGAGGTCATTCAGAGCCAGTCATGTCATCAGCTGTAGGAACTAACATCAAGTAAAATATATTTATGCACCCTAAAGCAAACTCACTCCTTCCTTCCTGATTGCCTGGATAACAGAGCTACCTGCTATAAGCTATCAAGCAGGCAGATCTCCCACTAGATCAGGCAGTAAATAAGGCACTCAGCACCTAACAGGATAAAATTCAAAAACCCTGCTTCTACAACACTTACATTTGAAGATCAAGGCTAAGAAATGAAGGACGTGATGTTTTCCATATGCACAGTACTTAATTACTTAAAAGTAAACATATGTACAAGTGTTTCAGTAATTGGGTCCTCAGACTGTAGTGCTGTCTCTTTATTATTGGATTCTTTAAAAATCTTACAAGTACATTACTAACATCCTCCAAGGAATCTTCTTAAGGAATGTTTCCAGCAAAACACAACCCTAAGATCTAAACTCTCCTACTTTGAAGATATATAGCTTTTTTGGTATACCAAGAAAAAAAAAAAAATCCTGTACTATTCCAAAGGAAAAAACGATTCATCTCTTGCAGCATTATGGAAAGCCATGAGAACTGAGAAACAATGACTATAATCACATTAAATAGCAAACTGGATGTTTATGATTATATATTCATGGTCCAATTTGGGAGAAATACAAGAAATGCAATAAAGAATGGGTCTACAACCAAACACTTACTTCAGGCCATTTCAAGAACATCAACTCCTTTTATTGTTAGACACAGAAACTCTTCCCCTGGAACTTTCAAGGGCAACCCACCCCAGATCCCAAAGAGCCACCACAAGACTATCTGCAGGCTGAAGTCTTACTTTGGTGTGCATCCACTGGCATTTGATCTATTTGTTCACAAGACTCTTTTCAAGTTAGGCCTACAAAGGGCATTTGAGAGAAGTGTTTGTACCGGTGTTGTTGAAATGCAACGTATCATGAGCATTAGTGGAATTGTACCACACTCTTTATTCTAATGATTTTTCATGATGACAGATGGCTCCATAACCTTATGCCTCAGCCCAAGTGCAAATTACTTTGAAAGGCTGTATTGACATGCTCATGGACACGGCACAAATGCTCCTTCAGCCTCACAATAATATTTACAGGCATATTTAAACACATAAATATAAATATAATGAGAGAGTTATGCATATTTCAGGAATTTAATATTCACTGCAAATGAATTAATGATTTCACCTTTTGTCCTATAATGTTTCAAACCTCTGTCTAAGTTCTGGCATCACGCTATCATTTCAAATTAACTGTAATTTTCCACTGCTATGCTTGCTATGAATGAGAAAACATCTAAAGAAATTACAAATGTGTTGACACATTCACAAAAAAGCCCAACCAAACCAACAAAATAAACCAACTGTTTTCTCCTGTGGAAAAAGCTATATTTTTATTCCATTTTGCATATTATTTAATTTCTAATGTTAGGGTTTAATCCTAGTGTGTTTGCAGTATTGAACTGAAAATTTCTAAGACTAAATAACCTGAAATAGAGAATTCGTGTATTTCTGAGGAAAGCCAAAATACAGCCCAGCAGGATTATATCACAATGGGACAATGTATTTAAAAAAAAAAAAAAACCCTGAAAAAAAAAAGCCTAAAACAGAATACAGCTCTTCAGATAATTAAAGTGCTTTAGACTACCAGCCAATTGATTTTCTCCTTGTAAAGGTAGTTCAATTGAAATGTTCAGAATAAATCATGTGTTAAAATTATCTTCTAAAGTAAGAGCTGAGTGCATATTGATTAATAATTATTTGCACTAACGGACTGAACTAAAGAAATACCATCAATTACTTCAAAAAACTCTATGATCAGTCGTGATGGAATCAACCATTGAAAGATTCACTACACTTTTCCCAATATTTCGGAAGTGTTCATCGAATGACTTTCTAGAGATACCTTGGTTTCCTGTTTCTAGAGCTACGGAAATATGTTTTAAATGCCAATTATCACTAGGTGTTTCAGCTGCATAATACAGCTCTCACCCTTCAATTACAGGGGAGTTCGCAAGAAGAGCAAACATTTTCCACATCAAGTATGAGGCATGAGGGGGCACTTTCACCAGGGAAGTTTAGTTAATATTTCATACTTATGCTTCCATAGCAAAGGAAATGCAAACAGACTAAATTAATGACCAGAAAAGATGATTTATGCAGAGCTCCCATCCAAAGATGGGGTATACTCAGTATAAATTAACTCTGTTTTACACACTAATGAGTCCTACTCACTGAATTTGGCTGGGCAGCACAATAAAACTACAATAATTCTCTAAAAATTGCAATTTACTTTGCCTGGTTATAAATAGCACAGAGATCGTTAATCCCTTATGGCACCACAGGCATTTCTCAAGCCTGGTATCTTATTGAAAATCAAGGAGAATTTTCCTTTCTCATGATGCATAGCACCATTAGAGTCAGGTGGGGAGTCTGCTGGCTGTAGTGCCAGGTTTTAAGCAGGTTTGAATGAAAAAGGAAATTTCTGTCGTTCTGGTTTTCAAGGTTTCTTTTCCACTAGGTTTGAGGTTTATCCACTGCAGAAGTGTTAACTAAAAAGACAGACAAGAACAAGTCATGAAACCTGGTAGAACTCGGTCCACACTTGGGTGGAAAATGTTCAAAATTGCAGTGGTGACCTTTTAGTTATTTCCTAGTTTCTTGTTTGCTTTTTGTTAGGTTGCCTGACACAGGACTAACTCCTATATTCAATAAGAGGTCTTCAGAAGGTAACAAAACTTTTGTGCACTTTCTCTGTAATGCACAAAAAACCATTTTATGACCTGAAACAATAACACTTTTAGCTGAAATATTTAAGTTTAGACATTCTTTACACAAATGAGATGCACAGCTCTGTCTGAACATCTTAATTTTCTGCATTTTTATACTTCTAAGCAACTTAGTAGTGAGGACTGCTTATTTGCATTCATTTACATACAATTTGCACAAGAAGCTGAAAAAGGGTAGTAAGGAAATCCATCATTTTGACTTTAAATGAAAATATTTCTGTAAAAAACATGTTGAATGTTTATTTTACTTAAGAAATCACTTTTAATATCTTCATAAATATCAAATGGCATGTCTCAGAAATGGTGATTTTTTTTTCACCTAGTAGGTTTAAAAAAATAATCTAGCAACATTTTTGATGTATAGAGATGCAATATACAACCTTTTTTTCCCCTACGAGAATTTCACTTCCTAGCAAGGTGAATCACCATTCTGATACATTCTGGGTGCTCTTTGAATTTTTATTTTACTAATTTTCTAAGCCCCAGTCTTTGCCAGGTTTGGCAGGGGAGCAGTACAGAGTCCCTAATGAAAAAATAGTGTAACATGCATGTACAAATTTAAGTGTTTTTAAGTCCTGTGCTCTCTGTGGATTATCTCTTAGATGATGTTAAAATGTGTTCAAATAAATTCTCGGTAATTTCAAACCTACATTCAGCATATTTTCTTAGTCTTGTAAAGATATGATTTTCATATGCAGCCACAGTCCTTTTGGCTGCCAGCTGTACTCCTAATGAGCTGGTACGAAATTATATCTGTTCTCAGAATTAACATGGGCAATGGCTTCTCATTCCTTAGAGATTGCACACAGTTTAACTCTTTTAGTTTATTTCTTCATCCCATTCAACCTGTGTCCCATTACAGCCCCATGCTTCTGCAACACACAAGTAAAATCAGGAAATGCAGAAAAGGCAAAGACAGACAAAACCATGGAGCAGATGCTATGCTACAGCAGAGCTTTCTAAGGCAGCACATTAGGAAATCACGCAGTGCAAAAGTGGTCTCTGGAAATAATCATGGGTCAGTTTTGCTAAACATCCTACTGTCTGCCACAGTGACACTTTTATCGGCTTTCACCACGTCCCTGGTGTCAGTAACTCACAGCGCAGTATCAGGGATAACTCAGCCTTGAAGGGCTTCAACTCAACTCAAGTGAAGGCTGCAGAAGTGTGGGCTTGGCACATCCTCCAGTGACCCCATTCCTGGGGCGGCCAGGTGAGGGTGAGACCCGTGAGGCAGCGCTCAAATCTCTGCAGGGGGCTTGGGGCACTCTGTCTCTGCAGGACATTGGCAATAGAGGCAAAAACCCAGGGCTACTGTGGGCTTGGCCCAGTGTCCTAAAAGCAGGGCTGCCTCAAGGTAACAATAAAAGAGAAGACACTTTATATATTCTGCTTCATATAAACCCAAATACACGAGTGCTAGGAAACAAAATACGTGTTTTCCGGCTCTCATGATCATTATTCAGGTTTCCTCCCACTCACTTTTTCTTATATGTATTCTTTTCTACATTTTGTCCAAGTTCCTGGCTGATTCAAGATATGCATGTCTTAAGTTTGACTCACATGACTTCAACAGCCAAATATTTTTTAAAATAATTTTTTGCTGATTTCCATCATGTCAGTAACATATTGGTTTTTTATATATTGCCTTTATAACACAATGCACTGGAAGATTTAGACTTTGAAACTTACATGTCTCTACTTTATACTTCTAATCTGGCTGAAATTTAAAAAAAAAGGAGATTTTACTCATACAAATTAAAATATGGTACAAGTATATTAATTTTCATAATCAGATTAAAGCATTGTAATAAAACTTTCAGTGACTCAAGGGAAAGATTGCTTAAGACAGCAAAGTGTAATTAAGCAAAACTAGTGTATCTGTATCATTAAAGAAAATGTTAAAGGTAATTTGAGTCTAGGGATCAGCACTTCAAACCTTCCCTAACCCTATCCTTAACCTGCTACCTAACTTTGTGGTGTAAGCACTTTTTGTCAACAGCAGCCCAGAGGCCTCATGAAATTAATTAAGTATCCTATCTCTTTACAATGGAAACAAACCCGTGCACATGCTGTTTGCATTTGTGGCATGATCGGCATTCGTTACTGAAGTCACCGGCATCAGCAGCTGGGAAGCACAAGAATGAGCTCTCTTTCACTTCTTTTGTCTTCTCTTACCGCTTTGAGATTCACACATTAATTACGGCAGTCCACAGGTGTCAGTCTTATAAAGCAGGTATGTCCCCTACTGCAAAATGTATTATTCTGATGGCTCTTATCACAAGAAAGAAAAAGCCTCCCAAAGTGCTGAAAGAAATCCTTTGTCCTTAAAGTCTTTATACTCGCCCTTAAAAAAAACCATGTGAGTCACAAGTGGGAGGACTGCAAGGAGGCAAAGATGCATTTGCTTTGCCATCATGTAGCAGCTGTCAACTCTTCCATGCCAATGACAGACGTGAAACTGCATGAGAATTTGGAAAACCGATATGGCACAAAAAAACGAGATGCCAGGAAAAGGTTAGTCCATGCTTCCATGCTGATGCAGGCTCCACAAGTAACTGAGTGGACCCATGTGCTCTGTCACTACATGGAAACTAATGGCAAGATGGAAAATAGGTCTGTGGCACCGCCAGAGCTGGGGTTCTCAGCTTCAGGGCAGATGCTCCAGGCAACCTCCCAGAGATCTGTGGCGGTTGTGCCAATTATCCCATGGATCCTCTAGCTCTACACATTTATCAAACCACATCAGCAGCCCAACACAAAGAAAAGACACCAAAACCCCCACAGAAGCTTTATTATTCACCCAGCAGTCGTACGAGCACTGGCCCTTTGATGGCCATCTATATAATCATCATTCTCACTCTAGAGAATGGGGTCTTGAGGCCCTAACTTGGTTACTTTCTCCCTGCTTGACCATGAGATGCAGGTTTTCAAAGCAGCAGAAGACTCTAAAAGCACCAGAAGAAAGTTACTGAGCATAGCTCAACCAACCATTCACTGTCACGTTGTTTCACTCTCTTGTAAATAAACTGCATGTGTTCTTACGTTCCCTAAGTTAATATAAAAGACTACCAAAAGGTTGCAACTGTCTCTGATTTTACAAGGTTCATTTTTGTCTTAAGAAAAGTTGTTCAGCAGTTTTAAAGTGAGACTTTACAATGAAATAACCAATGGCATTTAGCGTATGGATAAATGATTTTTGACAACTTGTTTACGCTCCTGCAGAACCATAACAGAATCCCAGATCTCTGTAATCATCAGCATGTTATTTATATAGGACAGTCGCCTGATTGACAGTGCACACATCAGCGTTAATAGCTGCAGTGCCAAAATATACACACGTAAGGTTATTTCCTCTTAACAGACGTGACCATCACACTGGTAAAAAAAATGCTGGCCAGAAGCCATTAACCTAACCTCTGAAATGCTGCTCTTGGATCTTTTCTTCAATTTGAGTATACTTTAGCCAAAACAGGAGGAGTTTCAATTTAATATTTTACGTCCAGTGGGGAAGCAAATACTTCAAATGTCATGCCAGCAATTAAAATGTGTCTAGATTTTTTGGCTACTCTGGTAGTTGAACTTAGGACCTCTGCAGTGAGTCACCACAGCCACACCATTACGGAGATATTATATTCTGCAAGTACAAAGATGGGAAATTTTCCAGATTGTGTGCCAAGATTCACTGCACCTAGGATACAGCAAGTGTCATAAATAGAATTTGCCACAGCAAGCCTTGCAATAACTGCCAGAGAAACGCAACAGACCTCCTGCGGTCTGATTTAACATAAACAAGCCAAGACACGGAAAAAGTAAAAACACTGCCCTGCAGTCACTGCTTAATAGCTTTTCCAATTGAGCACGGAGAAGTCTGACGTATTGAGAATGTCTGTCTATCCAGCGTACGACTGTTCCTTATGCGCTGCAGCTTCTGCCACATCACAGGGAACCTTCCATTCCTACTCGGAAGATCGCAAATTTATGTTCAGAAAGAGCTGAATTTAGAGTCTGCTGCGCGTGTATATGTGAATATTTGCTTTTACTGCTTTTCCGCCCTGAAACAGCAAAACAAACCCCATGCATGTTAAAACATATGGCTCGGGAGCGGAATCAGTAAATGCAAAGCGCCGTTATTTCCTCAGTGAGTCTCACTTTATAGCTGCTTGTGCAATCCAGATCACACATCTTCCTGAGAACATTTTACAAAAATAAGTTTTCTTCATGAAAATACAAGAGCCCCAAAGTTTTCTTATAGCCTATTACATTTTTATTCATAGAATGTTATTTAACTTTTATTCTTAAAATGAACTACCTACAAATAAAAGATTTTTCCATTCTTTCACAATACATGGCTCAAAAAACTACTCCTCCTCCCATAAGACATCCTTTAAAGATTAAAATGTTAAAACACACTTAAGAGAACAAATCGGTAAACAATTACTCCAATTGTTATCACCATATTGTAACAAACATTACCAAGGGTATTACTTGCAAGCATAGTGACTGAATAATAGACTGACTATAACTCTACTTGTAATATCTACATAATGAGCTTTAGACTGCAGTTATGGTATGTTCCAGAGTATTGGAGGAGTCAATAGAACAAAGGAATGAAGAAATTATGTCTTTAACAACTGCATTAAAAAGGTAACACTACCTTTAAAAACAAAACATTGGTCAATTAGTTGGAAAGGGCAAACTCTTATTTTTCTTCCTCTTCATCTTGCTACAAAGAAACACCATCCTGGGAAAGGTCATGGTGCATTATGGAGAAATTAGGGAAATAGATTGCTGTGAACTTAGTGCTACTCTTGTGTGGCAAAGTGCAAAACCCTGCAGTTATAAAAACAGTCTACAGATAACGGCTTATCAATGAAGAAGTAACATTGTAAACGACTCCATCATGAGAGCTTCAGGCACAAAGCTAGCATGAACAGCACTGTCATATGTGCAATTCTTCCACGTCCTTAGAACAGGACAAACTCTCCTCTCGAGAAACAATTCTGTTTCAAACGGAAGAAAAATCACTAAAATTGTTTTAATAGAACTTAAAAGTTGTAGGATGTCCTGAATAAGGTTTAAAACCAAATTGATTAAATAAAATAATTTTTTTTATACTGTGAAAATGGCACTGGATTTGAAGTCTTACATATAATGAAGCAGAGATCTGAGGAGAAATAAAAAGGTTTTACTTCAGTTTAAAGCTGTGGTCACATGAAACCAATGAGAAGAAAATGTAAATAATTTCAGGAGTGTTCCTTTTCATTATTTAGGCAACTATAAATTCATTTTTGAATGAATTTCATAAAATCCAGTGATTTACTAAAACACTGTTTACCTTTTGACAATACATTCCTTTGAATGTTGAGAGCCCTGATACCATTTGGCAGTTTGTCATCTGTAAAACCTCAGAAGGAATTAATTTCCTTCATACTTAGCTAGGAAAACAATGTTAAATACCGGAAAATAATAATTTCATGTGCTTTTTCCCTTACTATTATATTGGAATGATACCAATGTATCACTAGTATCACAAAAATAGAAAGTGCATCCAGCCTGTGCCATGCGTAAGGTATTTATCTCACTATTACAGGTACCTCACATATAGCTGAAAACATTGTGGCTTCTGGATCTTACACTGACACAGGAGAACTCGGAGACTATGAAAAATATGTGACATAAAAACATGGCCTGTAAGGCTGAGCTCGAAATATTCTGCTGATATGCTATTGGGTGACACCTCATCTGACAGCATCTGCAGAACCATTTCTATCCTTTTCTAATTTGCCTGGGTTTTACACTGCTTTTTACTGGCTTCTCATGTCTTGATATGCGTTTATTCTGTAAGAGTTCATTTGGTAATATCAACACCATCAAAGAGCCACAACTGCAGAGCTATAGCAAGGCCTGTAGTCATCCAAGCATCTGCAATTCAACAATCAAAAGATTTATTTTGTCCAAATCTCCTTATTCTTAGCTTGCTTCTCAATCAAAGCAAGAAATGAACGCAACTGTTCTTCATGTAACTCGAGTTCACTTTCAGTGGGAACTCAGCATTTGTTTTTCTCTTTTTTTTTTTTGTGGAAAACGAGCTAAACTACAATCAGTGGCAGTCTATGATAAAGCTGTGTTGAATCTTAAAAAACCATGGGTTTTTGATGTCTTCAGACACTGATTTGTGTCGCTCCACATCACTTCATGTTACTATATGGTTATGCTAGACAATGTACAGACGTGCTAAAGAGAGCTCATAGTTAAATATATATGTGCTACAACCAAATCACTTCCAATACAATTTTAGCAGCCCAAAAAAGTAGCTGCACTGAGTATTATTCATTTGTTCTTTATTTTAATTCCCAGGGTATGAGCTTATCTACTTTTAAGCTCTTACTTTCATGTCTTTCTAGGTTAAAAATGTTAGAACTCCTTCTTTACAACTAGAAGCAGCTCTGGGTCAAGCCATCATGTTGCACACAGTACTGCAAGCTGAGCCTCTCAAGCAATCAGCAGCACCGGCCCCCTGCACCAGGTGCTGATTTCCCCTATAACAATAGGCACAATTAAGTCAAAGCCAACCCTATTAACTCTGCTCCAGGCTAACCCCTGCATGCTCACCGGTTCCCCTGATTAACTGTACAGGACTGACGGACAAGAAGGTGTCAGGAAAACCCCTGAAGAATTAGCAAGCCTGCAAGGAGACTCTGCGGGGGGAGAAGGTGCAAGAAAGAAAGAGTAGAAAGGTAGCAGTTTAAAACACTTATTAAAGGAGTTAACAAAATAAAAGGATGTAATTTAAATCACTAAATGACAGAAACCTATTGTGATGAGGCAGTGCAGTGTCTGAAAGTGGATACTCCCCATAAAGATCACACATGTACCAGCACAATAGCATTAGATGAGGACGGAATTATAAACCTCAGTGACATTGGACTTTTTGGGTTCAGCCTCCTTGCAATAACTGGAATAGGTTTTGTATTGATAGTTATAATCTTCAGCAATATAAAGTATTTATTAGTGCCCACCTGCTGGTAGTACTTTAGTGCCCCTTATGCATTGCCAACAATAACATCAATCAGCAACTCATTAAAATAAAACTCTAAAATATGGAAGTGAAATGCTAAAACATACTTGAAATATGTTCTGTTAGCTTTCCCATATTCCTACATTCATTTATAGCATCAAGGTATGAGCCAATATACAGAAGCTCAGATGTTGTTGTAATTTTAGCATAGGGCAATGTTAATTATAGCATGTCAAGATATTTAAAAATTAATAAAAGGAGACAATTCCATTTTTTGTCACATACCAGTTAGAACTACTTCAGTTCATCACAGCTGACTGCTGTATCGTTTTGGGCTTTTATAGCATTGTGCTCTGTGTAGAAGGAGTGCCCTCCCCCACTTTAATGGCAGTAGACTGCTGGGAGATTGTTCAAAGATAAAAATATGTACCACCAAGTCCCTAAAATGTCATGATAAATGAACTCAAATGTCACTATTAAAATATTTCCTTTCATCAGTTTCACAGCACAGATCTCCCATCACAATGCCAGAACTGACACAACTTTGCTCATACTTCTATGGGAATACTGAATTTCTTTTTGAAGCTTGATTTTAAGACAATGGAAATGTGTGTGGCATAAAACTGAGATAGCCACCTGTAAAGAGGCTTAAAAGGTGCTCCCTGGAGAAAAAATCTTCTGCATGACCCTCTTCCAGAGGAAAAAAAAAAAACAGGTTGAGTTAATCACAAGCAGACCCCTGGAACAATTCTCTACAGGCTTCTTTAAATGCGAAAAGCATCATTTTGCTTTTAACTGATTCTGTTAACAGTCTCTGAGAAAGAGAAAAAAGTCACACAGCATAAGAAAGAACTGCTTATGAAGAAAACAGAAGACTAAATGAGAAATTTAAGGGTACCAGATTTCTTTCCTTTTTGCCACTGTTATTCAATGCTGTGTTCCCAGATAGCAAGGAAAAAAAAAAAAGAATACCTTTAATGCAGTACCAGAATCAATACGACCATGAAAATTTTGTTAGTTTATTATGGGTGTTTTCTATGACATTTCATGCCTTTCTCCCTCCTGTCTAACTATTTTCTATTCAAATACCCAGGTGATGCTTTGGAACTTTTAACAAAGGCCTGATAGGAAGTGAAGGCTAACGAACAATGCGTGTTTATAATGAGAACCAAACTGCTACCTGCAGAGAATAATACAGGATGATCTCTCTTTGGAGAGGGGGAAAAAATCAACAACATAAATGGAACGCTGTCAAATTTATAAGCAGCAATTTGGACAGCAAATATGTTGCTTGGGTTTCAGCAGTCTTAAACACTGTGAGCGGCTTAACCTTATCTCCCAGTGCCACTGCCTTCCTGGAGTAATTGATGCTCGGAGTCCCCCAGTTTCACATAAACCAGGCCACTGTGTTATTGTATACGGCAATCTAACTGCTAGCAGAGACAGGAAACGGCGCTGAACCCAGATCAATAGACATGTCAACAGTAAGCTGCTTAATCTAATTCTGCCTATCTCATCTTGGAGCACAGAGTTTGCAATTTTACTGCTAGGTCCCTCTGGCAGGAAATGGTTTGGAAAGTTTAGTCTTAAAAAGTTTAAGCGATATGCTTATCCTTCAGGCTCTTGAATGTTTATTCAGCAGAATAGCTGCTTTAAATGTTTTATAAATGGTAGCAGTGTAAACAAGGCCCTCCTGAATTCCTTCCCATATGAAAGCCATAATGGTGATTTCCTCACAGTGGACAGGGAACTTAACACAACAGCCAATTACACTTAAAGGTAAATTGCATTTGTACAGATGTACCGAACTCAAATAAACTTTGATGATCAGAATAATTTTCCCAACAACCCCTCCTTCACTCTGAGGATGTTCCCACATGGAAACACTTTTTTTTTAGCAATTATGTTGCTCCCTTCTCCTTCACAGCGTTATCAGTGATTTTCATGCAAAAATAGACATACATATAGACAGAATTCACAGTTCACTGGTGCCTGTTCTGTGTCCCAAACACTCAGAGTTTTCAATTTCAGCTGAACTATGACAAAGTCATAGTGCATCCCCAGGGGTTTTGTGGTGCCTGCAATTCAAGGGGCTGTGGCCATTGCCAGCAGAGGAGAAATTCAAGCTCCTGGTTAACTTTGGAATCACAGGTGATGTATTCCAACCACGGAATACAGACCTTTAAATTACTTTGACAGTCTATTTGTCACTGGAAAACAAGTGCAAACTTGTTTAGAGAGGAAAGACGGTGTTTCACTCAAGGTGCTGGAGAGGGAATTAGATGATACAGGTTCTTTCCTCAACTCTGCTACAAAGTGCCAGTGTGCTTGTGCCGGCCAGTCTTTAAGTGCTTCAACTCCCCATCCGTAAAATAAAACTTTCCCAACTGCACTGGAGTGCTGAGATGCTCAATGCATTAGTGTCCGTGAGGTGTTCAGACACCACAGTGCTGAGCATTACAGAAAAGTCAATAAATGAACTCCATAAATAAAATGTTACAAAAGCCCACTTGAGTCTTTCAGCTTGAAATCATGGGACTGCTCCCATGAGTTAGAGCCTTGGAAATAAATTTAGCAAAGATTCCAGGAACAATACAGCTGAGGCTAAGTTTAAGAAATAGCAAAGAAACATTATTTAGATACTTGTACATCACTTAACAAACAAGTTGTTTACTGCTGGAAGTCTTACAACACACTGCATACCTCAGATGAGGAAATGAAGGTCTCTTGAGTAAAATTTTAAAAAATCAACTCAATATCTGTGGGCTTATTTGTGAACAAAACTCTCTTGAACAAAGGCTTAAATGGAAAGAGTTTGCATAGCTGGCCTAAAATCTCTTCAAACCTGCCTTCTTTCTGTTTATAAAAGTATTGCTCTTGTGCTCTAAAAGCTTAAACTACAGAATATTATTCCAAAGATCAACAGCATACCATAGATCAACAGCATACCATGAATAATCAAAGGTAAAGTTGAAGAGATTCTTTAGTCAACAATTGATGGACTCAACTACAGCCATTTCTAATAAGCAGCAATTTAGTAAAAATAATAAAAGTCAGGAGACAGACTATCTATGAATACAAAACCCAGTAATTTAGTTCAATTAGTTCACTTCAAATAGAAACTTATGGTGTGCTAGTCTATTTTGGTTTCAGACTTATCCCACCCCCAGTCCACATTTTCAAAGCTATAGTATATTCCAAATGCTAATTAACTACCATTCCTTTTAAACTCATGAATATCCCTACAAATCTGACAGTGTGGAAGTTTTACATGGAGGTAAGACTAAGAAGTTACATTCTCATTAAAATGCAAAGAAATCAGAAAGGCCTTACTTTAATCCCTAATACACCATTACCTGTCTCAGCAGAGACCATCATACTCAGAGCAGCCAAAGACCAGGGACAGGTTTCTTATCCTAGTGACCCACCCATGAAGCTCTTCATTTGTGGATTTCTCAGTGCTTGGAATTTCAACTTTGTTCTAATGACATCTTCTCTTTCTCTAGACTAAACTGCGGATTTTCATCCCTCACTTTTCATTCAACTTCTCATAGAAACAATACCACTATAGTGGTAAAGAGTAATTAGCCAATTAACAATGCCACAAGATGGAAATAATCCGTTTTACCAGCTCATATATTTAAAAAAGTAACCCGATTCTTTACAACCATCAGTTTGGGCAACACTGAAAATGCTTCTCAGTATAAATGAAGATGTAATCTCTGTGGAGAGGGGACTCTGTTTTCACATGCTTTAGTTTTATACCTACAAGTGAAGTCATTGATCATTTCTGCAATGCAAATAAATGATTATTCCCTCTGATCTGTAAGAAAAAAGTATACAGGGAGCTCAAAATCTTTCCAACTCTAACATAAAGTTGCATAACAAAAGCATGTGCAGGATATTGCTGTCAAATGGCAACAAGTCTACTTGAAAAAAAAGAGAGCACATCTTGCAGTTTTGAGTGGAATAATTAATGCTAAAGGGTTTTAAAGGCTTGGCATTATAAAGGAAAAGTGCACAGAAGATAGATAAATGGGTATTTAAGGCTTTCTGTATAAAAATTATGGAGAACCTTATAATTAAATAATAATTAAAATATTATTATTGTGGTGCTATATTTGGCACATGTATACAAGAAATACTCTA
Source organism: Falcunculus frontatus (assembly GCA_013398115.1). Taxonomy (NCBI): domain Eukaryota; kingdom Metazoa; phylum Chordata; class Aves; order Passeriformes; genus Falcunculus; species Falcunculus frontatus. Next base: position 211,768 of record VZRV01007025.1, on the reverse strand, counting down.
TAATTCATTATATAGCCCAGGTATGTGGACACTGAAGTGTTGGATCATTTTAATCAAAATGAGACTAGGTCATAGAAGATCCCAAAGTTTGGGTTCCCAATCTCTAATCTCAGGAATTTAATTTTTTTACTTCGAAACGTTTTCAACAGTGTTGTACAAACTGCCTAATACCATGAAGACAGAGGGTTACAAAGATGGCTTCAAAGTGTCAAAAACTGAAATACATGTAGCACATTTGCAGCAAAATTTGAAATGTACATGTTCAAAACATGGAAGCACAACTGTTCAGCTGAGAAGTTATGTATACAAACACCACATGAATTTTTATGATGTCCTGATCCTTCGTAACAAAAACCAAAACTAAACTTCTTTTTTAAAACTCCCACACAAGCAACATGAAGATGTCACTTTTTATGTTACCCTGGCTTTTATGAGACCAGACAGAGATTCAGACCCTGCAGGTCAGTAGGCAAAAAACCTGAACATGGGTGCTTACCAGTTTTTTGAAAGTATGTGAGGCTCTGAATTGGTATCTAATTCCCTCTGAGATAAATAACATTTAGGTGTCTAACCTGCCCAAGCACTTTTGAAAATCCTCCTGCTTGCTTAAAATCTTGCATTGGCTAGTCTGAAATACTCATAAGACTGCTACATTTCCAGAGCCACAGCCACCATTAGTTCGTGAGTTTACTGACCCTGGAGAAATGGCAGGCAGTGCTTCCAAAAGGACTAAGTCAAATTGATGGGTAGTTGTCTTTCTGGCCATTTTGTTTAACAAATGTATTAGTTGCTTTCTATCCAGACTTAGATAAATGAGTAACAAATTAAAGAAATGTTTTTATGATTCACTGCAGTAGCTTGCTTTTTGTGCTCTTCTCTTTTCTGATACAAGGTTAAAAGTGACTGGTAAACCTTTTAAGGTTATTGAAACTAAATTATTAACGCTGTGTTTCACCTTCCTTTTGTCCTCTTCATGGCATTCTCCCTGATTGCTTACTGCTACTCCACTCCTACAAGTTGTAAATCAAATGAAAAGCCTTTAAAGTACAAAACCATCTGATTAAAATTTTCATCCACAAGGGAACCACAGATATGACAAGAAGCCACATTATGCAGTTTTTACATTTAAAACATCTGACAGTCCTTTTTTTTCACGTGTGTGAAAATTGAGCGCTTTCATCTTTGTAAGCAACAAAAAGGATGATTCTCACTCATAAAACCCATTTGCAACCTTCAAAACATCTTTGATAATCTTCTCCATAGCATAAATGCATTTGGTGCAGTATATGCAGGCATAAAGTGCTGTGACACATGGCTAGTCTGGTCACATTTGAACTTCTCCCAGCTCTAACCCATGCAGTTCACAGGACTGCTGAGATTTCCCATCAAACTCAGCACCAGATCATTCACAGAGAGCCCACACTACATGGGCAGCTGGAAACATAAAGGAAGACGTGGTAAACTATGATCAAGGGTCTAATAAAAACCTATGGTGAATACTTCTGAGGGAAAAGACATACCTTTAAGGAATGAACTCTGTCTAGAAGGAAGTAAAATCTAATTTACATTTTAGTGAGGTTTTTAATGCAATTCCTATCTTAGATAAGATATGGGTTTATTTGACAGCACACTTCTGAAAAGTTGGCAAACAACAACTTTCTTAATGCTGCTTTTCAGCAGCAGAGTATAGGATGATCCATCACCAAGTTTTCAAGATCTGAGCTCCTGATACTCCAAAAGAGAATAAACCAAGCAAATTTCTGCATTTCAGTTTTCACTGGATTTCGTAGCTGCTGCACATTTATGGTCTGCTAGGCTGGCACATAGTTACTGCACATATGCCACAGCAGCAAGAGGTTTGTTTGTCCAGCAGTGGAACCCCTGCACTGGAGTTAAAACATCATCCTGAACCATGAACAGGCCTCGAAGAAAGCCCATGGTGCTAACACTACCCTATTTAATATCTGATAAAATATCAATGTCTGATAACACATTCATTACAGAGGTATGAAGTTTCAGGGAAGCACTGAGCTCTCATTAAATAGCAGCACTGTCTGCTGGGCCAGCTCCTCATTTATTTCATTGACACACTGTTTAAATGCTACTGTGTGAACAAGGTGTCCTGTAAGCCAATTGTTACAGGTCCAAACCGAGTATTTGGTACACTCTATTGAGTCAAAAGCACAGAAATGCTCCTTCCTAGTCCCACAGCATGTGATCTGTGCATTGCTTTTCTAGGGAACAAGGTCAGTGACAGAGCATTGAGAGCTCTGTCAGGAAATGATGCTGAGCAGGAAAACCTTCATGTGTGGCAAGCTTCAGGAAAGTATCCCAAGAGCTCCAGGAGAATCACTGAAATACCCATCTGACCCATATTTGGGTCAAGAATGCTAATCAAGAGAGATTCTTCATGAGGAGAGGGTGTCAAAGATGTTTCATTTTTTCTGTTTAGGATGCAAGGTATCAGTTCCATTTAGTGTTTCATACAGAGGAAATCATCTCAGCAGGAGTGGAAAGCACTGATGGCAAACCTTGCATGGGAAAGCATGAGGTGCTGAGACGGGCAGAGGGGACTAAACTGGGAGCAGTGGCTGAAGTCAGTGACTGGGTCTCTGAGCCAGAAGACAGCAACGTGTGGGCATTTGTGCTGTATTTGATCTGGCACTCTCGCTTTTCCCTACAGATTAAAATCTGTACTGTCATTTCCTACTGGCAAGATTTTCTCATGGAAACCTGAGCAAGCTGCATACGGAATGAAGGAGCTCTTACGGCTTGTATTTATCGAACAACTTGTTTTCTCGGATGTCAGTTTTTCTTCCTTTCCCCCCACCTTTTTCTTCCTGCCTTTGTTTTGGTATTCAGACACCTAGACTCTCACAATCAATCACTGCAAACTAGCTCCCATAAACCTGCTTAGAGGAAAACAATTTCTTCCTCAGGCCTCCATCCCATTCCCTAGAAACCAGCTGTTTCTCTAAATATACAAGGCAACACACCTGAAAAACTGAGTATGACATTACATGACAGGAGAAATCATTTCAGCTCTGTCATCCCACAGCTTTGTAGAATTGGGGCTCATGTAATAAAAGATAGGGTTTAAACAATTTGGAGATCTATTTATACAATATACATTAAAAGAGTCACCAGCCAGAATAAAAAAAAGGTAAGGGCATAAACAGCTGGGAGGCCTCAGCAAGACTCCATACACTTCAGGGAAAGATTCATAGTCTCTTCTTCTGTCCCAGGGAATTTTTTTGTTCTACAATGGCACAGTTGTGACAAAGGAAGAAATGAAACACAAAAAGGTGAAAAAACAAACTCCCATGTTTCATTTGCTAAATGCTGCTGTACCCACTCTGGTGTCAGATAATGAGCTTGGCTCCCCTTTGTTTCAGCAGCCACCGCAACACATTGTGCAAGGCCCCCAGCTGAGTCAGTGCTTGCTCGCTGTGCTCCGTGCACACAGATGGGAGTAGGCAGAGAAATGTCAAGCTACTTGGATTAGCTCGGCTTTGGTCACGCACAGAAGCAGAGCTCAGGGCACTGAACAATCCTAAATTAAACATGAAGCCTCCTCCCCAGTCCAGGCACCTCGTTTTTCAGGCATTAGTCATTACAGAACTTCCAAGCTGGTAGGTCTTGCTGTGGGCTTAAGAGCTTGCTTTCGTAGCTCTACATCCCAGAAGTAAGGGTACCTTGCCCTGGCAATAAGATAAAGCCATCACATAAAAAATGTGCTATGACGTTTTAAGTTTTTAAATCACTTGGAATGCATGCATGTAGTTAACTTTTACTGTTATTGTTGCCAGCCCCCTTGAGGGAAAAGCAATCTTCCTATTCCCCTCATTCTATGTATGGCATCTTTTTTGTCTGACATATTTCAGTAATTGGGCATGTTTATTCCTCAGCTAGTTCTAACACAACCAGTAGAGGCTGCATTTTGAATCTATGAGAGCAAGCTGGCAAGTGTCATGGAAAAAAATTAACATTTCCAACAGTACGCAACACATGGATGAATTTTACTCAGCCTGATGGGATGCGCAATTTTTAAACCTCATACAAATGTCTGTGTATTATTCCACCACTTCTCCCTGTGAACACTCTGGTTTTGGTTGAAGGCTATTTCCAGTTCAGACTCTTTTTCTTCAGCATTTTCTCCTGTCTTTTCTACCTGCTATAACACCCATTACCAGCTCTCACTCTCTTCAGGGAGTTGTTTCACTGCCTTCCTTTCCATTTTGTTTGTACTAATTCTGTCCCCTGGTCTTCTCTCTGACTTAAGGCAAAAAGCAGGTCCAGTTCTTCCTCTATACACAATCTAAAGGAATATGAAATACAAATGGGTGAGAATTTGCCAATTTCACCTTTTGAACAGAGATAAAACAACACCCTTTTGCACTGTACTTCTGTTCGTCAATGCCAAACCACAGATCAATGACAAAAGCAGGCCTTCTCAACCACGTTTTAAAAAAGCAGTTCCACCCCAAATTCTCCTTTTGCAAATTTCCAACTGATTATGAGGGTTGCATCATAGATTAAAGTTGCCACCATGCTTGGAGTGCTCAAACATGAAAAATTGCAGAAAGGGCAGTACTACCATGGCATCAGCATATTTTTTTCTTCTTACCACTTTTAGCCTAAACCTTCAGGATCCTCCTTGCTCCTCACCCAACTGTCACAGGCAAAGGATACATAGGAAACTCTCAAACGTAGAACAAAATAACTTAAGAGAGCTGCTACCATATTGCTGAACAGCAGTTCATTGTTCCCTTGCCTTGGATAGTTTTAGGTCTTTATTTTACTCAAAGATCTCTTACTTACCAATGCCCTGACCTTGGCATCTGTGCTACTCCCTTAAAGCTAATGTGATCTGCTCACACAAAGCAGACTATTGCCAAGGAGCATAAGCAGCCCTAGTGATGTCACTGAACTCATTAAAGATATAGTTGACTTCTTGCCCCTAGAAAACCTAATTATTAAATGTAACCTTAGCTGAAAACAGTAGTGCTTGTTGATAAGCAAAGTAAAACAAAAGGTGTTTTGTCCAAACACAAATATAGTACTTGACCAATAAATAGGAGTTCCTGCTTTAACTGTGGCAAACTGTAGTTAATCATGAAATTCCTGAGATAATTGATATAAAAAAAGAACGGAGTATTCTGAAATACAATCACGTGCCTAGTTTGAAAATCTAATTCCTAATGCAATTCATAACATTAACACCAGGTCTAGAAAACTTAGAGGTTCATTTTAATAAACAGCAAATGCTGCACATTCTCACTCTGAGGACCCATTAGGAAGCTAACCCTGATGTAAAACTGCTATAATCTATCTTCTGAGAATCATTTTAAAATACACCTTTTATAGCAAATGTAAAACATAATAACTGTGTTGTAAATGTGACTGCTATATTTATTTGTTGCTATAGCTATGGATTGCAAATTTAGAAAGGAAAAATACACTTCAAATACTATCACAGACAATAAGAGCCTTATGCTTCTACATATTAAATATTAAATATTAAACATGCCACCTCCCACTGGTGATACATAAATCACAGCACTGTTAAATCAGCTTCTTTCTTTGAGCAAACTTACTCCTTGAAATTTCTTAGATTTTTCGTCAGATTTAATGTTCTTATTTTATCTATTTTTATCTCTCAAAGCACCAAAACCTACTATGTGTCACTGCGGTCCATCCATAAAATTTACACAAACAGCTAAATCAGAGAAACCAATATCCTTGAAATACAAGTGACTAAAGGAACAGTTAAAAAACTGAGATTTTAAGTGAATATTCTCAAGGGTCAAGACTCTGTCTTAAGACTGGAATATGCCTAGAATATTTACAGACATCTTTCCCTCTCCTCTGTCTTTATAAAACGACTGCAAAACAGTGCTCCCAAAACACCAACAGGCTACACTGAACAGAATGTACAGGTCTATCCACTGAAGCCAGAAATCATTTCAATGGGATTGGTGCAGCTTTGCAGGTATTGTGCTGTCTTATAAAATAAGCCAGATACAGTCATCCTCAAAAAAACCCAGGTGGTTCACATGCATTTTAGTATGGAAAAATTTTCTCAGGATGAGAACGGATATTCCATTATTTGGGGCATTCACTTTTAAGTTGGTTAAAGCTACCCTGGTAATAATAATGCTACGGAGAACAACGCTGCAGAGACAACATTCATCGTCACAGAAACTAACAGAAGCCCCTCAAATTTCCTTATATAGGTATTGCAGCCTAGTTTTGTACAATTTTCTCTCCTCCTTGCTGCATGCTTCAGGATTTCATGATAAATTTTTGCATGAGCTCTGTTCAACCTCCATGTAGAAGCTACCAGTTAAAGCATCACTCTAGGTTTGAAGACTATCTGCTGAAGGCATTGAGGAATCAGTGTGAAAATACTACTTCTCAGACCAAAATTATTCAAAAAGAAAAGAATATTCATATACATCATATGTAAAATTTTAGCACACAGGAAAATAACACTAAAATATATGTGGATGGCTTTAAAAAACAGCAGTCAAAATACAAAGTAACCAGGGGGAGTTAGTTTTAAGGGAAGTGAAATCATATACACATATGTGAGCTCCAAAATGCCCCTTCCCTCTTTTTTTTTCCTTTTTTTTGTGGGGGTGTGTGTGAGAGAGGATATCTGACGGATGTCAAGGTCAAATCACACAGCCTTTAGAGCTAATACGAACTATTATAGAACTCTACATGTATGTGTCACAAAAAATGCATGTGGATTTTAAACTCTTAACCACAGATTACAGGCTGGCTTCCTGTGGTTTTCTAAACATATGGTCAGAAGCGAGGATGGAAGAAAGCATTTTTGTGTGATCTGTCATTGATCTGAGAATGTAATCTTTGTTTTAGTTAAGTGTCATAGCTTGCTACAGTAATGAGCTGAATAGAATATTTTAAAGGGTTAAGCTCTTGAAATGAGCAGATTCGGAGAAGGGCACAGTAACATCTTAACACCTAACACTAAATACTGCACATACCTGAACATACCTGAAGGCCTTACTGTTTAAGGTCTTTCTTAAAAAAAAAAAAGGTATAAATCTCAAAGCACTAATTTTAATGTCAGATTTGGCATCATTGCTGTATAATTATCTAATGCCTAATATGTCCTTGAACGAACAAAATGCATCACATAATCACACCCCATAATTACAAAATACATATAATCCCTATTTATATACTCACATACTTCAGTATAAAATATGCTATTATAATCTTCTACTAAGAACTTTGCTAAAAATTTAAACGATCTGATATTTTCCCTTCTCTTCCATTCTGACTTTACTCTTGCTTCTGTTTGTCTCACCCTAACTACAAGCAGCAAGGGGTGAAAATTAGTTATTTGCTATACAGTTACACCCAACACACTGGGGCTTGAACTACAAGGAGCTTTTCCAATATCCATGTTAAATCAAACAGTTGCAAGGTCTAGGCAAAGGCATTCAAAAAAAAAACCTCATTCAGGTCTCCCTGAGCATTCTGTGAACACAGGGAATTTTGTGTACCAGGATGTGAGGACCTAGTGTGGTAAATTTAGTGCTCAATTTCTCCACATCTTTTCCTCTCAAAAAGCTCTTCTTACCTGGAGTCAGGTACCCCCACAGATGTAGCTGATTCACTATGTCTGACCTTCAAAATACACTGACATTGCATTCATTGCTGTGTTGCAGCATCCCACATAACACTCTGTTCACTATCATATAAGAAATGTATTTTATGTCTGCTTTTGCCAATGATACTGCAAGGCAGAATGCACATTAATTGAAACAGAAATACAATTTTATAATAAAGTATTACAATTCTTGAAAAAACTGTGGTTTTGTGTAGTGGATCATAACCTCCTAACTACAAAACCAAAGGATGCCATGAAAGATACTGAGAGTTACTTAAACACTCTCTATAGGCAATGGTTTTTATGTTAATGGAAGGAATGTGCTTAATTTTTTCAACTACTAGAGATGAAAAAGAATCTGTCTAATCCTGTAAAATAAACAATTTTAAATGTCAAGACTCAGACCACTGAATTCTTGCCAGGTAACTTAATCCCATTGCTTTCAAATTAAAAATGGCATTTGAACTACTGCTGCTCTGCTCTAAACAAAGTTGCTTCAAACAGAGGATTCAAGGAAATCAAGTAATTACAACAAAAGAATAAAAACACGTCACCTACAGTCACTTAGTATTCTTTTTGTGCATCTACACCACGGACACTGCCACTCCTGAGCAGAAGCCAGGTGTGGAACTAGAAACATCTGCTCTGCCTGAGCAATCCAGGTTCAGATGTCCAAAAATCTTCCTTTTATATCTCCTCCCATTGGGGTCAGTGACACTGCTAGGGCTGCCCTTCTTTGTCTGGAGTATCAATAACCTCTTTATCCTTCCCACAGCTTTCTTCTAGTCATTCTGTCAAAGGTGAGCCCCATATTTTCATTTTACTGCTATTGTGCTGTATCAGTTACTTCAAATATTGGAAGATTCATGATTAGTTACTACAGTATTTCTTCCCATGTCATTTCATTTTCTCTTTTCATATCATCCACTTTCACAAATGCTAAAACCACCTTACGTTCACCTTGGATAAACACATGTCCACATGTATTAATCTTGGTCTAGCAATATTTGCACACTATGCAGTCAACATTTTCCAAAGATGAGACCCTCTCTTAGGCACCAAAATCAAAACGCAGAAAACCCCAGCTACGTGTTTCAAAATCACGGATAATCATTGAAAATAAGACATAGTGGATTATAGAAAATGGATGTCAGTCCAAATTTAAGCACCCAGTCTGGAAAATGTCCTAAATGTGGAGTTCTTATACTGAAACATTGAAACAAGCCTTAGAAGATGGCTATTTTTTCAATTACAGTAATGACAGAGAATGAATCACAAACTCACTGAATATTCTGAGTTGGAAAGGACCCACAAGGATCACTGAGTCCAGCTCTTAAGTGAATGGCCCGTACAGGGATCAAACCTACAACCTAGGTGTTATTGGCATCCTGCTCTAAACAACTGAGCTAATTACCCCTACCAAAATCCTATCAAAAACCTGCAAACCTCTACAGGATTTGAAACAGTATTACTCCATATTTTACTTAAGAGTCAGATATTAACATAATAAAATAAGTACAAATATCATGGAATTATGACAGAAAGAAGCCAGGTCTGACTCCTGACTGTGAAGCTCTTTATATAATTCCAGGTTTGAAGTGGGAAAGGCACAGCATGACACACATCCACCTTAAGCTGCCAGTTCACAAAAAGGTGATGCCACCCAAGTGCACAGAGCCATTTGTTCATGCCTCTTCCATGGACACTTCTTCCCTCTCCCACATCCATGCTCATAAACTAATACCATTTTCACATAACTACAACTCTAGTAATCACCAGGCACTTCATGAGACCAATGACACCTCAGGCTCAGCAGAAAATGATCCTGGGTAGAAAAGAGAGTTTTCTGTGCAGCCTGTGGACAGTTCAGTGATTCCCAAACTGGCACTGCAAGGAGGTCAGACCATCAGAAATGGAAGAAACTAGAAAGGCAACAAAACATTCCTCTTTTTGCTGGCTGTGAGACACCACAGTAGCCCAGCTGTATACAGAAGCAGAGCACCAGAGCTCTGGGAAACGGAATTGGCTCTGTACGAAATGTTAACATCAGTAATGACTTTCTCAGGTTCACTTTGTCAACAACAAAATATTTCTGTATACTGCAAAACCAAGAAAACCTCCAAAATTGCTGCAGTCAAGAAGTTTCATAGGTTAACAAGCTTTTCCAGCAAAGTATCTAAGATTCTGAATTAAAATTCTGGAAATTTTGTGTTGAGAAGAGAAAATCACCAGATTTGGTGATGTCATTGGAATGACACTGGTCATTGGTCAATGTTAATGGAATGACATCAACAAAATCACTCAGAAAGGTAGCCACTAACCATGTATCTCTATGCTAGTACAGAATTCTCCCTTCCTTCTGTTAGGAAGACTTTTAACTAGCAAACTTGTGATCACCCAGCTAAAGCCAAATGAATTCATGGGCATATTTTGTAAAATCTGATATACTCAAAGTCTGCACATATGGATGCAACACAAATAATTAAAATTAAAGAAAAAAGCACCCTCGGGTCATAAAAGAGTCTTGAGAGAGAAAGACAGAGTGACACTGTAACAACAACCACTGCAAGCTAGAATATCTACATCCATAGCCATCTACATATTAAAAAGAATGCATATTCATATTCCCTAAGCGATGTCCCTCTGCTCTTCTAAAGTCAAAGGAACTCTTCTCCAAGCGGATAAAATCTTTCTCACTATGTTTTTCAGCAGCTGTCTTTGCTGGTTTCTAATCAAAGCTCATGATAACTGGCTTTGGCAACAGACTGTCGTTTCCCAGATGAGTAAGCAAACAAAGAGTTTATTTTTCCCCCTCTTCCACAGAACTTGAGATGCATTTTCTGTCTTCAGAGGGAATTGATGACTTCCATAATCTGGTCAACACCTCAAGTACATTTAATGAAGGAACGTCAGGGGTCTATGGTATTTGTATACTTCAAAATGTGGACAGCTACAAGACAAAGATAAATGCCAGCCTGGAAAACAAAAATCTGGACTGTAGCAATTTATAAGAGTAGAAAATGAGAAACCTTTAGACAATAATTGATTTATATTTGACTGAGAAACAGACATAAGGAGAGCAAGTAAATTGACATAAAAAATCTTCACTTGAGTTATTCTTAAGTATTCTTTAAATGGGGGGGGGGGGGTCAGGGGGGGAGCTCATCACAACATTCACTGAAAGATGATATTGATTTAGAAGGCAGAGCCTGAGGGATGTCAAACCAGAAAATCACTATAATCAACAACAAAGGAAATTCATCATGACAAAAAAGGAAGTGGGTGGATAAGCAAAGCCCATAGAAGAAAAATAATATGGCCTGCTGCTAGATACAAGATTTAAAAAAAAAAAAAAGTTACAATTATTCCTATTCAGGCAATATGAGAAATCTAATAGATAGATACCAAGACATTAGGGTAGAGGATGTATTGCCTTGAAGAGACACTGCAGAGTTCCATAAGCAAATGTGTGTTGCCACTGTGTCAAAAGACAAATTTTAGGTTGAAGATTAAAAACCTGAATACTTAAAAACATAAGACTTATATTTCATAGAAAGACTGCATAAAAAGAGAGAAAATATATTCTAAACCCGCAATTCTAATTTACTTTTCTATAATGAAACAGAAGAGTATTGAATAAAGTCTGGCAGAAGCCAGCACGTTGATAATTGACAAAGAAGACAACTTCAAACATCCTAGGACAAGAAAGATTAAGTTTAATATGTCTCAAACGTGTGGGTTTAAAATAATTTCATTCAACATTTGTTCTCAGTCTTGAATAGGAGAGGAGGAAGAGGGGAGATTAAATGGCAGGTGAATTGAATGTTTCTTTTGATGATAATAAAATCTACAGCACTGATGGAATGTAATTCAATCTAAACCAGCACAAACCACTTACGTGTGTGACATGGGCCTGATCCTTCGGCGCAGTCTGGAAGCAGGAACAGCAACACACCCAGCTCAAAGCTACATTTTGCACATGGGGTGTGTACAGCACCGGGTTTCCAACGCAGCCTTCACACAACAATCTGACAGCCAATTCAAGGAAAAAGATTCAGATGTGGTTTATGTCTTGGAATGCCCTGCTTTTCTCATGTTTGACTTGAGAATGCTTCTCTTGACACAGACAAGTGGTGCAAGAAGTTGAAAACGAGGCTAGAGAAGTTTAATATGAAGCAGGCAGAAAACTGTAGTGAACAATATTTGGCCAGAAAAATTTACTATACAAGTTGCATAATTCACATTCCCCTCCATAGCTCTAAACTGTGCTACACTAAGCAGCAAGTCAGGTCCTAAAAAACAGTAGACATCTTGCAAGTGATAGTAACTTTTACCACACCTACTGAAATTGGTAGCCCTCATAGCCAACCACAAAGTCCATCTTCATCTTCTACCACCTATCTTCATGAGCGATTTAATAAAAACACCCCACCCACAATCCCTGAGAATAAAATTTGTGCACTTGCATGGTAACAACATGCAGTTTTAGGGCACTGTTTTTTTCACCACTGTCAGTCAAGAGCATATTGTCTCAGATTTAAATGGCAACATCATGAGCATCTGGACTCAGACAGAGAGTGGGATTCATCTAATGAAATGAAGACATCTGTATCAGTGTCACTCAGTCAGTCAAGATACATTAGACTTTTAGGTTAACAGTTGGACTCGATAATTCCTATTTGCTTCACAAAGTGCCTGCAAGTGAATTCAAGAATTCAGTGAATTGCACATGCAAATGAGTTCACAAAACTATAAATTTCTTATTTATGCATATTTTTTTTTAACCTAATTTTTTCTACCTTAAAGAAACAAAAACAGTTGGATTGGATCACAGAAAAGGTCCATCTGCTCCATACCTTGTAACAGCAAATGTCCAGGGAAGAGAACAGCTGTATAAAGAAACCTCTCTGATACACATCTCCCATCAATGCAATTTGCATTACTGACTGCTTTAGCTGGCCTGATATTTTTTCTTGAGGCTGTGATAACAACACACAGGGTTCCGATAGCAATTGTCTGTGCAGCAGACAGAGCAGCAAAGCACTTTACAAGTGCTAAGTATGACTATTCAATATGTTCACTTTTATTAGAGATTTGATGATGAAATGCTCAGATTTAATATGCCTATTACTTGTATGAGCACAAAATAATTCATCCAAAGCTCGAAGCCTATTAGCTGCCAACTACTCTTCCAATTTACATGATTTTCTGATTAAAAGCACCCTGAAGATCACTGCAGTAATAATGAGGTGTTTCTTAAAGAAGCCAAAGCAATATACTTATTTAAAAATATTTATTATAACAGCAGCTAAAGCATAGTAGTTATAGTTTTCTTTTTCAGACACACAGAAAGTAAACATTTGCTTCTCTGGCAAAGCTACTTTTGTACAAATTTTCGAAGCATTAGCTGTGAACTTCCAACTTCCCATAACATATTGAGCTTCTGTTAAGGCAAGGTGATTTTCTACGTTTTAAACTACTTAGCACAAAGGATCATGCTATCACCTCTAACAGCTCTCCTTTTCTTTTCTGCTCCTCTTAGTCCTAGCAAAACATTCTCCCAGACTTCCTATGTAAATATTAATACTAAATAACAATAATATTATTATCAATAATAAAACCTAACAGCATGACACAAAAAATTATTTTACCAGGACAAATATTTCTAAATAAATCACATAATCTCACATGACTAGAAGAAAAATAACAATGTCCTTACAAAAAAAAAAAAGTCAAATCAATAACTTTACACTGGGGCCTCTATACAATACCACATAATAGACAACACAAAAATGCTCAGTGAATTCAGATGGTTTTCCCTGGCTGAAAGGGACCTGAAAGTCCTACTCTCATGAAAATGAGCTATACCTGGTCATGCCAATCTCACATGGCCATAAAAGATTTCTGATGTTGGAGGAATCCACAGCCTTGACAAGTAACCTACTTCCTGTGCTTCATCCTCTTTATCACTAGACAAAAATACCTTTTTAACTTCTCCTATAAATCCAGTATTTTTGCCCCATGTACTGTTAGTAGGGAGAATAAACTATTTTCTTCTTTTGAGAAACCTATTACATCAGATCAGGGTGGTTCTCAGAGTTTGACAGCTCTTGGAAAGATGTGTATCCTTTCGAAAATAATTTATGAAACATGTTTCCATTAATAATTACTGCCTATAAACAACATCTATTTGCACACTCTCATGTTAAGTCCTTTGTTATGCTGGCACTGCCAACATATATATAAAATTTATAATTGCGTTACTTATTGAGCCAATTATAATAATCAAGTGAGAAAAATTCCATTACAAATATTAAAATAATCTATTATTGCATTTTAAGGGATTGAATACATAATGCCATGACTTCTTAAGCAATATTACAGTTGCTGTGATATCAAAATTCTTATATGCTTTTTCAAATTATTCTTTGAACAATGTCTCCCCCAGTCTATCATATACTATATTATCTACATAAAGCAAGAAGTCTTATAGTCTTACAGATTCTCAAAATACTTTATAAAACTGGTTCTTGCCTTGCTTGAGTAAATGGTATTAAAGGAACATGTAAAAGTGGATGACTGTATAGAATTGCTATTTTGTCCCTGAAAGGCAAACTCTTCTCTAGGAGCCATTCAAATTAGAGCTATCACATGCAACTGAAATTGCTGAGGAAATGTCAGTAAACAACATCCAGTTTTTAAATTCAACTTCAAGTATGTAGAGATTGCACAGGAGAGTTTACGTAAAAGCCACAAATGACATTATTTAACAATTCAGGCATTATTTTCACCGAAGCATATAAAATTTTATAGTACAATATGGAAACAATACCTTTCTTAAAAACAAAAGAAACCCCAGTTATTTACCAATTTGGTACTCATATCTATGGCTCTGTGATAGTTAAATACCCATCAAAAAGAGACAGCTAGTTAGATATAAAAAACATCTATCTATGCATTTAAATCACCTTACAAGAAAAAATAAGCTTTGAATTTAGTGAAATAGGCAGTGTTTAGTTAACAATATTTGAGTCTCCAGAAGAATATAAGCCCAGAAACATCCTAAAACTGGCCAGATTCAGCGAGCTGAATCTTCTTTTTTTTTTTGTCTTGCATATATTCTTGCCCAAGAAAACACTTTATGATGAAAGGAGAGAAAGGCAAATAAAAGGTCCAAGTACTTGATTACTATAATCCTAATAATTAATTCCTTTCCATAGTAATGTTTTACATACAGATGTTTAGAATTTACATGTATTTAAATCCTGTAACAATTAAGCGCATTGGAGTATTTGAAAGCACACAGTAGCTGTCCAGACACTGTCAAATTCAGACATAATACTTTGCCTTTTCATGCACAGGAATGAGGACAGAGACCTATCTAACCAACAGGAAAGGGCAGGAAGGTGCAAAGGTTTTAAGCTTGATCTTGCATGCAGATGAATCAGGTTTAACTTTCCCCCTGACTACTGCAATTGTAGCCAAAAGTCACTTGGTGAGTTATCATCAACTCAGATGTCTGAACATGGAAATCTGTCATTTTAGTGACCCAAAGACTTATTTCCACTGAAATGGCAAATAATAAATGGACCTACAGCAGCTGCAGACCCTTCTTGACTGGAGCCATTAGGCCAGATTTGTGACCTTTAGGACATCCAAAGTTGCTCCAAACATTTACATTTAGGCATTGCATTTGCCTTTCACAGAATATTCACAGGCCTAATTCTCGTTATGAAAATCAGATGTCCCAGACATTAGAGAAAGGCATGTTCCTAGAGTGCTTTGATTTTCCCTGTGGAGGTATCTCTATCTATGCACTACATATAGATTTCTCTCTTTTAATACCCATACTGTGTGTGAACATCCTCCCCAGTGCCTCCATTTAATGAGAATGTCAACATTGTAAAGGCAGATGTGAAAGTGATGCTGATTCACCGCAACATCAGGATTATAGAACATCATCAGAGCAAACCAGACAATGCCCTGGAGAGCTACGGATGGCCAAGCCTTCACTGAGTGGACTTTCATTTGAACTATGCTCAGAGAGGAAGCTTGGTTGACTTTGGACTTAAAGAGTTCATATCAACTTGGTAACTAAATGACCTCAGGGCAGGATTAATATGTATGGTAGGCAGCATTTGCAACTCTGCCTAAAGCTATCTCACTTGGATGCTCTGAATTGCCCTCCTGAGGATACTAGCTCTCTCCTTTGGCTATATAGATAGCTTGGCTTTCTAATTTAGGCATGAATAAGCTCCTTTTGAAAGCTTTGAATTATTTTTTGTGGAGTCTCTGCAGCTTTGGCTAGAACACATCCCAACAGATTTAGGCCCAATGGAACCACTTTATATCAGAGTATTTCAGAGAGATCCATTCATCCTACAGGAGCTAAGACTAGAATTCAGAATGAAAAATTTTGGATCTGAGCATATCTGTGGCATTTCTTTAAGTTCTCTACATTTCACAAACATTTCCTCTTTAACTCTGTGAAATTTTCTAATTTGACAGCTAGATCCATAAATCATCATGACTATCTCATGCTATCAACACACCTAAGTGCAGTGTGAAAGCTCAGTTCATTGAACCATCAAATAATATCACATAAGACCTAGTCCTGTTAATCATCATATATATATCTATCTATCTAGAGAGAAGCATATGTAATCCATTGTACATTCAGCCTGTCAAAATGTTTTAATTATTCAGTCAGAACAGTATGACTGCATGAATCATTTCAGTGTTCACCACAGAGCAAGTTGGAAAAAGGTCTTGATGAAATAACTGCATAGGAAATTTTATAAGTATTACTCTCAAATAAAATTTGAGGTAAAAGTAAGGAAGGCCTAAGCAGGTATAAGTCAGGTCTAGGACTGCTCAGGAAACATTATTTTTTCTGCCCCCTCTGCTAAGCCCTTTCCAGTTCAGATAATGTTTCCATTCTGCTGCAGGCTTCTCTCAGGAAATTAATTTCTTAGCTTGATGTCACCTGAGGACATCCAAATGAACCACCTACCATCTCTGTAGTCTCCTTTCTTTCTAATGCTGTGCTCCATCTCAACATTTCACATAACAACTGTAAGACAGACAACCTGATCTTATTAAATTCCATAAAGTACTGCACCACACTCTATAGTATTGTAGAAGTAAAAGTAAGATAACATCACTCTCGAGGATTTGTCTGTGCTCTAAATGTACTCTTTCATAGGGCAACGCACTGGGTAAAAGTGAAGGTTTTGGCCAACAGGAAACAAGACTGGAAGAAGACTGATTTCCTCTCCTTTTCATTCTTTTACAGGATATTCTTGATTTCATTCCCTTTGTAATATTTCCATCCCTAATGTTGCAGGAGGAAAGGGGACAGAAGCTGTCTAGAAGGGATAATTGCAGGAGCTATTTTGCATAACAGGGCGAGATACTAAACTATTAGACAGGACTCTTTCTTATCTGGTGTGTTTGCAGAGGAATGTATTAAACAGAAGTCCTTTAAGATACATTAAGCTTGACAGTTGTCTTTCCTCCTTTGTGAGTTTGGCACACGTGACTGCTCTGAGACAAGGATCAGGGCTGCCACTCACTCTCATTTTAATGCCAGCTCAGTCCTGACATTCTCCAGCATCTAGTGAGATATTCTGAAGAAGTCTTCCTTTTCCCTCAATTTTTCAAATGAACTCAATATAGTGTAAAGTGAGAGTTTATGATCCCGGAGAGAGATATACCATACAGACTAGCACAGCATAAAAGGTACCAGGATAGGCTTTCCAGCATCCCCCAGTGTCTCAACTCTGAGCCAAAGGGACTATTTCCTAATCAAAAGCCCTCATGTTTTTCATTCTTTGCTCCTCTTTTGATAACAGAAGACCCAGACAAACAGAAGCAAACAGAAACTCTATTCTGCTGTTCATGCAAGCCTGTTCACAAAATGCCTCCCATAGGCTGCTTTCCACCAGCCCTGCTATTTCATTTAATCCATTCAGTCCTGAAGGATCAACTTAGGCAATTAGACAGGGGATGTGGGCTCTGAGGGATAATTGGATGACTTGCATGCAATAAACTTCTTGCACGGTTTCTTCACTCTTTTCTCTTGGTCTCTTTGCTCATCCCTTTGTTTCTCATCATTAATTTTTTTAATCAAGTTTGCAACACCCTTGGAGTTACAGCAAGATAGTAATGTGACCGAGCAGCAAGAACCTGAACACCTACATTGCAGCTCCTGCTGTTTTATGCCTCTTTAAATTGTTCTGATGTGGTATCAAATGGGATGCAGCAGTCAAGGCTTCATTTTTGTATCTGCAACACTGCTGAAGTTGCAGGGTGGGAATAAATGAGCTCAGATAACTTTGCCTAATCTCAGGTAAATCCTGGAAGACAGCTCATATGGGGGGTAAAGTATTACAGCAAAATTTAATTGGTTGTATTCTGGTGAATTGTGTGTAAATTACATCATAGCCGAGGATCTCACTGACATATATTAAGGATTGCTAAAATGTAATTATTACCTTTCTTTACCCCCTATAACCATCTTCATCCCACCTTCTTGTCATCTCCAAGTCCAAAGTCTGGGAGCTTTTTTTGCCTTGGGCACACAACTTCATTCTCATTTTTAGTCCTCTGCCTGATGCTTCTAATATTCATTTCCTCCTACTTTGACATATTTCTCTCACATCAACCACTTCCCTCATGTCATCCTTCTTAATATTGTATTTATTTACTGTATAAAATTGCCTTCCTCTGCTCACATGAGTTTAAACTTCTCTTAGTTCCTTTTACTTCCTATGCACTAGCACAATTTGTCAGACTGGATACACAGCTATTTAAAATCACATACAAGTTTCAACATTTCCCTCTAACATTACAATATAATCCTCTTTTATAATAAATGCCAGTGAAATATTAATGATTACTACGCTATCAGCCATAAAAACCAATAACAACAAAAAGTAAAAATCAAATCTTACACTGCCTAGCTTGAATGCTAGAGACTGTGTACCCAGCTGCTGAATGTGCAGAAGTCCTTTTCAGCACTCATCTGTAAGGAATAAAATATTGCAGCCACAGCTACCGAGACTTGGCTCAATCTGTGAGAATGACAGTTTTCCTTCTGGATGCCCACATTCAGCCTCACATGACAAATAGACACAATGTCCTGTAGACCTCCTCTGAAGAGATACTCAGGTAACACTGACAAGCATAATACGAAATTAGGACAGACTGTGCAGAACCTTGTGAAATGCTGTAGGTTTCTTACAAATGAAAAACACCCATCAAAAACAAGGTCAAGAGCAGAACAAAACTTATTTCTTCTCCTACTAGAGAGATATGTATTCAAGAGACAGTTACCTTCGGATGAAAGTATGTAGGATTTTAAGACAGGATAAATACCTGACTGAGAAAGAAATGGAAAACCACTTTTCAGAGTTCTTGAATTACTTGAGGCAGCTCTGCTCTCAGTATTGCCTCAGTGAAGAGCAGGTTTGAGTAGTTCAGGCAGAATGACGAAGAATGTGACTGTTGAGTTCCGTGAAATGGCATTCCTGTGCTCTACCCAGAGAATATAAATTGACTGAAGATGAAGTCATGAAATAAGAGGATGAAATATGAAAAATATGATTAAACTAAGCTCACAAAAGGAGCGATGTTGAATTTGTCTACATACAAAGAAGGAAAGGAAGATGGTAATGCTTAGTGTCTTTTCTGGTGAGATGTGGTGAACTTGTTTTGTCTTTTGCAGCAGTCTAAATACCACAACAGTTCTCAGCAGCAGTTAATTTGCCCTGTTTTGTGACTGAGGAACATACATCAAAATAATTTTGTCCTCCTTACTTAGGATCTCAAGGGACACCCTCAGACAGGTACTGTGAATCTCAGATGGTTTACATCTTTCTGTTGTAGACCACAGTACATTCAAGAGAATGTGGAGGCAATAAACCAAAAAATTTAGAATAAATACCAGGCAATTGTCTCCTCAAACAAGAGCTGTAAGACAAAGAGCCCACATAATGCTGTTGAACACACCCCATTTCAATATGCACTATGCAAGTGATAGAATACACCACAGTAGGAACCAATTTTGTGTACAGAGGGAATCAGACCAGGTGACTAACAAGGTCTTCTCTGTAACTCTGTAGAAAATGATTTCTGGAAGAATATCAACAGGTACTTCTCACAAGCATACAGGTGTTAACCTTGGTGCCCTGGCCATGTTCCAGCCCAGGCAATTACCTTTTACACTTAAATTCTCCTTCCATACTGTCCTGGCTTGTCTCCACTCTCTGGCCTTGATTTATATGCAATTAAAGAGCAGCAGTGTGTCACTGCACAGGTGTCAGTGCACGGAGTAGTGAGGGGATCAGCTGAGGGGTGAAGTGGTAGTATATTAACTACAAGTCCCACTAAAGGTTATGAAGCTCTTCAGTGTCCTTGTAAATATGCTATCTAGATGAAAGATAACCCTGCACAGACCATCCTATTCCTCATCTGTGCTTACACGGAGGGCAGTTGTTTTTCTATTATTTCTTTTTCCTGCAGGTGAGAGGAGAGCTGGCTCCCCCTTGTCCCAGCAAGCTCAGCAGGTAGCTTCCTCTCCCTGATCCCCCATCCTGCAGCACTCCTGATCTCCACAGGACAGTTGCTTCATTTCCCCCTCTTTCCTCTGGCGTGACCCTTCAGCTCCACAGGAGACCCTGTGTCTCCTGAGCCTCCATTCCTGCAATGCACTCACCATCTGCGAATTCTAGCTCAGAATGAACTTAGCAAGCAGGACTTTGAGAAATGCTTGGAAACCTTTGTTTCACAATTCACTGCCAGCACAGTATTACTTCTCTGGGAGTTATGATCTCTTTCTGTCCAGGAAATTGCGCAGATGAGCTGCAGAACCTCAGCGTTAAAAGAGAAACACAGAAAATCCTTTAGCAGAAGAAAGGCTGTCAGAGTGGCACGTCCCACACAGCAGCAATCCTGCCCTAGCAGCACAGCAACACAATTCCCCACCAGAACGAGACTGACTGAAAAGCAGGAACTAAGTATCTGTAAGGAGCAATCCAACAACACACACAGCTCTGAGTCATTTCGAAGGGTACTTTAAGATGCATCATTTTTGGTGGAACTGAATGTTGTAAGCACAACACAAAACCTGTGAATTAAAGGAGAAAAGACAGCTCCCTATGCAGCTTTCTTTATTTAAAGACGAATCAAGACTTATATTTTGTTCTCAGACTTATTATTCAAGTTTTGAGAGTGTAGTAGAGAAAGAGAAAATACATGTTTTCAAAATAATTTGGGAGAAACAAGCCATGTACCTAAGTGTATTCTGAAATATGAGAATACAATAGGTGAAAAATGCAACGTTGGCAATCATTCAAGGAAAAGTTCAATGATAACAATTTTTTCTAAGGTAATCCTTATTATTTTAAAATTTCTTCTGATGCCTGAAAATTTTGAATCCCTTGTTTCCTATTCCAAATATTACACGATGTGATTCACTAATTTCGGTAGGGTATTTTTGTTTATTTTCTACACACACACACCAGAAACCTCTCTGAGTTGCACAGCATTAGAATGAGAGAAAATGGACACAAACAGGAGCACAGGAAATTCTGATATAAAAAGCTTTCTCTCTTTGCCTTTGTTTTTACAGCTAGCATGAAGCTGGTCAAATACTGGAACAGGCACCCAGGGAGCTGAATGAAATCTCCATCCTCAGAGATTTTCAGGACACAACTGCAGCCCTGAGCAACCTGACCTGACCAAACCCACTCTGAGCAGGGGGTTGTACTAGATGACTTCTAGAGGTCACTTCCTCTGGAGCAGAGGAATTTTTAGAGATTTTCGAAATACTAAAACATATAGACAGACATAAACACACACATAAAAATTCTGTCACAGCTAAGCACATTCTCGTATCTGCATTTCATTCTGCACACGGGCATGTGCTCTGCTGAATGTGAACACACACATATCACAGAATCACAGAATGAACTAGGTTCAAAAAGACCTTTAAGATCATCTAGTCCAATCTAGGACACGCTACATAAAAGATGGAGGCATCTGAGCCATGAGAAGGAATAATAAGAAACGTTAAGTGTGAGCTCCAATAAAGTGGGATTATTCTTGACACTAAATGGTATGTTGGTTTTACCTATTTTCCTGCTAAATTCTGACATCTTGAGCTGCAGCACTTTTAACTACATCAGAACAGTGCAACTAATGAAAGCTAATGAAATTCAGTCTGCATGAACTGTTCAGTGTGGCTTCACAGGACAAACAACTTAGCTCTGACCATCTAAGCAAGACGTAGAGGACGTTTCTGAAATTCTAATTAGACTGAATTGAGGAAAATGGCTACATGGAAGAAAAGAAAAAGATGGCCCTGCTCTAACTCACTGTGCCTTCACAGAATGGACACCAGGTGCACCCACCCAGTGTGACACATATTTCACAAGTGAGAGATGAGCAAAGGAAAAAGAAGATTGTGACAGTTTTCCAACCACTCACAGAAAAGGATCGGGGTACAGCCCATGGCACTTGGGCTGCTCCAACCCACTATGCTGAGTAACCAATCAGTTGTTCTTTTAACAAGGTACCCAAATGGAAAGTTTTCTGGATATTACTCTACAGGGAAATCTTCCAAGAAGAAACAGGTTCTGAAGCTCAACTTAAAATAGTAACAGAAATGCATTTGGGGACTAGAAATTACCAGAGTATGATAATGTAGACAAAATTTAGATGAACAGCCCTACTAAAGTGAAAGGAGCAATTTCTTTTAATTGTACATCCTTTCACAAAATGCCTTTGCATAAATTCCCATAATTGCTCTTCTCCATGATCCCCCAAAGAGTTAGACAAAAAACCACTACTTACAGTACTGTTTTAATACCAGGTTAGTTCTAGATTAACTATAAAGGCCTAATGTAGTAACTGCACAATCTTAATAACTCTACCAACTCTTTTAATTTCCCTCTATCATGTCTCTAATATTTTTGCCTCACATCCCATATATAAAACCCTACATGTCCTCCATTTTAAATGTCAGTTTGAGAACTTATACTTTATCAGATACAGAGATTGAAAAAAAACATTAATAAAAGCAAATGCATGGAAAATTGTCCCCACAGAAAAGAAGCCTCTGTCTTAAGTACAGTTTTAAAAAAAGTTGGATCAATTAGCAATCTGTGAATGTTAGAAATATCTTAACAATGTCTCAAAGATGAAAGAGCATATCACAGAATGAGGAAAGGGGAAAAAAATTAAATTATGTCTGCAGTCATAATGAATCAAAGCCCAGAAGGTGGTCTCCGAATCAGCAGGTTTTGATGAAATATTAAGAAAAATTATTATTGATGAAAAATGAATAAGTTCTTTTTGATTTTAGCAACCTTTAAATCACATTTTGCTAATTAAAATAGCTTCAGCACAACCCTCCATTCCTTGATGGGCATTTAGCCTAAAAACTAGTGGGTTAATTTGACATTTTAGCCAATATGCATAGAGTTTGTCTTAAGCTGGCAGACACAGCACAGTTTAAGATGATGTACAAAACAATACACAGCTAAACCTTCTTTTTCTCCTTTTTTCTTTTTTCTTTTTTTTCCACACTATATCTACTAACACAATTACAAAGTAACGACAGGCAACTTCTGCTTGTTTTCTCAGCAGCATATAATACCTGGTAGCATATACTACAACTATTAATTAACTATTAATGAGCCATGAACTATGTCTTGGGAAATAAAGACCGATGCTAATATTTTCTGTCTTCTTTGTTTGCCAGGTCAGAGCTCTTTCCATCCCAAAGATAAGTGGAAATGAAAAGTCTGAGGGACATCAGTTCTCACATCCCTTGAAGTCTAACTCTAATTGTTTTTTTAAAATGTTGGTAGTAGAAATTACGTGTTCTCTTTTCATCCCAGTTTGTACTGTGCTTCCTTTTAAATAGAAACCTAGGAACGAAGGAAGGCTGTAATCAACAATGAATTGTTGCACACAGAAGACATTTCATTGCAGAAAGCAATGCAACTCAGGCATGCCACACATTATTGTTACAAAACTATACACACAAATTAAAATGAAGCAAAATCTGCTCCTCTGCTCTTTTCTTTCATAAATTAAGTCTTATATGTTATATCACTGTCTAAACTCCGGGTAGATGAAATCACCTATCCATTACAAATATGTAATCTATTTACCATAATAACATTTGATATATCCATCCTGTAAGAAAGACTGCTATGAACACATCAAATTGAAAAGCTATTTAAATGCCACTAGTACTTTAAAGAATGAAAAAAATTTCCTGGCAAGTAAGTCTGATTTCAGAAATAAGTCTGATGTTTTTCAGAAATACCTAATCATATAAAATAGGTCATGCAAGAAACCTTTCAATGTTTCACATCACAGTGTTTGAGCCTTAAGGAACAAGATTTCAAAACTTTATAAACCAATTCTTTAACAATATATCATGAAGCGCAAGGCTGTGGGAATACACACTGTTTTCTGAGTGACGACTGGAAAAGCACTGTTTTTCAGCTTTCCAACCAAGAACAAACTGAAATGAGATCTTTCAGCAATTTCTCAGTTTCCAGGGCTGCCAGTGTGGTATGTTCCATACACATTCATTCAATGAGTTTACAATATGTTAAAAGGAATTAACCACTTCCCCCTGCAATCTATATGAAGTGATGCTATTTTCCTTCCTGAAGTTTACTGCAGAGGATTCCTCCCCACAATCAGACTCCACCACTTCCACCAGGGACAAAACGCTTTGACCATAAGCAGGATGATTTGTAAGTCACATAAACAAACAAGACTGGCCATAAGGACAAACAGTGTAGTTAAATATAGTTTGTCTCATCTGTGAAGAAGATATCATTCACAAAAATAGAAAATAAGGAAAAACCCTTCAAACCCTCCAACACTAGAAGAATATTTTACTGTTCATCCATTAAATTACATTAAAGATCTAACTTCAAATTGCATAAATTTTAGAAAGTAAAAAGCCAAGATTTGGTGAAAACACAGCACTGTCTCCAGGCTCTTCCTGTGCACCCCTCTCCCATACCCAGACAAATCAAAAATGAAAAACCCCTAGCTCTTCAAATGCTTGGAAAGGAGAAGCCTGAATCCTTCATCAAAGAGGAACAGATGAGTTGACTGGAGGGACATAAAAGACAAAAAAAATCATAAATTTGTATTCTATTTAGAAAGGGCTACATTCAACAGCAACAACAAATTAAACTGATTAAATTATGGCATTCAAGTGAGGCACAACATCAGTTTGCAATCCAAATTTTGGTTAGTAGGACTTGCGAAGAACAGATTTTAGCAGTTTACACCGGTAGGATCAAAGCACTTGATTTAATGAATAGGAAAGACTTTGCTTTTTCAGCTTTGTGTACTCAAATATTCCCCATAATTTTCTCAGGATGAAGAACTTCAAGTTGCATTGATGGCATTAGTGGGAAAAAAAGATGTGCACATTACACACACAGCTGGGTTTTTGGACTGCAATCTCAAGCCATACAATAACCATTTGATGCCCGAGACATTGCTTCTTCTAGCTTTTGCATCATGTTTTGTTTCATACTAGGATAAATAATTATAGTTTTATTTTTTCTTTTTTTAAAAATTAAATATTAACTTCTACCATCTGAAAAAAAAAGTAAAGGTTTTTCTCTTTTTTAATCCAAGCAACAAAACACTCAACTGATCTATATCTGTGTGCAAATTGCACTAAGATACCAACAAAAAATTCTACACATAATTCAGTTAGAATGTATTTAAAATACTAATATATTGTATTGAAGTGACAGGTTTTGACCCCACTTTTATAAATAGTCTCTCATCTGCACTTAAAGGAATTGAAAATCACCGAGCTATGCAGATACTCCCAGTTTCCAGCCCAGGGAGCCCATCCGCAGCCTCCCAGAACAGGGGCACTAAGGGCACGTTTGGGTGGGGCCCCTCTTCACCTCCTGGTCTTGTAACCCAGAGCAGGAAGTTCACCTCTCTTATCTCTCTGTGCATTTTCCCACTGCAACCATTTGTAGAGGTACTAACTCCAGCTGCTTTTGTAAAAACAAACAAATAGCTGCCACACTTCAGATTGCACGGCAAGCCGGCCAGAGGAGAGGGGAAGAGAAACCACCGGGGTTTCAGGGAGGCTGTGGCTGTGCTAAATGGAGAAAGACGTGGTTCTCACAACAGTATCAGTGCTTGGTATCTATTCAGAGAGAGACCAGGACTTTCAGGTAATTAAAATGGGAGACCTGAATAGAGTTCACTGTAAGTCTGCCATTTATTCCACCAAAGTGGTAACCCAAAGAGGGGAGTGCAATCGCATACTTTCACAATAGGGAGCCTACATAAATCCTCATGAATTTATATTAAAACTTGTCTTATATTCTATCAAGATGGAAGAACAAAGGAAAACAACTGACCTAAGATAATAAAATGCCAGTGCTAATAGTATCTATTGGGTTCTAAATATTCGGGTCTATGAGAGACCAAGCTAATTTTTAGGCAGTCCTGGGGGCAAGGATTACTGGCTTATAGGATGAAGGGTAGGGAAACAAAAAAACCCAATGTGTTAGCGCTAAAGTGAAATTAAACCCCATGAAGAGTCTCACAGAGGCTCTAACTAATCCTTCTCTGGGTTATAACAGACAGAGGAGGAAAAATACCACAATGACTTCCAAGTATTATTTTCAGTTTTACACATTAGAGAACTGCAAGTAGTTCATTAACCCACTGCTCTCCAGGCAGGTTGCTTTGGAGAGTCTGATTATTCCATAATGGCATATGCACCATTTCCTAGGCCAGGAAAGTCTTTCTCGAAGTCAGATCCTCACAGGAATGAACTTTTGTAATGCCACAAAAGAGTGACACTGACTGGAAGGTAAGGATTTAAAACCTGTAACTATTAATTTCTGAAACATTACAGGTTATTTAGGGAGTTTGGAAAACAAGAAGGTCCCTGCTCTGAAATGCCTGCAACCTGACTGAGTATTCACAACATATTTACCTGCATGAGCGGTACCTTCCCCTGTAGCACGGTATCTGCAGGGCCCTGATAGCAGAGGGTGATAAACAGGGAAGAACAAGGGATCCAGGAGATAGGAAAACACTTCCAGATCAGCGAAGAGAAGTAAACAGAGGTAGGAGAGAAGAGCTTACTCATAATCTTATTCAATATAGGTTGTTAGCCTTCTGCACAGCTCTGCAAGTTTTAAATGTCACTGGATAGATGGTTTGCAGTCCCGTGGCCTTTCCCTTCATGAAAGTGCTCTTCAAGTCAACTTCCAGAACCATCAAAAAATCTCTTCATCTAAGAAACATCCTAGCATTTACAGGATGCATCACCCTGAGTAATAACTCCTATCTCTATCTCTGGTGGGCCTGGCAGTAAGCTCAGATTCCTACGCATAAATGATCCCACAGACTTAAGAACACTCCTGTGACTGACACTACTAATAAAGAAGTTTAATATAGCTGCACAAGAGCCTGCTTTTTTAAACAAATATTTATCCAAGCACAGCAATATAGTACTTCATAGCTTTCACGACCCATTCTGCTATTGCTAAGAGTTATTTTATACACACTAGAAAGACAGGGTCTGCTTATTTCACTTTTTACATATTCTTTTATTATATTAGAGTGTTTCTATGCAGTTTGCAGGTTTCATTACTCTCATGCCAATTTAAGCACAAAGATATTACTGAGAAAATCAAAGTTAACAGCTTAATAAAATGTTCTCCCTTTCTTTTTGGAAAAGCAGCAAGCAAAGTATGTGACCCGACCTGAAAAACAGCATCCTGCCCCTTTGCACCGAGCAGATGACAGTTAAAGGAAGTGGGGTTATTTTCAGTTCCCAGATATTACTTTGACATAACTTGATTCCACTTCTGATAGAAAATAAACCAGTTCATAAAGGTCTCCCTTCTACAATGAAGATTTTTTCTTTTAATGGCAAAATGCATGCAAAAAGCATATGATTATGGTATTTATGTTTCCATTAAAATGTCCTCAGCAAGCTGGAGGAGTCTAACCTACTATTTTCAAGCTATTTTGATTTACAGCAGTACGGTGCCTATTTTATTTCAATTTTATTTCAGGACAATGCACTCTTGGAGGGAAATGATTACAGAGTGACAGCCATTAGGAGTTGTCTTTCTACATCCTGCTCAGCTATGGATGTCAGGTGATCACCATAAAACCCCACTGTATGGCATCATTGTCACCTACATGAAAAACACTATTGATCAGTTGTGCAGCTTCTCTTCTCTATGATGCAAAACATACTAGAGACATTTTTCAGCTAAGCTGAAAGCCTTATTCTCAAGAACTATGTTCTTGAGACACCTCTTTCCTGAATGGTAAAATAAACATAGATTATACATTCCACCTCTACTTCACTCCATTAATGCCTAACACAGAAGTCAAAAGCTTCTTAGCAGCCTGTCTATGCTTGCTGTCAGTGCATTGGATGGAGCTGATGTCACAAGGGCAGCTCAAGTATATGGAGCTATGCTGATCATCAATCTCTTCCAACATATCCGTTTGTTTATTTATTTATTGCTAGAGCTTCATTTCTTCTGAGCAATAAACTCCTCTTTTAAGAAAGACAATCTGCTTTGATTCTCTAGGGTAAAGAACAGATAACAACTTTTTTAGTGCTACATCTTTAACTGATATGATCACTGAAAAACCAAACCAACCAACAAAGCAACACTTTCCCCTCTAAACCCTGCCAATATCCATTAATGATTGAACTCTGATGCAATACATATCCACATTAAAGTAATTCTAAACCAGTTTCAAGTCCTGTAAGGATATATTTGAATAACATTTACTATTGAAAGGCTGGGTTTTTTAATAGCTATCATTGGTAAAATTGGGTAAAGCATTGTCATTTACACACATCTAGCTATGCATGTCTCCAGTGAGTGAGTTAATATATTTTTCTCCTTTGCTGTATTTTGACACTATACAATCTACTTTCTATTTAGAGAAATGGATAGACAAAGTTTAAGGAATAACCATATTCTTCTTACCATTTTGTGCTATCTGCCTACACTGATGAGCAGTTTACATTCTTGTCCTCCACTTCGTTATTCGCTATTTGCCATGATACAGTTCAACTTACAACAGTTGGTGGCATGTGCTGATGAAAGCAATAGAAAAGTTGAGGGAATATTAAAGAAAAACAAACCCTGACAAGGCCTCACACACAGGCACAGTAATTCTCTTGCAACTTACAGAAAAATTTGTCATAAGTGTTCAGCACTGGTATGCAAACTATTATAGGACATTTTGTTACAGGCTCCTTTGTAACTTTTTAAATAACCTTTTGGACATACTTAAATGTCAAATTTTTTTTGGCACTAAGCACCAAACTTTAACAGAAATAACATTTCCCATATAAACAATGCTGCTTTTAATATGAACGTGCTAAAGATTTGAGACAGCCTGGCCATTACCAGCTCCTGGCAGTTCAGCACAAGGGTAACTAACACACTGTGAGTGATTTCCCTTCCCATCCACAAAGGCTGGAAGCAACTGTTTCTATTTGGGTAACCTCTGAAACATCCAGGGGAAAGGAAAGGATGGGAGGGCAAAGGAGTAAAACACACTGAAAACAACACCTCCCACAGGTGAACACTCATGTACACAATATTTTAAGGATGCAGAGCTGCAACCAACTATTTCTCATCAAATTTCTTGTAGCATTATCAGGATAAAACAGACTACAGAGAAGAGAGCTCGGCGAAGAGTCTTGAGCAGAGGCACTTGGATGCTTGGTGTCAAAAGGGGCATCACAGGAGATGCCAAGTGAAAGAGGAAGATCTCACTGCTGGAAAGGGATAGGAAGAAACAAGTTGCAATGCACATGGGGTGAGGAGCCAGGTATCCTACAGACAAGGAGACGAAACAGTTAACAAGCACCTCAGGCCCACATGGTCACAACTGATTCTTAGAACAATGCTCAGATGATGCTTTCTTAGTATATCTAAGACAAAGCCTGTAAAAGACAGAGCGGCCTTTGGGAAGGTACCTCAGCCACAATCCAGGTTCTCCTGCTGAACATCACAAAGGTCAAGCTCCCAGATGTCCTTCACACACCTCAAGGATGACTGAAAGCTGCTCCCTCACAGCTGTTACACCTCCTCCATGACCAACCACATGATCTTTAAGGTCCCTTCCAATCCAAACTATTTATTATATGATTCTATGACACTCTCTCAGCACTTCTTACTGCTTTAAGCACAGACCCAGCTTCTGAGAGAGGTAACTTTGAGCCTGAGATTATGCACATCACCACAACATTGCCCAGAAGGTCTCCTGAAACCAGGTGGGATTCCTCATCTCCACAGCTTGGTTTTTAATCAAGGTGTGAGGAGAGAGAGGAAAGAAAACCCCATACAGCAGACCTTCATGCCTCAGACACCTGAACAGGTATTTCAGAGTACATTTACAGAAAATAATGATATTTTTACATCTGAATTAAATATTTCTTTCTGGGTGTTTCTTGTCAAATGTGTCCCCCTTTATCACAGGACTAGGGGTGGTTTTTCATGCCCCATTTCTAGCACCCTACTTGCGTTTCATCCCTCTGCTCAGGCCCGTTGTGTGGGCTGCGTCTTTCCTTTTGTCACAGCATGATCCAGCTGTGAGCGACAGGACCCT
This sequence comes from Falcunculus frontatus, assembly GCA_013398115.1. Taxonomy (NCBI): domain Eukaryota; kingdom Metazoa; phylum Chordata; class Aves; order Passeriformes; genus Falcunculus; species Falcunculus frontatus. The sequence continues at coordinate 181,446 of VZRV01007025.1, read as the reverse complement.
CCATGCTCCAGGAGCAGCCTGAATGTACAAAACTACTGCACTGCTCTTCAGTCCTACCCATCTGATTAACATCAGATTCCCCCAGTACTCCGTTATCTTCCACTGTACTCACTCTCTCCTGGCTCTTTTATCAGCCACCACACAGAGTTAGCTGGGTCACGCAGGTCTCCTATTTTGCCGTGCCAGGTTTGTATCAAAGAACTTTTTTTTTGTTGATGTGACATTGATGCCATTCAACTCCAGCATGAAACACTGCCTTTGGTCTAACAAAAACAGTCATGAGAGTCACCACGTGTCAGATATATCCAACCAAGCTATCTCGATTTCCAAAGGCACAAAAGTGCTGAAATGTCAGGCACTTGGGTATACCAGTGCCAGCCCATATAAGGCTAAGGAATATAAAATTTCAAGGACACAGATGAAACTGTCATCTTTTAACATTATTTTGCTTCCTTCACTGAAATAATGTACATACATCCACAATATATAAATTATTTTCATTTACTATGGAAAGTAGACCTTTTACACAGTGCAAGAGAACAGTGCAATTGAGAAAATAAAAAGGCAGTTGTGCTACTGATTTTTAGCAAAAATGTATGCATTCCACAATGCATCCGAGATTTTCTTATTTGTCATGTTAGAGGATGTATTTTTATCAAATTATGTAAAGAAACTTTGCAAAATAGATCTAGTGGAGGGTTAAATACAATACTATCAGTCCTCAAAGAGTTTTAGACATTTAGCTGAAATACAAATGACTAGAACAGAATGTGCAAGGTGAATGCCACTGCTCATGTAGAAGCTATACAGATCCCAAACACTGCAGGCAAAGATACTGCTCTGCTGATTTAACTGAAAGTTCGATATTTTTCTGCTGGAAGGAATGAGGTAGAAAACAAAATGAATGGCTTTACTGTGAACTAAATAAATAACTTCCAAATGAGTGAACAATACGTCTTGCACTAGGATTTTAGTGTTAGTTTTTGTAATGCTGAGAAAATGCAGAACTACAAGTTCATAATAGTAAGCCAAGAAAACAGATGTATTTTCATTGTTAAATCACAAAAAACCCTGTGAATTTTGCCTTTAACTATTTTTACTCTATGTTAATTTACATGCCGTTTTAGCTTCAGGTTTTCAAATGAACTCAGAACTCCATCAACGAAAACCAGAATTTTGCCCAGTTTCAGCACAAAAACAAGCAAGACACAGTTCAGATAATGTACCTGGAAGAAGAGTACAAATCATAAGCTACAACCTGAGAAGTAACTCATGAGTGAAGCTTGGAATTTGCTCATTTGGTCTATATCTAATCATAATTTGAGCTAAAATTATGAGCATAATTGGAGCTAAAAAGCTCAACCTGTTAGACTGAAGTTCAGGACTACAGTAGGACTAGAATCCATGTAAGCTTTAACCCATTTTTGCTGTAACAGCATTAACATTTTAGAGATTTTGTAATGGCTGTAAATAGATTGGAAATGTTGTTTTCCACAAGCATATCTGCTAGAGCTTTGATAAATAAACCTGATTACATTAAAAATTTGAATTTAATTCCAATGACACCCAACAGTGATTCCAAAATTCCAAACCATCCAAAGAAAGGGAAGAAATGTAGTTGCTCTGAAGAAAACAACTTTCCCATCTCATTCTGCAACAGGTTGATTTGAGTGACTTCAATATTGTTCTACATAAAGGCTTTAAAAAGCTATTAATGAAAATGCAGCTCTGCCTTTCCAATTGATGTACAACCATTCCCCATGACAAAAGCAGCACAAGGGCAGATTTTGAGAGGGTGTACTGATTGATGTGTGGTGCCTACCTGTCTACAGGTGAAGACTTTGAATTCCGTGGTTTCTTCACTTGGGCGTACAAGGCTTCCACTGTCTGCCCTTCCCTCGGGCTCTGTGGTCGGGCGTTCAGCGTTATCGTGCCGCTGTTTGGAGAGTCGTAGGCAGCGATCCCAGCATACATCGGATCTGCATCGCAGCCAAACGTCCGGTTAAAATCCTGGATCTCTGCATAGTCACGTTCCCGAGCTTGTCTCTCTCGAAATTCTCGAGTTTTCGCTTGGATTCTGAAAAATTAAAAGAAGGCTGAAACCGATGGGTGTCCCCCCTGAGGCATTTGAAAGCAGCAGTCAGCAGACACTTTAGGTAGCCTATTTTAAAGGAAACCAGTGAAGGTTTCCAGTTTCAGTTAGCCACGAGGTCTCAAGTCTACCTTGGACATTGAAGCCTACATTGAAACAGTGGCACAATCAACAGTGGTCTTTCAGAAGTATGTCTGAACACCCAGTGTCTTTTGTTTCATTGTTAGCTAAATACTGGCTAGCCATAGCTGCTGGTAAACAGAGTTAATCTATTGCTTCATGCATCTTGGTATGCCTGTGCTATTATCTGACCTGTCTGAGAATGGCCTGACACCATTCTTATTGCATTGTACTACATCAAAACTTACCAGATTTAATGGTTCTAATGCATGTATTTAGAGAGGAATTTTAATGTACTTTCTCAGCTTAATACTAGAAAAATCATACTTTTTTCAGAATTTAAAAGCCATTTAGGGATAGGATACACGTGTATATTTATGTTTGCATGCATGCAGTAAACAGCAGAAGCAGATTCTTGTACAATTCATTTGAAATGTGCATGCTTTTTATAAAATATAAACAAACCAAATCTGGCATCTCTCAAAAGCAGGCTGCATCTTCCCAGAAAGTAAAAACAAGGGCCTTGTGTTAAAGTTACAAATGAAAGGTGATGCTGGACAGGGTTTGTATCTATGTGCACTAATTTAGCTGTATGATAAAAAGTGACAGATAGAAACAGATGACATTTAGGAATCTGACAAGCACGAATTGAGCACAGGTCATATTTTCAAAAGCACATAAAGCTATCACAAAAATTTGATCTGGGCTTCAAAGTTTCTTTGGTATTTTATAAAATTTGATGTATTGCACACACATATGCACTGTGAACTGACCACACCCCCCCCTTTACACTGTCTCCCCAGACCAATTTAATGCTCTGTCATCATCACAAAATGAAGCACTCAGCTGTCTCCTCCCTTCCATTAGTAAAATGTGCCCCTTTTTCATCTGATACAGCCATGGCTACAGTGTGACAGCATCCATCCATGAGACTACAGCTCTGTGAATCTCTGCTGTGTGCCATTTCCACCTTGCTCACCAGCTTTTAACAAGAGCAGCCTATTCAAAGCCTCTGTCTCTTTTGAAAGTAAGCCTCGACTCTTCTGAAAATAGAAAAGCCTTAAAGTTAAGTAACTTTGACATTCTTGGAAATTCTAAAGTGGCCTCTTCAAGATTAGTTTTCAAAAACAAAAGGGGATACACAAAGGGTGGGATTCAGACTGCAGATAAAGACATGAGATCTTAGTGCCAGAAGCAGGTGAGCTCAGAGCAGCCACGTGTGCAGGCTCCCCTTATAGTGGCCAGGAGCCCTCAGCAGCAGACTCAAGTTAGGAACCAGTCCATGCGCCAGAGAACAGAAGGAGTAACTCTAGAGACACTTTTGAGGCTGTTGCTTAGGTCTTCCTTGGGAGCTTGGATACCCAGCCTTGATTCAGCTGCTCAAACATAAGCAGCTCTGGCCACCTGACACGCCCAGGTAATCCTGATGGACTTGCAGCTGCTGGGCAAGGACTCCCCCAGGTCATGCTGAAGTCTCAGAGACTGTGATAACCCAAATGACACAAGTCACCTGTGTTCAGCATGTGAATCCAGCCCTCAGCTGGTATATGAATATCATAAATGTGTCTTCCTCAGACTGAGTCCCAACCAAATTGTTCCTTTACACTAACAAAGATGGCCATAAAAAAGAAGGGAATACAAGGATGGCATGGATACACAGACGTTTTCCCCCACAAATCCTGAAAGTATTGACCATGGCTAGTGATTTGGGATTCAACTGATTGACTGAATTACCTTCAACAGCCAGAGCTATCTACATTGATGGTTTACTGATTCATTTACGTGCCCAAGTTATGTTCAGTCACAGTGAAAATAATTTTTTTTTAAAGTTAATTTAAAATAATATAACTTTTTAATTTTGCACATACAAAATTATTTTCTTTACTGTTTGCTTTTTATTTTAATAGGGAAAAATGGAAGCAAAAACTATAACACTAGCCAGCTGAGAGAATTTTCCTCTACAATTTCAGCAACATCGGACTGGAATTGTTTTCTGTTTAATTTACAGTGGAGAGAGACTCAAGTTTAAATCCAAAACTCATTTCAAACTTAAACAGGGTTTCTGCAGGCCTATTTTAAAATAAAAATATGTGGTTTGCATTCTTCTATACCCCAAAGCTGTAATTCAGAAGTGTTACAGCCTTAATCACTTGCAAGGTGCCTATGTGGAGGAAAAACAGGTCTGAAAACCACCTTTGCAGGTTGATTCTTCTCACTGTAGTTTAACTTCAAGTTTGTAATCCTGTATTAATTACCCCACGAAGAAATGCATTCATCTACTGATATTTGTCCTCTGAATGGGAGAAGCAAAGGAAATCAGAAATTTCCCAGACATCAGTAGCTTTAATTTTCCTTTAAACGGACAATTTATCATCACATACTGGAACACTGTCTGACACCAGTTTGAAAGAAAAAAATCCACGTATTTTAGATAACCAAAATTTCAGTGCATGAAATCAGACAGTATAACAATAATTTGGCATAGAGTAATTCAATCAGAAGAAAACACTGTTACCTGAAGCGCTTATAAAACAGAGTTACCTAGTGGTTACTGGTGATAACTGCCTTTGTTGAAGGAACTGCTATGGGAGAGGGCAGTGAACTTATGTAACTTTTGACCATGAAGATCACATCCCTCCCCACAAGAGCAGACATGAGTGTTGTCTGTTTCACATGAACCACCTTCTCTCATATATCTGCTTATCGGCTCTTTAGTAGTTTGGATGCTGAGCCATTTGCAGCCAGAGCATTCAGGTTTTCCCATGAATGGTTCCATGAGGGACACTTATTCCCATTCAAGTGGGAAAGAACTGATTGTTGAAGTGTTATGCAATTAATTATGTTCACATCTACCAGGAAAACTTTTAGAATATTTTCTACAATTGCTAATGCAATGTATTAATACACATACATAGTATAAAAAATCAGAGTCTAAACACATTATTAATCTTCCTGTTAATTATAAACAATGTACCCAGGAACCATTTGCAATAACATTTAACATAGGATAACACTAAAATTAAAGGTATAAAATGTCTGACTATACTGAAAACCAAAATGTTAAGATTTTTTTCTCTTAATTTTTTTCATACTTTACATTTAAGCCAGTGTGAAAATGCTACCATTTTCACATGACAAAAGTATAGGTATTTTGATTGTTAAAATATTTTTGAATATTATTTAAAATATGTTTGGTTTTGCCTTTTCAAGGACATACCACATTTAAACATTATGTCTCTCAACTTGAAGGAACCAAACGACTGGAGAAAAATATGTGGGCATATTCTTGAAAAGAGTAAGAGCTCTCAGCTGAATACTGTACCATCCCTTTTGAATTATAATAGCTTTTAACTCTGAATATATTTTTGTATAAGGACCTGAACTTAATGTGATGCTATATTTTATGTTGGCCCCTCTGGGTGCTCGTGTGCGTATACGCATGATACGCCCTAAATCATTTGTTAGCACATATCACATCATGTGTCTATACAGGAAATGCCAGTACAGGCTTTTGTGGGGAAGATTAAAATGGTTGTGTAAACACACTGTGCAGCACAGACAAGAACCCAGAAGGCGCTCTGAACTTCAGCCCTAATCAGCAACACCCCTGCTATTGAAATCCAGTATCTGGAGAAGTGTTTGACCATAGTGCTTTGGTTTCATAATGTGGATAAGTGTATTAAGCTGTCTTCACTTAATTGTATTCCTTCATGACACGGCACAATGAAAATGCATATGTCTGAGATTTCAGATCAGATAATTTTGAGGATTTATGGCCTCCCTAAGCATTTTGTGGGGGTTTGATGATATTAATAGCAATAATAATAATAATAATAATGCTTAATGTTCACCAAACTCTTTTCATTGCCAAAGAATTTTTGCAAAAACTGCTAATCAATTTTTCAGTGTTTAAATGAAACTGAACTTTTAAAAATACAAAAGCTATCCCAAGAAGTTTCTAAACCCTTCCTGCTGAAGTGTTAATACTGAAAATGTCAACAACACACTGTCATGCTTTTGAGACTCAAATTATAACGTTCAGTAAAGTATAAACTATCCTCATGCATTTGTGTGCCATTCAATTCAAAAGCTAATGATAACTGCTTCAAATGACAATATTGTTAGCTGCAGAACTTCCTATAATTGTTAGAAGAGCTTTTCACTGCAAGCTAATCCAGTAATGACAGACATACCCATTGTACAGCAATTCCTATGCACATGAAATAGTGGTCACAAAAGGAAGGCAAAAGCTTAAGTGCAGCTGTCCCCAGCAAACAGCAGCCACCTCGTTCCCTTCTTCAAAACTGTGACTGATATTCAGCTTTCAGAGGAAGGCAACTCCCATTTTAGATACCGAAATTTAGGTGTCAAGGTATGTTTTGAACTCTCAGGAGAGCTGGTCAAGATTCAGTCACATCAGGCAGCTGCTGCCTGGTCCAGCACACAGTTCACTCGAACACCTGTAATGTGGCCATTTTAAGATGAAGTCAAACCCTTCTCCAGGCTCCACCAACTGGGTTGAGTAGCCCTTCCTTGACCACAAAGGGCATTTAGCCATGTAACTCATATGTGGGTACTAAATAATCGTATCAATTTGAGATTGAATTCCACCCTGAGCTAAATGTTTACAGCAATTCTCTGAACTAAACTTTAACTCTTTTCAGCAACAGAAAAGTCAGATCTGTGGAGCTGGCTGAGCTCTTGTTGGTAAAAGTGAATAAGCAAAGCTGTCAAAAGAAATCAACCCTAATTTCATCTAAAGTTAGGAGTAAACTAAAAATATATCCCAAATCCCTTGGGACCTCCAGTCTCCTTTGTTTGGATTTTTTCATATTGGTGATTTAGGTCCTTGCAAAAAAATTACTACTTATCCTAATTGATGAACGCAGCATGGGAAGGATATTCATGGCTAGTACATTACATTTGCCATTGCAATGGCAGCAATGTCCTCCCCTAAGAGCAGAAACAAAGTTGGCTGCTGTTTCTGGTGTGCAATTGCTTGGTCAATTCAATTAATCCTCCTGCTGCTGCCAGGATTCAGCTATTGCCCAAGTGATTATCCACACCCTCGTCTTTTCCACCGAGGCTCGCTCATTTACAAAATCAGTATTGAACGCTTGCAGTTCCACATATGTGGGATGGCTGACAATGTTTATTAAGGATAGAAACAGCATTGTGTAAGGACAGAAGCTAAATGACAAGCCATTCACGGCTGCCAGTTCTCAGTTCTTCTACCATCAGACTGGCATGCGCTGGGATGATGGATTGGAAACAGAGGAAAACAACGACACGTTTATAAAGCCAGTCAGCTTGTTCAAGTTAGTCCAGCGGGATGAACACATTCAGTCCAATTTTTGCCAGATATCGCTTCTAATAAAGAGGTCAGAAAGTGCACTGGCCAGCAGCCAGATCTTGTCAAATTTGTCCCCTCCTTCTTTGCTAGTGAAAAATACCTTGCAGGCACAGCACACCAGGTCTCGCTGTTCCTCCCCCAACCTCCTCAACTGCCTTCAGGGCTTTAATGGCCCTTTTTCTAATTTTTGGCAATCAAGTCAATATGGGAGTTTGTCCTCTCCTTTATTTTTCTTTGACCTTTGTCCGGAGCCAAGCAGAATTTTTCTGACAACTACCCTTCTAATGACGGTACCTTGATTATAGGCATTACAGTGATTTCACTCTGAACCGGCATATGACACTTAGCTTTTCTTACCATGATTAGAGCTAGTCAGTTATCACAGTTATAACCGCCTCTCAGCAAAGCCATCTGCTTTCCTGGGAAAATCATTCCGAAGGACCACTGTGCACAACGGATAATCAGGGCCACCAACAGCAGTAGCTTGTAAATAAGAAAGACACCTCCTCTTTCTAATTTCTCCTCATTTCATTCAAAACTTAAACATATATTAAAAAAAAAAAAAAGTCAGAAAACACTGCTTTGTAAATATAATTTTTAAATTGAAATGCTAGAGACCAACCTTTTTCAAGTCATTAAAAGAAAAATATTAACAGTTTTGCCTTATCTGCTGTAGACATACATGTGTGGCCAGTTGACTGAAATATGACCATCCTCTGACCTCAGACACATGAGGAAACACATGCAAAATGTGGTCAGTTTGCACAAGCATACAGGGACAAAATCAGAAAGGCCAAGGCATAATGTGAAATAAAAGTAGCAGGGAGCTTTAAAGATGACAATAAATCATTGCGTAACTGCATTAGCAGTAAAAGGAAGAGCAAAGAAAAGGTTACTCCCCTGCGTGGCAGTGAGGGAAGGATATTGACAGATGATGCTGAGGAGACCTGAGGCTTAATGGTTTTTTTCTTTGCATCTGTCTTCACTGAAATGGTTGACTGCAAGCAGATGACCAGCATAATTGACTACCACCAATAACAAAAATATCTTCAATATACCAGCAAAAAAAGTAGCTAGAAGCTGGTTAAGGTAGCTGAACTTCATCTGAAACACACAAGTGTCTGAAGCAACCTCAGACTTTTTCAGCAACCAGGAGAACTTTTTGAGCACAGCTAAAATACTAAAAAATCCTAGAAAAAGCTGAATATACCTCAGAGAAGAAGGAGAATTAAAGACTCGTGAGTTTAACTTCAATCCCTTCTTAAGTAAACTGCTGGTATGCACAGAGGAGATAATGGGACAAGCAGTAGCCACCATAGAGTTATCAAGAACAGATGTGGTTGAGTCAGTCAGATTCCCTTCTAAAACACGGCAAATGGCCTTGTGAACAGAGCAGAAACAGTCCCAGGCTAAGAAAAACAGCTATGGGATGGATGCAATTGGACCAGGCTGCTTCCACAGAGTATCTAGAGGCTAGGACTCAGCAATTCACAGTCACCAGAATGGACAGATTGAGATATTTTCTATGTGGATCATTCTCTGAATTTTCTCAGGGCTTTTCATTATTAATTAGGCCACTACTGAATCTGCAGAAAACCCAAATGAAGGAACTTTGGAGGAAAGGATTAACATTTCAAATGTACTTGAAATACAGAGTAGACTTCAAAAATAGAATTAACTTAAGTAACAGCAAGTAGATGGCAATTTACATAGTTCAAATAACTAAACAATCAATTAAAAGTAGAGAAAAAATCTGTGAGTTGCTCTTTCAGGAATGGATCTGGAAGTTCTACTGGGTAACAGATATGAGTCAGCAACATCAAGCTGTTTGGGAAAGAAAAAGTTAAGAGTGGGGACATAACAGTAGTCTACAGACATCAGAGGAAAAGAATAATGTGTTAGGTATTTAACTAAAGCAAGAATAATTGAGATTAGATACTGTGAGCAGGGCAACTTCCTAAACAAAAGGTAGTGAAAAAGACTGCCACAGGAAGCTGGAGAGTTTATGTCTTTGTAAACTAAAAAAAACAAAACCCAGAATGAAACAAACATCTTGAAGGAATGGCATACCCTGCAGGTCCTACCTTGAAAAAGTGACATGTTCTCTCTTAAAGATCTATAATTCTGCACCTACATAGAAATTTTACATACATATATTTCCTACATATTGGTTCTACAACAACTGAGAAATGTAACAGGGACTACTTTTTTTTTAAAGGCTGCCCATCATCTCTAAATTAAAGAAATGTATCTACATAATCAGACAGTCTTAATTTTCTTTCTCCTTCAACAATCACAGCCTATCTGCCAATTAGAATATGTGATAGTACTTACTGTCTCTCTGAAGATCCCCCCTCCTCAAATCAGAAGATATGCATGAGAATTTCAAAAACGTTTAATGAGCTACAACCCAGGAGGGCTGCAGTTATAAAAAAAAAAAAGGTGAAGGATAAAGGTGATAAGGTGATTACTTTAAGTGCCCTAATATATTAAGAAGAGAACATTATGCTCATTTTTATAAGGAGTTATATTAAAGAAGGCTATTAAAGTAGGCAGCAAAATACAAATGAAGACGTAAAGAAATGAAAAAATGCAGGAGAGAAAGTAAATATTATGCATATGAGCAGGTGAAGTGCAAACACCAATTTGAAATCAAGTGACATTGATGAAACTAAAGGAGACATTAAAATTATTTCCTCTAACCTTGTGGAATCCCTCATATATTTCACCCCCATCCTTCCTTATCTCCTGACCTTCTTGATTCATCCTTTGTCTTCCCAAAGTGAAGACATGTCCCCCCAGCAGAATATCTCAAATCTACTCTCTTGGATGTTGCAGTAAACAAGTGAAAATCCTTGCTTATTTTGAGTTAAAAAATCTGCAGATTATCTTACATACACTTCAATGGAGCTTTCAGCCTACTTTGCAGTTAACAGTGTGCCACATTTTGGGGTGGAGGGATTGTCTGCTGTGCTTTTTTTAAAGAATAAGTTTCAACCAAAGGAGAATGTTTCAGGTACACAGGCAGCGTAGGTCCTCCTGTCTCCAAAACAAACACTACCATGATGGAAATTTTCCGCCCTTATTTTCATGTCTGATCCAAGGATCAGTGACCCCAGCAGTGGAGAATCACTCAAATGAGCAACTGGGACTGTCACCCTGCTGGGAACCATGTTGTATCAAAGAACATCATTGCTGCCTGAAAGGAAAATGGAAATTAGTTTTCCTTTTGCAAAAGAAAATTGGCCAGAGAGGCTGATATTTACACCTATGACAATAGGTCCCTGATCATTAGATTACCTTAGCTCTAATCTCCTATTTAGCTCTTCTGCTGGACTGAAGCAGAAAGGAAGAAGATCGTGATATTCAACTACTGCTGAAACACGAGTTATTGCTGAAATGCAAGCTCCTGCTTCCATCCCTCCTCACTTTAAGAGCCCTGGTTTCCTCCTCCATGCAGACTTACTTGGACCATTTCTACCTGTACATTTTTTTTTCCCCAACTGGAGAACAATTTCAGAAAGCAGCACTGGTGGGTAACATCTGAATTCTGCAATTAGATGTGTAAGGAGCAGCTGTTCCCGTGTGTGTAAGAAACAGATGACACAAGCATACCACATATCAAATGGTACCATACATCATACCATGAATCAAATCAGTCATTCCCAGATACTTCAGGCAGCAACTGGAGGTTGAGCTACAACACTGTTATCAGTTGGTTGAGCTGAGCCTATCCACTAGCCATGCTCCTCTAGCTGAAGTCTAGTAACAAAAGTGGGTACAAAATTCTGCTGCTAGATCTATTTCAGGTCCATTGTTCTGTGTTTCTAGAGTACTATGTATAAAATAGCCTAATCCTGAAGTTGGAAAATGAAACAGTTTGAAGCGACAAAAAAATGCAACAAAAAACCTCACAACAAAGATTATGTGAATCTCAAGCACTGAAGATGAAAGAAAAGGAAAAGAAAAAAAACCCCAAACCAATAAAGAATATAGCTTATAAGTCAGTATCTTAGCTCAGGACTCACAAATTCACACCCACTGAGGATTCACTTCTAAAACCTTACTGGGTCACAGTACTGAAAGCACAAATCTATAGCCTGGCCAGAAACAGAGCCAGGTGTCTCAAAACTCATAAATGGTTTGTTCTAGTAACTGGTTACAAAATAAAAGTAACTGGTTACAAAATAAAGTAACTGATGTGGAGAGAGGATCCATCTGCCCGTTACGAATGTACCATTAGGTGTCTTCCTGGCTAGTCAAATACTTGCTGCTGTATTTAAGAACTAGAAAAAGTAAGATTAGTGCCTTGTTTCACTGTCAAACAGACTCCTGTAGCGCAGTGTGGAAAACCTGACAGGTTTTGAGTTCTGTTCAATTCAGCAACAGTAAGTGCAGTGAGTTAGTAACTTTGGTACAGCTTTCTTAATTCTCAGGTAAGTCCTTGCTACAGTAACTCTGCCACTAAAGGAGAGTTCATATGACATCAGAAGATATTCTGCTGCCTTAGCCTAAAGCTCTTGGCATTCTAAAGACAAACATTTTAGTGCTCTTACTCTGAACTCATATGTGTAAGAGAGCACCGAATTTATATGATCTGCAAGACACCTTCAACTAATTCGTAACACAGAATATTATAAAGACCATCTAAATTTTTTTTTTTAATACATTGCAAGGGACTGGGCCAGACCTTGCCCAGTGCAGTGTGTTGAATTGCTAGAGAGAAATAATAGAGAAAATATACTTTTAGCATGATGTCTTAAAATCTCTATACTTATAGTATGTAGCTAGAGAATATGTGGTGTTTTGTTTTAAAAACTACTCCAGTAACTATTATTCTACAAAGGCTTCAATTTATATATCTCCTGAAGTCGGTATTTTTATGAAGTGGAACTGGCCTGAAATGTTTTTCCAAAGCTCAATATTCTCATGCTTCATTTCTATGTTCTCTTCCAAAAATTATTGCCATTGATTTTTTTTTTCATATCCTGCACCCTCATCCATTATGTAAAAAAACCACTGCCAAAAACAATGCTACAAATCTTAATGAAACTGAGACAAGCAGACCCCATCACGAAATAAGTGAGAATGAGAAACATATTGCTCTGATTTTCTGATCACTGAGGAATTTTTCCTCTCCTCTGTTACGGGATGGGAAGAAGGTGAAAGTTTTAACAGAAAACTTTACCAATTACATATATTCTGAATGTTTGCAGTAATAATGGTTTTAGAGGTAAGAGTTTTTCTGAAAGCTGTTAAGTGGCATCAAAATACAGCAGCAGCAAAAGTAAAGCTGAACCTTTGAGTTACTTCAAAAACACAGATAATTCTTAGGCAATGTAAGAAACAAAAATCCTTTCCTTATCACAGTATGTTTTCTTTTTTCCTTAAAGTAAGATGAAACTGCTTGATGAAAATATTTTGCTTAAGGGGGAAAAAAGTTGGGTTTTTCCAATAAAAATATTATGGTCTCTCTGGGAAATCTGGAGAGACACCATGAGTGTCCTGCTGTTCAGCCCCCTACTCCATCTGATACTTTAACAGTTCCAGATGGCCTTTACTACAGGATGACCTCCCCTCTATTCTTTTATTATGACCTTTGGGTCACAAATTATCTATAGGATGCTGCTGTCATTCTGTAAGACACTGCTGTACTCTTTCATCTAAAGAATAAAGATGCTTAACATTAAAACTCATCTTTGTTAGGCTGACCTTCCAATGATGATCAAACCGGACAGTTATTCCAATCAATGTCATTGCTGCAGAAAATATGTTTCATTTTTTGCAACACTGACATTAAGAAACTAAGGCATGGTTTTAAATCAAATCACTTTTGAAATCCTACTTGGCTAGGGAGCATAGCCTGTTATACTCATTTAAAATATCAAAAATATTGCTGCAGTGGTTTTGGTGAGTTACATTGATTAGAAAGATCTGGTGGGTTTGTTTTTTGTAAATTATTGATGTTGTTTTCATCCAAATGTCATTGATAGGAGGTAATAAAACTTTATGCAGGTTTTATTAATTATTTGTCTTTCTCTATCATCACTAACAGAACACATTGAACTTACATAGGAAAATATAATAAATAGTCCCAATGTACTAAATAAAGTAATAAGGTTAATTTCTTTCCTGCTGTCAGTAAATTCATGTTAGCAGTCTCTCGTCAGCTTGACATCAATTAATGATTTTAATTCCAGACTCTTGTCACAGTACTCACCACCCTTTCGTCTAATTAAAATGGATGATGCATGATGAAGGGAAAACACAAGACTTCTGTTCTTGTTGCAACATTTCTATTCATTAGTATACTTTTACAACAAAGGGCTTGTGGCTTTAATGGTACTAGAGAAGGATGAAGAGAAGTTTATTACATGTTAGAGATAAAGACCCATATACCCTTAGGAAAATAAAATACAGGAAGCATTTTATGGAATAACCGAATCCTTCAAGGAAAAAAAAAAATCAGTGTGATTTTAACTACTAATGAATAGGCAGAACGTTTCCCTCTAAATTTAGGGGGGAAAAAAAGCGTGAACGACACCCACTCTACTCGCAGCCTTGTTTACATCCACACAAAAAAGCGCTGTCAGCCTACTGACTGAGCTCCAAAAGTAACAGCAAATCCGCCAGTGCAGGACAGACGCCTGACCCGCCTCCTCGGGCAGCGCCTCCGCGACACCGCGCTGCGCCCTCCCGCCGTGCGCCGGCAGCATCGCCTCCTCCCCCGGCCGCCCGAAGCAACCCCGGCCGCTCGGGGAGCCTGTCCCCGGCTGACACCCGGAGCCGGGCGCGGCCGGACGGAGCGATCCCGGCGGAGCCGGGCCCGCAGCTCCCCCTCCCGGCCCCGCCGCTCCCCAGGAACCTCCCGGGCCGAGGAACCGGCGGCACTCGAGGGACAGCGACGGCGGAATTATGTAAATGTAGCTGCCTTTGTAACCCAGAGGAACAAAAGGTCATGTTTGCCAAAATAGAAAGGGGGGAAACCAGCACAGCAGGAGGTTTCTGCTGCAGACGGGAACTATGCACATGCACATGCACGTACCCAGCGCGGTATCGCCCTGCCGCGTTATCTGTCCTCCGGCAAGCACAGCCCAGGCTGGGATTGTGCAGCTGCTGTTACAGAGCACAGCGAGTCCCCGGCTCCCATCTGACCGCTCCATCGCCCTCCCAGCATCTCCGGAGCCTCTGTCTCCGCGCTGCCAGCAGCACAACACTTTCATTCTCTCCCAAAAGGTTTCACCTTATCTCCTCAAGACTGATCCTCCCAACACAGGTGTTTAAGCACTTGATTTTGCATCCATTTCAGTGGAAGTTGAGGAAGAATACAATAGTAAGATTAAAACACTTTTATGGTAACACAGAGATTTACAGAACATTAGTAAAGCTCTTAAATCAGTGTATTAACCAAACAGAGAAAATATCCTCTAGACTTTGCTTCCAAGAGGAGGAAGTGCCTCTAGAGGCGGATTACAGCATAAGCACTGTTTGCCCACAGATGGATCACACATGGATCACGAACTCTGAATCATGAGATTACATGAGAATTGCAACTTTCATCTTTTAAGCATTATCCAGCAGTGAACCATGCTGGATTCAGAAGAATTTCTGAAAAACTTCACAAAGAGGTACGTTTAGATCATGTCTGTTATCTACTACCCGGGTACAAAGAGTAAAGTTGTTCGGCTCAGGGAGAACTTTCCTTGCTAGAGGAAGTCAGCCCAAGGCTGAAGATGGCTGGCACTTATGGCCCGGCCGTATGTGCCAAGAACTGCACCTGCCTGTGCTAAAGAAGGGAAGACCACAGGCAAAGGTTTTGGATTTGCTGACGATTTATTTTGTAATGAACACAAAGCTGAAATGGAAAGAAAAAGAAAGAAAGAAAAACAAAAAGCCCAAAACAAAACAACAAACAATGAAAGTGAAGGAAAAATGCAAGGGTGGAAGAGGGAGAAACAAAGGTGTCGGAACCTGCTGTTGGAGGGATGTCTCTCTCCAGCAAGGGCCACCAATAACAACCAGAAGACAAAAGCAGCAGGTTTTCTAAACAGTTCCATCTTCACGTCTCTTAAGAAAGAGGCTACACTAAAGAGCCTTGAAGAACTCAGAAAACCTTTCAGAGCAATCAGGTTGCAGGATATCAATGGACACATTGGCTAAATATTGAGCAAAGCTACTCAGGGAGGCCCCCAAAGACCAGATGTAGAGTGTTTCTAGATTGGAAAGGTCCGTGGGCTTCCAGACGTTTAGATGCAGCAGCACAGCACAAGGTGACCACCCATATGTACTGATTCCTCTTGATCACTGACAGAAGTTTCAAATCTACTTCTAAGTCTATCCAACATTGCAATGCTTGCGTAAAACTATAAGCAGTTGGAAGCATCTCTGAAAGCTCAAGATACTCCATGCATCTCCAGTCTCTAAAATCCAAGAGGTTTTAGGAAGATATGCAAACCACAGGTGCATCAGGAGACTCTGGATTTGATAAAAGACTTTCTATAACAAAACCACAAAGGACCCGGGGCTGTTTTCTCAGCCTGAGTGAATGTAGCATCTCAGTGGTACCCAGTTTGAGCAGTCCAGTGATAGATAGACAAGATGACCACAGAGCAAAGAAAGGCTCCAAATTAACATATATGTAAAACAGCTGTGATCTGGCACAGGAACAGAGCTAACTGAATTTGGTTCTTATTCAGCTTCCTCAAGACTGCAGTATAGACTCTTTCTTAGGAGACTCAAGGCCACATTCGGAAAACCTATTGCCTAGTCTTGCCTCGAGTTTTTGACTGGTGCCACTGCTGAGGAAAACCCTTTCTAACAGTACAGCAGAGCCCAGCCAGGTTTTCAGATCAGTGCTTGGCAGATACTCAAGGATAACGCAATCAGACTTGTTTTTGTGCAGTAAACCAGTGTTAAAACATAGTGACGTGGGGCAATGTTCTATAGTCTTGGAGGAACTGTTATTCCAACATTTGGAGGATTTACAAATAGCAAGTACTTTACAGAATTTGTTGGTAACACTAGTGGGTGGTCTCATCAGGTGACACCCCTAATGGTTCCAGTATTCCTTGTCATTGAAAGCTGGCTGTATTTTCAACTAGATAACTTAATTTTTCATTCAAGATTACTTTAAGATTGTCACTAAACACTCACAATGTACATATATATCCAACGTATATAGGATGTAGCTTAAGAGATACACTCCTTGATCAAAGAATCACAGAATCAAGAAATTATTATTAATAATATATTTATAAAAGGCCATTTTATTAATTTAATCATGGTAAATTGAGCAGCATTAATTTTCTTATTTGTCTCATAATCCATATGAATGCTAGGTTTTAAAGAAAATACTACTGTAAGCACAATACTATTAAAATTATTAAGTAAAGGCATAATAATTCCATAAAATTGCGGGCATGATTGATTTTTTAATGGGCTGTTCACTTGTTCTCTGACCCCCCTAAGGATTTTTGCTCCTAGCCTCTCATACATAGTAAATTCATTAAATCCAGCCTATTTCCCCAAAGCATTGCATCATTTTAGAGGTATATAGAATCAAATACCAAGTAAAATAGAACAAGTGAATTGCACTGCTAAAAAAATTGAGGATAAAAAACCCCACAGAAAACAAAGTTAAAATAGCAGCCATTATGAGCCAACACTGACAGTAATATTTTACTCTGTCTCCTAGTAAGCATTTTGAGGGATTGTTCAGTTAATTTGCAAGAGTACTCTTCATTAACAGCATGTATGTAGCATCATTATTTTACAGGATCAAAAGGAAACCCTGCAATCTAACTGCAAAAATATTTAGTCTCTATGGACCAAATCAACATCCGAATTTTTCAGAAACATAAGGAAGCACCTCACACATTTGGTTGCTATTTTATTATCTTTTATTAGTTGTACATGCGACTACCCCAAAGAAGTTGCATTCTCTTATAGACATAACACAAAGGAAAGCAAATACACAGGGAAAGAGAGTAATGGGAGGAGAAGAACCCATGTTACTATAACATCAAGCTGTTATGAAGTTCTGGCACATGCATTTTCTGCAGTTTCAGTGAACACATAAAATTGTTTTTATGACACACGAAGAATGAGATTCCAGGAAAGATTCAAATTGGTTAGCATAACTTGATGGACAGGGATTAGGAATTTGCTCCATGCATCGGGGGCTATACAAATAATTTCATAATTCTACCTTGGTACCCAGCGTGACTATTGCAACCTCTCTTACATCATCACATGGACAGTCTATACTCTCACCATTCTTACTGAGAGAGACAGAGAGACACAGAGACAGAGAGAGAGAATGAAGAGAGAGAAAACGTTACTAACTCAGGCGTCACGTCTTTCTTCCTTTTATAAATGTATATGGCTGATTTTCTGGGGACCTAATGTTACTAAGAAACCCTAAGGGCCAGCTGGGACTCAGCAGCGTGTGAAGCCAGGGCACAGTGTGGTGCTTGTCTGGCCAACCATCCCCTGCCCTGAGCTGGCCAGAGCAACCAAGGCAGCTTTCCATGGCTCTGAACCCCTGGCATGAGCTCTGTGGCTGCTCCATCCATGTGAAGGGAAGTTGGCTGCATAAACACCCTCATCACTTATTTCCTTCAATTCCAGTCTTCCTCTTTACCATTTAATCTGCAAACACTTTACTTTTAAAAATGGGGAAAAATTTAATGACCCTGCCTCACTTTTGTTAAAAAAGAGAAAATAAAAACCAATCAAACTAGTAAAAAACATCCAGGCACTGTAATCTAGCCACCTTCTACAATCAGAACAGATGGACAAAGAAAAGAATAAATTTTTACATCAGTTTATGAGAGTATATCTGCTAAAGAGTAAAAAAGTTCCCATGATGTAATCTAAACAGATGGTCACAAATGATAAAGTTTCTGGAGTTTAACAAGTTAAACCAATAAATACACACTCCCAGCCTGCCTTAAATGTACCGTAAATCACTCAACCCCAAAGAACTGAAAGCAAACCATTTTAGGTTTAACTGAGGAGTCTACACAAGAGTTACTGTGGCTCTCTATTCCACTGAGCTATTAAGGATGAAGCCACCATTCATGAATTTTTGTTCTTATGTGCAGAAGACCGAGGTGCATAGAGATGGTGGTTAAAGGGATCATTATGAGTAATTAGTGATATCTCCTGTACAAGGACAAGAAAATTTCCAGAGTTCCTGCATCAATCCTAAATTTATGGCTGAGCTATGGCATGATTTTTAGATAAATAATTCTAATGTATAGTTCACTTTCACTGCTAAATGTGTCTGAATCTATTTACCATTCAGCAAACTTTATAAAGTTTGTCTCTTTACTGAAGTGGTCTACTCAAAGAGGTTGTCTCTCCACTCACATCCCCCAGTATTAGTTTACTGATAACCTAAGCTTTTCAAGATTTTCACTAAATTGATCTGAGAGACACCAGAGTCTGGGCCGCAACTATCTAGGACTACAAGAGACAGGATGAAAAGTAGACTGGAAATATGGAGAAGAGCATATGACATAGATATTATATAGTTTTTTTATGTTAAGGGAAGCTGACAAGGAAAAATAGAGGTACTCACCACTCATTTTTACAATCAGCAGTTTAATATACATATCATTCCATAAACAGACTCATGGCACATAAATAGACTGAACTCCAGTGACAAATATACTGGTAAGTATAATTTTTAGGTTTCTCCTAAATTTATCAATAAAAATCTAGATATGCAAATCTTTGAAGAAAAATACAAAACATACTTCATTCTATTTTTTTTTCTGAAAATGTCAATAAAATCAGTTATAGAATATATAGAGAAAGCATTTCATTTTATTATTTCAGTCTCCTCAATTAGAAAGGGAGCTCTGGGTCTGTAAGAGATGCTTAACACAGCCAAAGAAGCTGTTCATACTAATGTCCAAAATAAATCCAGCTTTGTCTTGTTATTTAAAGTATATAGACATATCAACATGTGGGAAATTTCATCAGAGAAAATTGAACTTCAGTTATTTAATTTAAAAAACAAACTCTCTCTATCAAGGTTTAAGCAAATACTGAAGTCTACCTCTCCTGTTCTTGCTTCATTCGTATTCTCTCCTCTTCTGAAGTAAGAGCTTCCTGCACTTTTATTTTACCAGTTTTCTCACTCTTGTCATCTTTGCGATGTTTGCCAAACCTGTTAATAACACACAAAAAAAGAATCTAACTTGTGAAATGAACAAAACTGTATTTTCCTTTTCCTATGACAAAGAGAGTTCTCCAAGAAGTACTGCTGGGAAACCAGGAAAGGAAAGTGCAAAGACCTCAGAATCTCAATTTTTAATATTTTCAGGCTGCTTCCAGGTTGGTTTTTTTTTTTAACATAAGTTTTTTGATTTTTATTTTTATTTCACTCCTCTTAAAAGTTTATAGAATTCCTCACTAAAGAACAGAACAAATGAAGAAAATAGTAATTGGACAACATTTCTCTTTCATGCCAGGATTTTAGGGTTGCTATTCTTAAACAGACAGTCAAACAATGTTTTAGAACACCATCTCTGCCCAAGGACACAGCTCAGGTTTGCATTAAGCCAAGGCTTCCCCATGTGAACGTGAGGGAGAGGGACCTGCAGGTCTGACAACTCCTGGGGCAGCACTGCACCCCACACAGGCCATTTCACCACACAGAGAATGCAATTCAAAACTGTCAATTTAATCTTTTTCAGCATCAGGGGGTTTTTTTAACTTTATTACTCATAACTCTTTCCCCAAGGGTATTCCAGTGTGGGAGGGTGAGTGGAGGGATGGAGCTGTCTGGGCTGCCCTAGACAGAGATGGGTGCTGCCAACCCAGAGTTTGCCTTCTTCACATCTCCTCTTCCCCTCTAAAGGCCACATTTCAAATATATTAGGTTTCTTCCATATTTGCACATTCCACTGTTTTCTTTAAACTTTCAGGGAGTGAAGAATTTGGCATTTGAGATACTGAGTTATTATTAGGACAAAATTACTCATATTTCTTAAGACATTTCTGACCTATTCTGGAAGGAATGACTTTGGTATAGAGCAAACCAAACAAACACTTTAATATAACCTTTAAATAGATCTAAACTTTAGATGAAAATTTTCTATTTAAGGCAGAACAGCTAATATATATCTGTTAAACAGTATATATACCAATTAAATATGGCATAATTTATCACACCAAAAGCAGCAAGAATTTTACTTTTTTTATACCAAACGCTCATCTGAGAGCTGACTGACACTGTGGCCCTTCACACTCAGGTTCACATCAAAAGTGAATCACATTAAAGCACTGAGACTTGCAATCAAACATGCCTAGCAATAGGGCCAACAGGATACCATAAAGGCTCACAAACAGCAAAATAAACCATAGAGTTCTTAAAGCTTCCTCCTGACATGTTACTGTAACATCCTTAAAATATTTAGGGTTCACCAGGCATTTATAATACTTTCCCATTTGTTTCTTTTGATTCTAGGACAAAGCCGTTGTGTGGGTTGAAGACACACCACGCAGCAACCCTGCAGAATGATTAATTTCTGGCCATTCAGTCAAGAGATATTATTTATATTGTGTAATCATGTTTATGGCTCTTAGGGAAGCTCTTTAAAACCAAAACAGAAAAATACAGCATAGGAGCATGTACATAAACTTTAAAGTGTGTGCTTGTTCTTCACACAGATTGTTCATTTCCAAAGTAATTCAGGCATCTGAAAACTAAAACTGCTTATTAATAACCACCTGAAAAGGGATAGGCAGAGGACATGATAGGGTTAAGAAATGCAAAATAGGGTGTAAAGATAAAGTCGCTGATTTTATAATGTTATATGTAAAACTGAAATACTTAAATTCAGTCATTCAAAACACCAACACATATCTTTTAAAACATCCACCTATTAGTGGATTAGAGAGTAGTCAAAACCATTGTACAAAGCATTTACATACATGACACAAGTTTCAAATCAAGTTCTGGAATTTGAATACCAGAAAAAAGAGATTGGTTAATTTAAAATAGCCCCAAAACCTCAAGCCCAGAGAGGAGTTTTGGCAGTAAAACAGTGGAACTGAGCCATTCTACCCTGATACACAGAGAGTGCCTGAGGTGGCAGCATGGGTCTGACTGACAGAACATGCAGAGCTTTGAGGAGACAAGCAGCATATGTGGCACTCTAGCACAACATCTCTGGGATGCTCACATTTGCTTCTGTCTCCTGTCCTTCTTCAACCCATTTAAAATGTCAGGCAAAGCAAAGGAATCAAGTTCTGGAGTACCAAGTTTATTTTTGAAAAAGAAATTGTGGTTAAAAAAAATGGGGGAAGAAAAAGAAAAAATTGAATTAGTTATTGCCCATTAGGTTTTGGCAGCAAAACAGAATTTCTGCCACCATAAATCAATTCATTGCAAGTATGAATGGATATATAGTGAAATCAATACCTTATTAAAGAAATAAAGTACACAGGAAATTTCTAATAATCCTTGTAAGCAATCTAGTAAATGTCTGGTCAGGCTGCATGATTGCGGGGAGAGCATTTCTAATGTTAACATGTAATGAAAACCTAGCAAAATTCAGTGGTTTGAATTTCCAGATCTAACCACGCAAGTCCAGAGCACACAGGGCTCGTGTGCATTCCCACAGAGGCAGAGGTAGGCACCACACATGGGGCACTTGGAGCAGCACCAGGGCTCAGTTTGCTTTGAGTCATGAGCGAGTTCTGGCAACAACCCTTCTCTTTCAGTTTTCTTCCAGTCATCCAGGAATTAATGTTCCTTCTGGCCCTGAGGACCATCCTGATAAAAGTCTCCGGAAGACAGCTCTGGTTCTTCCCCAGGCAATTCAGAGGGTGGTCATATTGTTCCAACTGACCAGAGACTCTCCAGTGCCCATCTCTGACAAGCTCAGTGGTCATCCCAGCAGTGGACAGCCTGGAAGAGTATGAACCATGGTGGTGTTGCACAGGTGCCTTCTCTGGACTTTTTCACCCTCAGAAGTGATATATCTGCCATAATCACCACTGCCTGTAACAAGTTCAGCAACATTAACTGCACTGTCCCTACCCTGGAACCCAGAATAACAAACACCATCCTCCCCCCTCCCTGATTGTGGCTTCATGTTTTTAGCACAATGCAGAACTCTGTTAATTGTGGCTTAACAATCACAAGCTTTGAGAAGATGCTAAGATAACATCTCAAGAAGATGCTCAGAGAGCCACCAAGCACTTGAGAAAGATGCTGAAAAGAACTGTGACGGAGATACATCTGTACACCCCCACACACCCCCTTTATTTCTGTAGGAGCAGTCAACACTCCCCATTCCAAACATCATTCAGAGTCTTTGGTAAGATTACTCTTGCTAGCAATAAATCTGTTTGTTATTTACTTCTATTAAAAGCGTTTGCTTCATGAAGTATGATTTATAGTCATAATGAAACCCTCAGCCCAAATCAGCATCCTCTCCACCAAATTTATAACAGACATTTATAAATTATTTATTTAACAGTCATATTCAAACTAAGTTTGACTACAGAAATGCAACATCCAGCAATGCTAAGGCACACCATTAAAGCCAGCTGTTAAAACTCTGTCAGCTATACTGTGGTGTGACTACACTAGTGTAAAGCTGTTGAAAATCACCTGTCCTAATTTCTTCAGGTAGATGTTTCCTACTCATATAAATGATGTTTCCTATTCATTAATATTAACTGAAACAGGACACTTAGAAATAAGACTATTCAGACCAATGAAATTCAAGTAGTTGAAGCAATATCCCTTCAAAACATCCTAGAGTTGCCGTACACTGTCTCCACAGCCAGAGGTAAAGCCCTTTCTGCTGTTCTTTGGTGGCCTTTGTTTAGTCGTGTGAGTCAAAAGTCTGGGTCAGGTCCCCAGAACTACTCCCAGTATTTACAACACCCTGAATTGAATGCATTGGCTCAATGCAAAGATCTGGATTACTTATGTAATAGTTTCACCTCCTTACAAGTGCAACTGGTCTAGTCCCTGACTTGCCCCATAACCATTAATGTGTTTGACACCTTCCCCACAAGCCACCAGGCTTCGCGTCATTGTGCATCTTACCTCTTTACTGCTCAGGTACTCAAAAGCAAGGAGAGATGGAATTAGGATGTATGTCCCATACACGACCCATGGCAAATTTGGAACCTCGTTGCTTCCAATACTATTTTTTCCATAATCCATATATTGAATGGCCTGGCACACCCACATAATAAGTTCTCCCGCTGAAGTGACTGCTCCCTTACTGAGAACAGCCTAAGACTGAATCTGGCAAAGTGCAATCAAAGATATTTCTCTTGTAAAACAGAAATCACCATCCATTTTTCCTGTGTCAGAGAGACTCTAGGCTTCTGCAAGGCCTTGAGGATACAGCCAAGTGCTGTGATCCCAGCCCTGGCTGCTCCCTCCCCAGACACAGGAGCAGTTCTCCGCTGTATGCAGCTGGTTAGAGTGCCTCGAGCACTTGGAGATTTTCAGGCGCTTTTCTGAACCTGAGATGGTCTCATTCTCACTGCTGGGGGGCTGGCTGCTGGGATACTTGTTGCAGTTCTTACAAATGCAAATTAAATGACAACTTTCCTTCTGATACATACATGAAAACTCCATCGCTCAGCATCTGTGCCAGCAATGCTCCTTGCATTAGTGAAAAGGAGGACAGTGCTTAAAAACAAAGGTAGAAACTACTAATTTTGGAATTAAAAACCAAAACCATGCAGAAAAGGAGCATCTGTGCCACCGATGTTCACTCTTGAGAATCTAATTCCAAGCTCTTTTCTTTTACTATGTTCAGTGCCAACAATTTGCGAGCTATAAAAGCCCAGCCTAAATCTCTGCACAAGATACCAATGCACAGACACGAGCTACTACATGACGTGCAACCAAATTACTCACACTACTGCCTCACCAAGTTACCATATTCATGAGGAAAACAGTTCTATTGCTAAAGCTTGAGCTATACCAGCTCCTCTGAAGCACCTGCAGCCACCAAAGCACAACACTGACCTGTGGCCACCAGCTCCCTCAATCTCAATTCTTAGAAGAAGAGCACAGAATATTATTACTCAGGATACAAAATGAAGAGCAAGAAAGAAGTGTACATTTTCCTCCAAGTCTCAAATAATAAAAAAATTACCATTCTGTTTATAAACATATCCTTTCATAGATATAGCTTAGCACTTCTTTGAGGACACAAACTGTATGGTTATAGAATAATCTCTTCATAATACTCACAATGTTTACTTCATATAACAGCTTGTTTATTCAGTAGGTCTCTCATTTAAACCCTATTATAAAAAGTATAGCTAAAAAGTAGTTTAATTTTATTTTGTAGCTGCACAAGCAAAGAAAAAACTTCTATGACTAATTGAAATACAGGTCGTAAATTAAAAATACCCTGTCTGTCCAAGTGTGTGAGAAACTGATGAAAGAGAGCAGCTGAAATCTTGTTCACTCTAATTGCCAAGATACTCCAGAGTTCTACTTAATTTATATCTTCTTAATTCTCCTTTTACATTAAGGGTTGGAAAAAGTTTCAAGATAAGTGTAAATGCCTAAAGTCATATTCACAGATCCACAGACTTAATCCTTAAATTCAGCCAACAACAGCAATCACAGTAAGTGAAGAAATTAAAAATTGTAAGAGGACCATATTTTAAATGTCTGATCTCTAGTACATAACAGCCAAATCACATCAGAGGAAAGGACCATCCTCAGGCCCCATGATACTGGTTTGTCACATTGTTATTAATAAAAAGATGAGAACACAGACCTGTATGCCGTAAGCTTGACCCTCAAATAGGAAATCTCATGAACTCTGGATAATCTAATCAAACTAAAATGAATACCCAAACCTCTCTGTCAGTCCCTAGCTGGCTCACTTTCAAGCTTTCTTGCTTGAATGACTGTCACCAACTAGGAGGTGACCTAATCCAAAGTCTATCACACTGAACAGAGAGGCACTGACTAACAAGTGCCTTCAGTGGCTTCGGGCCAGTGCATCAGAGCAACTGAACAGTATGAGGCTCAACGGAGAACACAGCATAGCAGAACATTTAAAGAACAAGCTCAAGCTACAACATGATGCCATGTATATATAAAACTATGTGAAATGTACATAAAGTACACATGTAGACATAAAGAACGTGTAAATGATTTTGCATAAATAGACATAAATACAGATGGAACAAGTGCAGCAAGGAGGATGCACGAGTGGTAATAACAGGAATTCCACATTTACAAGTTATCTCAAAAAAAAATTCAGTTTAAAAGAATATGTATCAGCATCTTTGATATAACAAAAATAATATACACGTAATCTGCTAAATGGATTTTACTCTGATGTGTTACTGATGAGATCATTGTCGTCTGCCAAATCATCCACATATTTCATTAGAATAAAGAGCTATAGAAGAAACATGCATTAGTTGATTAATGAAAAAACACAAAAATTGATTGAGACAGAAGTTCAGTAGCATTATGTTCCTTAATAGAAAAAAGACCATCATTAAAAATTAACAATTGGTAAGTGTCTTGAGCTATTTGTCAGTTTTCTATCTTCAAGGCATGCTCTTTTCCACATAGTAGAAAACAGTATTCACACACACACAGACACACATAATGTAAACATTGCTTGAAAGATTTTGCAATGATTTCTGTAATCTTTTTCACCCTGCTGTATCAGCAAAATCATAAGATTTATATTGCGACATAGTATTGTGACACACAAAACCATTCTGTTGCTAAAAAACCCCAAAAAACAAAAAACAAGGATTTAACATAGCACACAAACAAAAGCCACTCTCTTTAGTGATGACTTGAAGGTTTAGAAGCCTTCCATTCCAAGTAAAATTGTGCAAGTGCTATTTTTAAAAACATGTTCTTAAGTGTAAACATTTACATATTTGCAATGGATTTCTAGAAATAGCCTGTTATCACATGCTACTAATCAAATTAGTAGATCCAATTCTACTTGTTGGGAGGGAGTGCAAGTGACTGCTGGAGTACACAGCAGCAGCACTGTCCTGAGATGACACAGAAGCACTGATGTGCAGGCACCTTGATGCTGGAGCTTGTGCACATAATTAAAACAGACATTGATAGCTTCATTTTCCATGGATTTCCTTGCCTATGTTAAAATTGATAAAGCAGCAATCCTTCTGGTGCAACATTCAGCAGAAGACCCCAGCCAGGAGAGTTCCTGGAGAACTTTGCTGTCACAAACTAAGAAAAGTGCATTACAAAAGGTCATAGGTAACTCATGAAAATGAAGAATACCCTGAAAAGGTACAAGTGTATCTCTTCAGGCCAGTGATGTTTGCCTTCAAGTAGTAAAGAAACTCACGCGTTCAGCCACAAACACAGAAATTTAAAGCACGAGAACCAAAGTGACTGTTACTGCAAAATATCAGCCCTCTGATGTGCCCACCTTGGGTCTGAATACTGTAAAGTATGTGAAGGTCTTCTGTGTTCTATTCACACGTTTTGTCTCAGCAGCCTCTGTATCACCTTCCAAACATTTAAAAAACATTTTTAAGCTCCATTCAAGGGGTTATCCTAGTACATCTCACCAAACTAAGTTGGGTCAAAAAGAACAGACAGGACGGCGCATGTATCACAACACTTCGTGTACAACAGCACCGGTGATTCCCACAACAACATCCTGGAAAGAAGTGGAAACAACATATGGGATCCATAACTGTTTCCAGCCAGTGAAACGTAATCTGCCTGTCTTTGTGAGTCAGTATCCCAACGTCACTGAAAATGGGTATGATGCCAAACCAAGAGACATGTCATGAGGTTTCATTCAATTATTTTCATAAACAGTTTTGATAACATTTCCTGAAAGGCATGACACAACAGGCAGAATATTATTCACACCAAGTCGCTCTCTTTTCACAACTTAAGCATTTGTAATGTTTACTTCCAGAATAAAATGGTGGAACTTTTAAAAACAGATTTCTTTTATGGAAAGACCATCTGTTTGCAAATTTCGAAACGGAAGATAATCTTCTTGTATTGCCACTCATGATTGCCTGAAGCTAGCTGGAGCTATGGACAGCTCTAATAAATAAATAAATAAAGCACAAGAAACCAGAAAAAAACTCTAACAACTACTTCAAACTACTGTAGTTGGAAAGCAGTCTGAGAAAGTCAAAGGAAGTATGAAAAATTTTACAATGATATTATTGGAAAGACAGCAGCAAGACAGCAAACAGAGATGTCCAAATCTACTCAGTAAGCAATACCACAGAGTAGTAAAAGTCACCATAAATAATTCATATTCATGGTGGTCAGCCAAAACCTGTTAAACTGGGCATTGTGGCATCCCTGAAGGAGTCATGAATATCAAAAAAAAGCTTCTGCTTAGGTACAATTTTGTTAACAGTCATCAGTGATGGGAGCAACCACAGAAGTAGTACATGACATTTTAATGGACATTTCATAAAAGTCTAAGCATTTTAAAGTTTGTGACCAAGGCTCTTTAATGCTGTGTATGTATTCAAAAAAGGGAGCATTTATTGACCACAGTTACTTGCCCCAAGCTTAAATTTGATACACTGTGTGCTACTTGTCATTGAAGAAAGTAGCTCTAGCTTATACGTGACCCAGCCAAGCTAATTCAGTCTTTTTATATTTTATGTGTATATATATATTCTTAATATATATATTATAAATATATAATCCCAGTGGGCAACATATCCTTTTGTACCGTGATTTAATGTGCTTTAAAATTCTCCTGTCACCCCTCTCACACAGAATGTGCTCATCAGGACGGCAGTGCCCTGTTCTAAAATACAGTACTGGGCAGAAAGGTACTAAACAGTAACTGAAAGACAGTAAATACAAACTGCACAAAAAAAATAAACCTCACTTACAGAGTAAAAAGCAGGCTCCTGAAAAAATCTGAGTGAAGGCCTGCAGTATGCTAATTCACAGACTGCATACATAAAAGCACACACAACTCTCTACTTTGCAGTACATAATGCCATACATAGGAATAACAAAAAATTCCCAAATTCTCAGCATGAACTGCAGCTACTATGAACAAGTTCCTGACAATCTAAAGTACAATGTAGTCATTCTCCTAAAGCGTAAGCAATTTTTCTGGGACGAAGTAAAATCCTACATGCCAGTGCCAGGTTCAGGCCCCCGTCTCTGGCTCACACTGTGGCAAGCAGTGACACCACCTTGCCCCGGTGCTCCCCCCCTGCCCACTGCTGCCCTGTGGCCACGCAGCAAGGTGGGCAACCTCTGCTGTTGCTTTCGTCACACTCAACAAAGGAGTTTAAAAACTGTGGACCCATTTAGGTAAGAACAATACTGCATTGTATGCCTCTAATTACCAGTGTCCACTAAGGATCCTTAGAGACAGCGTTTAAACCACAGCCACTCGTCAACACGTTCTCTCCGCAACTATACTTCTAATTCCTGCTCTGTTCATTTTAATGCATTATTGTTTCCAAATACAATGCTTCAAATTGCAAATTATGTCTGGCTCAAGGGCTGATTATGAGAAACACTAGCACTTCTGCCTCTGTGTGAATAACTCTGATAATGAGTGATTGATTGAGCTCCAAGAAGTCCAAATGATGAGAAGGGTCAATTTGAACATTTTTATTAGCTTCTTTTGTTAAATCTAACACTTTGCCAGGCCAGAGACAAATACTGCATCTGGTTACCATGATTTTTTGCAACCCTACAGAAGTACAATTTAGAAAATGGGTACTGGTCTAAAGGCAGACCTTATAAGAAATGCTAATGAAACATAAAAACCCACCCATTTTACTGGCACTCAAGAGATGGCCAAAGAAAAAGAGAATGAAAAGAAAAAGTTGCAAGAGAAATTTGCTTCAACACTTTCCTGCCAGAAAAGGAAAAAAATCCCTCAGTAATACTAAGAGTCATCATAGCTCCATTTTACAACCAAAACGCTTTGCTTGATAGGCCTGCCTTACGTAAACATGAGCTACAACGTGAAAATCACCAAAAATGCCCACTAAGCACATGCAACAGCAGAAAAATTAGGACAGAAATGTAAGGCACAAGCTAGTTAGACCAGGAAATTGCAGTAACATTATTCCAAGAACTTAAGTCTTGCAGTCATGCAATTACACTGTATAAAATCAGCAAAAGTTAACATAGACACACAAAAAGTTAATCAAACTAGTTGCAGTTCATCCAGAACCTTCCAAAGATTATATCATTACCTAGAAATGTTAACATGTCAGTCAGCACTTTTTCTATCAGTTACTAGAAATCTTTGTTGATACACACCTCCTAGAAAATAACCACTGTAGGGTAAATTAAGCACTAGGTGATGTCTCCATATCTTTATGCTCATTCACATATTTACACTTAGAGGAGGTAGAGAAGCCACAGCCAATTTCCAGCAGAAGACCACAGTCAACATTGTAGGATTTGTGGGCCAAGTCTAAACAAAATATTCCTAAAACCAGGTAAGTGTGCAGCTGTCATCCTCTTCTCAGAGAATGCCTACAACACGAAAAAAGCAATTCCCCTCACTGAGCTGCAGCACCCTAGTGCTGATGGCTGTAGGTTCCAGTTTAGGCTCTCCTGTCTCTTTCTGGGTTTCACAGTGCCACTCAAGTTCGTGGCTAAAAAAACCAAAGTTTAATTCTATAACCAAATAAATAATGCCAGCAGGACACCTTCACAAGGTATTCTAGAACGCAATTCATTTAAGTGCCCTTGAAATGTTCAAGACTGGATGGGATTTTGAGCAACCTGCTCTAGTGAAAGATGTCCCTGCTCATGACAGAGGGGTTAGAACTAGATGGTTTTTAAGTTTCATTAACCATTCTGTGATTTTATGAATCTACATTATCATAAAAAGCAGAGAGTGAAAAATAACAGGCACATTATTCTGAAAGTTTGCTACAAAGATAGGGCTATGGCACAGGGACTTAGCCTGAACCAAAGCTCTGGGTAGTAAATATTAATATGCCACTGCTGGCCTCACATACCTCTGTCTCTTCTGTCAGCTGATACTCTGCCCTGCAGCATGAAAATTTAGTTTACACATGCAGTATCTTCTGGGTGGAAAATGAAGAGCAAGACTTTGCACTGCAGCAGCACCACCAAAACAAACCATCTCTGGAGTAGGTGCAGTAAGACTCAGGTGGATCATTGCTGGGACAGCAGGCTGACAGCAAGTCCCTGCAGCAGCTGCTTCCAGGGCTTGCCCAGAGCTACGTGGAGCCCTGGAGATGCCTGGCATCCTGTAGCTGCCAGTAGTCAGAGCTTGAGCTGTCTTCATGGTAACAGCAGTTGAGTTAACTATATCAATTGTGATTTACACTGCTGATTGTTTTAGGGCCAAGCTGGGAGCTGATATTTTTTCAGATTGAAAAGATGTACAAAGCAGGACTTGCTGAGGAGTAATTACAGGTAAGAGATGTGGGGTGGTGAGTTGTTTCTTTTGTTCCAGCCACCATAGAAATAAGCTCCTAGCACAGAATATCTCAGACCTGGACCAGCCCCACACACAATGACATTTTTGTTCTCATTTCTACAGGCTCAGGCACTACAGGAAGCAAATAACTAGGCCTGTATTTATTTAGAAACCCAGACAGATGATGTTTAAAATAAACCCAGACTTGACTTCAAAGATATCTGGCTCTTGAGATGTTCTTCTTCAAATGATAACAGCTCTGCTCACACTCAGTGCTGCACACAGTATACAGCAATTATCACTGCCATTTTACTATTTATTCTGAATATATAGCCTAAAATAAATCTTAAAAAAAAAACCCAACAATGAAAATGGCACTGATGCTTCATATTCCGTTTATCTTACACAAGCAGTTTTCTTCCTTTGGGGTTATAAAAGGCGAATAAAACCAGCAAAGTATTTGGAGCTCTACAGATGATACCAGGACTCTGAATAGTTACAGATTATAATATTGTTGGTATCATTACCTGCTCAGTAACATCAGAGAAAAGAAATACTTTAATTGTCACACTACATCTGAAACTCCTGCTTGTGCCAGCATATTGTGCTCTGAATTTCAGGATTTTAGCACTGTGTGTTAAAGACAACAATAGCATTTACAACAACATTGTGAAATATTTGAGATTTATTTGTGGTATGCTGCTGTTGAAATGTGTAATAGCAGTTCAGCTTGCATACTAAACACACCCGGTGTTGAATATGCTAGAGGCACTTGCAATTGGTATAAAAATATACTACTTTCATTATTGTAGTACTCGAAATTGCTGATAAATATAAGATTCTAGATGCATTTTTGTTATTTAATCTTCTTTTTTCAGATCTTTTAGAGCTAATCCATAAACTTTGTTACTGATTAGACATTTTTTTACTACTTATAACAGCACAGCATGAAAAAGGAAATTACATACATTTTCAGTGATTCATCCATCCAGCATCCATCCACCATCAAACTAAACTCAACACCAGTATCTGGAAGCTCTAGCATATGTTTTTAGCATACATATATTTCACATTTATACAATACGGGAAACACCACAGGACATCAAAACCCCTGGAGACATTAACATGGACCAGGTACTATCCTATTTTTAAAATGAGAAAATTGTTCTTCTTGAAATTTTAAGCAGCTTGCCAAACTCCATGAGTTTTTTGAATTGTAAGCACAAAAAACATAAGGACTAACTATGCAGATTTCATTGACAAAGCTAAGTCTATGAAGTAAATAGTCAGTTAACACAAATTAACGCTGATTGAACTAGTTATTTATAACAGAGAATTTCTCTACCAATACAGCATTTCCAACATACTTTCAACATAAAATAAAAATTCTTTAAAACAGCCATATCAGTAGTATGCTATTATATTTATTGAAATTAGTCAAGTTCACCCAGTAGTTTCATGAAACTATACTATGTTCTTTTTTCTTTTTGGACTAGGAGCTACAAGACTGATAGCAACGAAGTCCTGAAAAAAGCGTTAACATTTGTAGAAACTAAGAATTTATCTTCTGCAAAAGCAAACATTTCAAAATTTACCATTAACCACATCATCAGCTAGACCAAACATACACTTTAAAACTAGTTCGTGAATTCATTCCAGCAGGGTCTATTTTACAAACATCTACAGCCTTTTCTTGCACTTCTGCTTATTGTAAGTTTGCACAGAAGTGGTAAAATTTAATATGCGGTGGAACACTACATTAACTACTGAAATGTTATTGCACATCAAAAAGGTTTACTGCTACTTTGTAAACACGCTTACCTGAGTGCCATAAAATGCTGACATAATGAGTCAGATCTACTGCGGCGCAGTGCAATCAGGTCTGTGCACTTGAAATGCAAAAGCAGCTCCTTGATACAAAAGTCATTTTCACAATCTCCAAAAGACATTTCTGCATTTGACATACTTCAAATTTTGTAGTATTTTGGAATTAGGTACATATACTCCATATTAACAGTAACAGGACAAACTGCCCAGAACAGAATATGCACACACACTGTATTTTGTACTCGAGCACAAAGGCATTGTCTAAAGAAATCCCCGAGCTACACATTACTGAAAGTTTGGAAGACAGACCTGGGAAGAACTGTATATGGTCATCCAGTTCTGGTATCCCATGGGAGCTACTACTGATCACTGTCAGAGGCAAAGTATTGGGGGTACAGGAACTTCCTGGGTGTCATTTAACTCCTGTGTGACCAAATTCTTATGCTCTTACTTTAAATCCTAAGGAATCAACCAAAAATGAGCGGAATTAAAAAGAATCCTTTCTTCCACTCCACAAGTAAAATAAACTTCCTTCTTTTACAACAGGCTGAACTACAAATGCCTACTTTTTTTTTTTACTTGATATAGGTTTTTACTTGATATATGTACTTTGGGATGGAAATGAAAAGTATCAGCACTAATACAACATTAATTTTAGATATTTAATATAAAACAGGTGACATTTGCTGGTGTAGCATGAAATAGCAGAAAGGAATATTTCTGTCAACTGTTTCTTCCTCAGTTCCACAGAAAATAATCCCCTCTTCTAGCTCAGTGGATCATATAAGACACTATTACCATACCAGCCAATCAAGCTCAGTATCCTAATAGTTGCCAGTCCAAGACAATTTAGAGTAAGATGCTTGGTAGCACAATGAAAAGAAACCTCTTTATAGATAAGTTCTTCCTTAACACTTAGCATGTTGTGAATGTCACGAGTGGCTCACAGTCTCAAATACAGGCTCAGGTGTGTTACTTCCGATACTCTTGGGTCCTGTGAGGGCAGCAGTCCCTGAGGGTAATAGCCTATCACAAAGGTCCTTTAAAATTTAAACTTTTTGCATGAAAATCTTATTGTACATCCACATGTTCTTGATTCATGAGAAGGATAAGTACAGTTGATCGATTTACATTTTTGTACCAGCGATCATTCAGTGTCTCTTATTCCTATCTTACCAAGGACAAATACTTTTCACCAGGAGAGTGGTTAAACATTGGAACAGACTGCTGAGAGAGGCTGCCGACTCTCCATCCTTGGAGATATTTGAAACTAAACTGGGCATGACACTCAGCTGATGAAAAGTTGAAGCTGGGCTGCTGTGAGTAGGAGCTGAACCAAGCAGAAAACCTTTCTTGCCCAAATCACTTTAAGAGCGCAGAATTTTCAATATCTCTTCAGTTCCTCCTAATTCTAGGGGTTTTTTCCCTCCAGAAGTCATCAACAGATTCAAAATGGGGGAAATACTACTTCTACACCCCATGGTCACTGTGTTCCTTATATTTCCCTCTCTCTTATTCTTTCTACAAAACCTGTGTTCCTCTTAGTTTTTCCTGAAATAACAATTTAAAAGCCTAAATAAGGCCTCCAAAAGCTTTATACCTACTATTTTCCTACTGCATTCAGGGAAACAGAGGTGCTCACCAACTATTTCTATGCCAGCGTATTCTATTCCATAAATCATACACTGGTTTATTCCCATTTTGCCATTTTCACTGAAGTGTTGCATAATTATGTCTTTAATGACTACGTCTTTGCACAATAGTAGGACACGTTAACATCTTAACAGGAGGCATCAGCCTGCCAACACACCACAAATACGGATCATTGCTCCTGGGAAGCGAAATGCAGTAGTAAGTTGGAGTTTTGCCTTTTAGAAAACGATCAGCTGTCCTCCAGCTGCCAACTTAAGCACCTTACAAAAATATGACTTAACCACCTATGTCAACCCAGATACAAAAATATATCAAGTTGCATTCATTTTCCTCTAAGTCAACATTCCTATTCCTGTTTTTAAAAAGGATTTTCAAAGACGGCTCTGCTTTAAAAACATAATCTCAGCATACACAATATATACCAATGTACAGGTGCTATCAGCAGTGAATTAAGCCTCCAAAGAACATTTCTGAAAGATAACAAAACAAGTGTCATTAACAGAGCTTTTCACCTAACAAATACTTCATGTCTCCAGACAGTATTTATTTATGATACTTTGTTATGGACTAGCGCACTGCCTGGTTAGTCTTCAATTATTACATGAGGTGGAGGAAAAAATCCTATTTCTATATGAGCTTAAACTGAAATTGACTTTGAATCTCTGAACTGTCAACAAATTCTTCCCTGAAAAGGCTGGCTTTGCAGAGATTATAAAGAAGGTGTCATCCTTGACACTTGCGTTCTATATTCATCCAGCAGGCCTGGAAGAGAAGTGAGCAGAACGCCGGGCAGGATGGTGGAGGGCTCAGCTGTCACCCTGCCTGCCTCCCTCGCTTGCTTTGCAGGCAAAGACAGTGCTGAAGGTGTCAAAGGTTCTCTATTTAAAGTCGCTGACAAGCAAAGGAAGAACACTGGGAGAATATGTTAGCAGCCACTATGAACTCGTCTCTAGTAACAAGTCATCCTGACACTTACTTCTGGATGTTAGAAACAAGAGCCCAGATTCTAAGATTCTATTGAAATTTAAAAAAAACCCAAAACAACCAAACCCCCATACACTACACCACCACCAGATTTACAAGTTCAAGATTTACTCTGGGAAAATCCAGCGTTAAGAACACATAGAGCAAAGCCCTGCTTTCTGTCAGAGTGACAAACCAGAAAGCCACATATGATTATGTTAATCTCCCACTTCAAACCTCCCTTGCACAATTGCATACCACTGCTTTCTGTGTTTCGTTTAAAAGTCATAGAGTTTACTAACCACTTAATGAAGCCGCATTCCTTAAATCCCTGACAGATTATGTGAACCTGTTTGGTTTAGAAACATAAATTTGCCATTCCACTACCCTCTACCCCAATGACATCTTAGTCAAAAGCCAGTGTGCTTGGGGTTTCAGGCAAGGAAACACACCTCTCCTCAAAGCTACTGCCTCCATCGAGCAGCAGGAACCAGGAAGGCAAAAAAGTGAACAGAGAAAGGAAGGAGCATGGCTTGCCTTTCTGAAAAAGAAAAGCTATTTCCAACCAAGCTTATCTCTTTCAGTCCCTTATTTAGTTTTAATTGGAAAGAAGGAAGTGAAGAATATGCAAATGCCTTGAAAGACACTTGTAAGAGTCCTGGGTAATTGTCTGCATCAAAGATGACAATTTGCTGCATGGCTGATTTCATTTGAAAGGCTTTTTTGATGCTGTATGTCCTACTGGCCGGCTGAAACTTTGAAAACGGATCAGGACAAAGTAGCCCAGAGGAGCACAAAAAAGGTGCTTTAACAGCATCCAACTTGCAGGCAGGATGAGGACAGTGTTCCTCCTCTTTAGTTTGAAAGGCTATCCTGCTTAGATCCTACGTCTAGGATTATAATTATAGCAGGTCGTGCGTTTTCTAGCTGGTGGCAGAAGGGGGGAAGCAGATGTGGACTTAATGACAGTTGTGCCAGCTGGCTTGTAATAGCAGCAGGCAAAAACCAGAGCACAAACGGCCCCAGATTCCATTTACCTGACCAACGACCCAGCTCAGCGTTTCTGATGAAAGTCTCAGCACAAGCACCGCAAGCTGTCGACAAGCTTCTCATATGAGCATTAGCAAACCCAGGCACAATCCAGTGTGCACACAATGAGCTTCCAAGTTTGAAATGATGCAGCTGACGGATGTTTAAGCACTAACCTCCTCCCCTGTGTTCCAAGGCTCAAGATTTATGGTGTTTTGTTCCACGAGCACTAATAAAAAAAAAAAATTCTAACTTTTGGAGCTCATTCGCATGTTTTCCATTAAGTCCATATATCAGTGAGTGTCATTCACCAATACAAAGTCCTATTAGTCATGCTTCCAAGGAAAATGCCATTATTGGTGCTTCTTAAGCTACTGAATGATAGAAATCAGACCACAGATTTTGTTCTATCAAGTTTCAGGTATTTGCCAGTCCTGCTGATTAGGATATAATTCAACAGTATTTTACACAACTCTGACATGTTTTAGTTATTGTGCCTAGTCAAAAGTCTGAAGATTGCTATTAAATGAAAGAGAAAGAAGGCTATTACTAAATCAGTGGTGTAACCTTTGCAGGTTGCTTTTCATCTCCTCACAGACATTACAATGAGAAAATTTAAATTAAAACCAGAATAGGTAATACAAGGAAGTCATGTAACAAGCAACAGTAATCCATGTAGGTTATTCTCCCAAATGCCTAGTCAGTGGTCTCAGATGGCTAATGTGGTTGAAATGTGTAATTCAGAGCTACAAATAGTATGTTTATAAATCTGGACATGTCCAATGCACCTTGGAAACAGCTGTGTGGAGGAAAAAATAGCCAGCAGTATATCTGATTTCAGCTAAACAAGGTTACAAACGGAATTATCTATTTCCTCTCACAGAACTGGAAGATACAACACTGCAAGGCTCCCAGTAATCATTTTAAATGCAATTAAATCTAATTAGGACTAGATTTTAATGATAATCTGGGGATATTACATTTGCATTGGTTATTCAGTGCATTGATTTACCCACCTATATGCAACAAGACTTAAAATGGGAATTAAGGATCAGCTACCATATGTTATGACTTTACATCTCCATCAACATTACAGGCCAGATCTTAACATAAACAATCTCCAATACAAAAAACACCTATGCACATGATTAATTTTCAGCATCCTGTCTTGTTCCGTGAAGTTCAACACCCAGTGCTTATGTTTCCATTGAAAAGACATGTTTATGTGGGACTCAGGTATTAATTCCTACAGCAGAAAATGTATTTATTTCATATAACATGAAATCCACAGATGCTTCAAATTACATTACATCTAGTCCATAAATAACCTTCAAAACCAAAGCAGATAATTCTTGCTTAAGCTCCAGGTTAAGATACAAGTCATAATCCCCATCTTTTGTTCTCATCAGCTGTTTCCTAGATAAATCTAAACTTACCATATGAATTTTCAAAGCCATTTTTCTCTGATCATATCAAGGGTTACTTGTTTCAGTAGGTTTGGGTTTTTTTATCAGGCAGTGAATGACTGTCCCTAGATATTTTCAGCAAGACATGACTAGCTAGCTTGGCCTCCCTCCTATTCCCTTTCCTGCCTTTGGAAACCCAGAGCTGCTTCTTTCTCCTCATTATTCTCAACATCTTGGAGGTTCATTTTCTCCTAAAGATGTTATTCCTCAGACACATCCTTTCCTGAGACTGACCACTTGCTGAACATATTTTACTTCACCAGTCCAGTCACCCATCTAACAACTATATCCAAGCTTGTACACTGGGAAGAAGCATTAATTAAGTACAGGGATTGTAAGTGATCAGTAGCACCACAGTAGATGTGTCATTTCATCATCATCATCATCCAAAACTTTCAAATATAACATCTCAAATCTTCCTCTGTCATATCCTGAGGGGATCCACTTTCATTAAAATACTCTGTACATGACAGGGGCAAAAGGAAGGGGAAAAAAGACACCATTTACCATTTTTCTCTCTCAGGAGAGGAATCTCAAAGAATCGCACAACACAGAAACCCATTAAATTAATGTACATCTCCCAGCACTAATTACAGGCACACTCTTTGAAACTGTGAAGACTCTTCCTTAAGGCAGCACAGCAGTGACTTCTTCAACTATTGATTTTGTCAGGCTAATTTCTATCAAGAAACAAAATCTCTACTTAAAAATAAACAAAATCAGACTCAAAATGAGTAAACATATTTCATATTGCATTTGGAGAAGCATACAGATTTTTATAAACTTCTGATATCAAAACATAAATCCACTGAAAACTAGCAGAACTTTGTATCAGCTTCCCAAAACCTATTTGCTCAGCTGGCAGTGGCCATCCAGGCACCCTCTAACTGAAGAAGGAGGAACTGCACAGCATCTCACAGGCCACAGGATTTGGCACGTGATCCCCTTGAAAGGCTAAGACAAGAATGATACAACTCAGATAAAACAAATACATTCAGGTGTAAGCAAAGCACTGCAGCACCTGCTTCTCCTCTGATAGACCAGT
The DNA here is from genome assembly GCA_013398115.1 of Falcunculus frontatus. Taxonomy (NCBI): domain Eukaryota; kingdom Metazoa; phylum Chordata; class Aves; order Passeriformes; genus Falcunculus; species Falcunculus frontatus. The sequence continues at coordinate 142,472 of VZRV01007025.1, read as the reverse complement.
ATTTCTGCTCAACACTTTCCTAGGCTAACTTCTGTCCTATTTTCATCTGTGAAGAGACTTCTCAGCCAAATGACATAATTAAATAATCTGTTGTACCCTGAAATGTCAGTTTGAAAAAAGAAATACTGACATGCTCAAACAGATTTATTTCACAGTCAGAAGGGTGAACTTCCAGCCTGTCCACAACCCACTGTTGGCAAAGGTCCTCTGGAAATAATGGGAGTTATGTGTGTCAGAGGCACACAGTTTTGCAGTTTGCAGTTCTCCTCCAAGGTTATGTCACTCCTCTTTACTATGTTTGATACAAGCAGTAAAACAATGGAGGTGTTTAGAAGATTTACTTATGATTTTAACTTCTTATCTGAATCATCCAGGGATTTTTTGAAAATGATGACTAGATGTTGAAGGATAAAGGTAACCTAGGGTTCTCTAGTGGGTCTTTCCATCTCACAGTAGAGTTTAATGAAGATTCCAGTAGCAAATCCCAAGATTTTAACTGAATGCAAGGAGACTTATTTTCATACATCACACATATTCTTCTTTACGAGCTGCCAGTTTGCATATAGGCAACGAAAAGCCCTTTGGCTAAATACAGACATTGGAATAAAGTTTCAGTTAATAGCAATTTCATCCCAGAAGTGTTTTTGCCCATACAACCTAATGAAGAAAGTTTATTTTAAGATTAGAGCACTGAAAAGGAAGAAAAAAGTGAAAAAGGAGAAAAGATAAAGAACGACAAAGAAATCACAATGTTGCACAGAACTAAAACATCCAATTATGCTTTGATCCCGGTTTGAATTTTAAATGTTACTGTCATCATTATTTTCTATCAAACAACTTCTTCCAGTGATTACTTGATATCTATGATATATGTCAAATGTACAGAAAAACAAAGCGTGTTATAGGTAGAAGTAGTAGCTTATCTTGCAGACATAACAAAGGCCATCTCTCAAACATCATTGAGAAGCCTGTCAACAAAGCAAATCAAGCACCGAGTGGAAATGAGGCGTAATGCTTAATTCCCTCAATCAGCATTTTCCTGCTTGCCAGGAACACCTCTCTTGTGTGGGCTGACAAGGTGCAAGCTAATTTACAGATACAGGAGGAGTCAGCTATATCCAGATAGCGCTGCTCTCACATTAATTAAGAGGAGACTGAAAAGTAAAGTTCACTCAGAAATGGTAGTGAGGGAAAAAATCCTCAAGAAAATGTTGACTGTTATGAAGAGCAAACAACAAAGCATTGGATCATCCTATCAGTCAAATTAGTATTGTTTCCAGATTAGAGATTTCAGAAGTGTTGTATCAAGCATACAGAAAAGGTTACCTTGTCTGGACCATGGAGCTGCCTAAGATTTCTAGATGCTATAAACACTTTCTGACTGAACTCACAAGACAACACTAAAGGTATCCAATATGCTACCACTTAGAGCCCATAGAATTTATCATGAATATTGTACCTCAATTTTACCTGTCATTTCTGCTGTATAAAAATGACAGAGTGAGAAAAGAACCAGTCAGCATTTCACATCTCCTGCCTTCCACACTCTCGCACAGTGGGGTGCAATGCTCTGCTCTAGGCTTGAATTGAGGCAGGCAAATGTCCAGAGGATGAGGGCATCCCCAGCAGTCTCACAGGGACCAGGCTGAAGGACTCTCTTCCTACCCAACATGGGGGACTATCTCCTATGACCCTCTGGTGTTCTATGGCATATGCTGTCTACCAGCCTGGTATTATTTAATGTTTTCTAAAACAGCTTTCAACATAATATTTTCTAATTAGTATTTTTTTTTTCCTAATTAACCAGTTTTTCTACTTACTACTCTTGTAATATGATTATGTTTTACAGGATAAAGAAAGTAATGGGATGAAAGTTAAACAAAGCTCCTCTTACATACTTTCAGAGCAGAATCATTAATAAATATTTTAAATAATACTGGTACCTTGCCTTAAAATTAAATAACAATACAAACACTGCCTTAATATTGCTTTTTCTTTGAAAGGTATTTATTTGCTCTAGCTAGCTAAAAGAAGGACTGATTTTCTTGCTCTCTCACCTATTCCCACAAGTGATCAAAGATGTTTGTCATGTTTCAACATTTACCCACAACAGCAGGGTGTACCTCAGCAGTCTGCTCCTTTCAGATCACTTATGTCTGCTGGAGACATGACTCCTTTAAAAAGAACTCAGAGTTTGGTAAAAATGAGGTCTTTCACTGACCCGTTCTCTATGGGTTCTCAGAGCACACAACCTTACTTAGATCCTGTTTTCCTTGAGAGAACCAAGCTATTTTTCAATCTCAAACTGATTCATCACTTTCACATCACGCCTCCATGATATCAATAGTCTTAATAGTAAAGCAAAGAAAAACATTCATTTACCAACACATAAGCTTTGGGTACAGTAATAAGCAAGAAAAATAAAACAAAACCCCAAATGTTTTGACTTGTCAAAAGATATGTGCATGACTTAGACATCACAAAAGACTCTTTCCAAAACAAAGCAGTCTGTGGCTTAAAACTATGTTCTCCTTTGCTTTTCCTTTCCTTTGGCCTGCCAGCCATCTCCTTCTCCTCCATTCTGAGTTGGTTCCCTTCCATGACACCACCCATAAGCTCAAAAATTGAGAGATCAGCCTATATACATCAGGTATGGACTTGTACAGTAAAATACGGCTTCAGCAAGAATTCACAATATAATGAATAATTAGAAAAAGAAACTTCTTTTATAATTCATTCTACATTTGATTGCAAAGTACCTACCTGAACATGTCTCCTAAGCCTTTCAGCATTCCTTTCTTTGCCTTAATCTTATCCTTCTCTTTATCTCGATCTTTCTTCTTTTCCTTTCCAGTTTTTTTTCTGTCACCTTTATCTTGGCTTCCATTCATGTGTCTCTCTAACGAGTGGGATGGCTGGTCACTTGCTGTGGACACAGATTCTCTACCAGATCTTGAGCTCTCCTCTGTGTCTTCCTCCACTGAAAGCACATATTAAGAAACATCAGTGACATAAGAACAAACACCAAGGGAAGACTTCTTGGTATATTCCATAATGTATTTTGAAGCAGGATGCATGCAAAACCACAATAAACTCTTTTTTTTTTTTTAAATCAGTATCTGCTCACATGGGGTTTTCCGAGAGTGCTCCTTAGAACTATTAAACTTATAAAAGCAAGGAATTCAACTTTGCAGACCATTCTGCAAAACACAATTTGTACTTTGATGGTACAATTACTTTATGGGTACTCTGGATAATGTATGGATTAATAAAGAGAATTAGCGAAGTAATGTTAATTGGCCCATTTTGTTTCGGTATCTAAATCAGTTGAGGAGAGATTTAGAAATATCTGCAAGAAGGAACAACAGCAGTGCAGTATGCCTTGTCCATAAATCCTTAGTAATAGTCTCATAAAAATATGAAAGTCATTAGGGAGTGTTAACCCTCAACACAAGTCATAATAGACTTTTTCTTCTTCTGCAAGTAATGTAACAGTTTTGTTATGCTTCTTCATCTCCTGGAGCCATTTAGAACACATCATGCACTATGATTGTTATTTTTGGTGTTATTCTTGGTTGAGATGGGGCAGCCTGGGAGGTTCAGGTGAGGAGATTTCATCCAGTGAAACAATTAAAATCCTTTAAGGGCAGATAACATGTTCTTTCTCTGTTTCTAATCCAAGATCAGGAGTCCTAAAGTATACGCAAGGTTAGATTTAACAGACTGCACGTATTTCAGAAAGTTTGAAAGAAAAATTACTAAAAGAAAAAATCCGCTGGAAACCCGAAAACTGCTTCAGTAGTTTAGTAAGAAAGAAATAAAACACTTCAAGCTGGTGGGTCAGAATCTTGCACTGCATGGCTAGTGAAGCTGTGACTTTCCATGAGCTCTAACATTTTATATCATCACATTTAAGTAGGGCTCCAACCATCTCCCAGCTTTCCAACAGACTGCACAAAGCAGCAATTAGGATCACAGATGCATACTTAGTATTGCCTCCTGTAGTTCCAATGAAAACAAAGGCTCCAAACAACTTTTGGCAGTAGAATTTGAAAAATACAGTCTTGTTTTATATATACACAGTCTAAGGAGAAGAAAAAAAAAATTTTGTAGTCAATAAGGTTTGGAAATGGTCATGGCTTATAGAAGGAAAAAAAATGGTTTTGAGTTTTACCTATGTTTACTACTCCTTAATATAATTCTGCTAATATTGCTCAAGACCTCAGCAGCTCTTCTACAGCCAATAGAAGAGTATAATTCTTTAGAAATTTATCATATATAGACTACTGTAGAATATAAACTTGTTTTTCTTAGTCATCATTCATCTTCACCTTACAAGTAAATCATTGAACCTGAAAAGTCTACAAATCACTGACTGAAAGCCATTCAATATCATTTCTTCTCTCTCAGACACTTGCTTGCAAAATATGCTTTATTCATTAATATTACAATCCACAGACCTGTCCAATAGACTGTACTTATTCACCAAGTACCAAGCTTTCAATAAATATTCTCTAGCCGTGGATGATCACATAAACATATTTCAAGAAAAATCTATCATGTCAGATACATCTCAACACCATTAACTATTTTTGAATCTTAACTAGTATTCTGAAGTACAAACCACCAAGAAAATACCAAAAAAAAAAAAAAAAGGGAAAACTGAGGCCAGGCCTTGGCATTTAATTCAGGACTGCTACAAGTAAAACAGATGCTACACCTTCTCAACTGCAGACATAGTTTTAATATTCATGTAATTGCATTTTAGGAAACTAATAGGTCCTACACATGCCTCTGTACTAGCTGTTCTTGTACTTTTTTTGGTCACAGAATTTCTTAATCAGTGTCTGGAATGATATTTAGTTATTATTAAAAGAATTGTGGAAAAACACTTTGGAATAAAGATGTTAATTTTTTACATGTTAATTTATAGCTACAATCTGTTCCAACTAGACATTTAGAAGATTGTACTTGCAAATGAATATAATTAGTAAAAAAAAGTGTACAAAATTTCTGACAAATTTTGAAGTCAACTGTTTACTTGGAACTTCACTGCTAAAATTTTAAAGATTAATCAGTTTTGACCTATGTTTTTTCATACTTGTATAACAATACATTAAATAAACTGTAAGTATGTATTGTTTCCTGTGCTATGCTGAGTTGCAGAACAACTTGTCATAACAGTGTGTCGTGGTTCAGGAAGCACCCAATTTGGTGCTCCTACTGAGACTCTCCAAAACACATGCTGCTTGCTTGCTCCTACCCCCTTCCCCTTCCCACTGCAGCAGGATGGAGAGGATAGCTGGAGGCACAAAAGGGAAGGATCATGGGTTGAGATGAGAACAATTTACTGGAAACAGCAACAAGATAAGAAAACCAACAGTAACATCACTACTAATGAAAGAGCACACAAGGAAAGGATGATTGGCACGCAAGTTCTCACCCCCGACAACACCCGACTGCTCCCTCCACCACTCTACAGGACCTGGTAGGGACCCCTTCCCCTGTCCCCGGAAAATGATGTGAGGTGGTATGGAATAACCTCTGGGTCCTGGCCATGCCCCCTCCTGGCTACCGCAAAAGTCCAGAACCAGGACACAAAGCTTTCGCTCATTATTTATTTTGCACATTATATGAAGAACATTGTCTCCTTTCTTCATTTGTGCTGCAATTAATATTGTCTATCATACACAGTTTGCTTGCAATTAACTCAGTAGACAGACTGAAGCCTATGAACTGGGATGCCTGTTCTCCTGCAGTAAACACTGGTCTCTCTACTGGACTAAATAGATTTCCAGTTTTCTTAAAAGGACCCAACATGAAGAAGCTTGTTTCACTTTTATGCAGCACAGTCATCCTGCAATTAACATACACCTAATTACTAGTGTTTAGAACAAATGCAAATGCTGCTCAATTAAAATTCAAACCCAGGCTACAAATGAAACTTCTAATTTTTGTTATGTTGCTGTAATGACATTAGGTTACTGCAAAACGAAGGATGTATTTGTTTTGGTGCTGTTATTTCCTTTTTTTCCTGCAACCTCCTGCCTCCCCATTCAGGATGTTGAAGCCAAAAAATTAAATTGGAGTATACTTTAAACATCAATTAAACTGAACACTAGTGTCATTTCATGAACCACATTGCGCTACGGAGAACTACACAAACAGGTATTATGAAGCTATTCTCCTAATTAGCCCATAAAATGGAAAAGATGCACATGAGGAATCAAAGCTACTTAATGTGAAACTATTTTGCCGCTAAGCTTCTAGGCCTCTTATTGTGATATTTAATACAGCCCTAGATTCCAGCAATTAAGATTCAGCAAAAGATTAGAAAGCTTTGTCGATCTCTCCCAATCAGAATGCCTTGTTCTTTGTGACACTAAAGATAAACATTTTGCTTCTAGTCAGCTATTTCAAGTATTAAGGAAAGAAAAAAAAAACCCACAGGAAAAAATATCTGTAAAAGCTGAACACCCACACCTCTTTCCACAAATGTTCCTTCTTTAGAGCCATTAAAACTCACACACATCTTCTCCAATACTTAAAATGTTACCTCAGAACCAGTCAGTGCCATCTGATTTTAATCCTACATTTAGTGATTTAATAGCACATTGTTCCAAAGACATTTAGAAGAGTCAGGCCCTTTGTCACATATGCTACCTGTATTTTTTATGGCTTTTGTATATGGAATGATGACATGTTAGGAATTCATCTTTACAATATTTTGCAGTGCTATTATTTGCTAATCCAAAGCAGGTCACCATCTGGAAGACAAAGAAACACATCTAGCACTGAAATACTTGGAGAAAGGCAAAGAAATTCAAGTAAGACAAATGGATCCAGCCTCAAGGGCATCAACAAATTGACCACCAGTACGTTTGCCTGGGTTTTATAGTGAGAGAAAGCCACATTCTAATTTGAAACAATTATGGAATAATTAAATACAATTTTAAAAACTTAGGCAACGTCGTTATGGCAGCAGTGAGGCATTAGTTACGTTAGGACCAGATTGTTAAACTCCTACATATTCGTATGTGCCCAAACTTTGTCCAGCTGAAGACACCATGTGGTAAATTCTCTGGAACCTAAGGCCATATAGAATTTACACAAAGTGAAGCAGACTGCAGTGCTTTGAGGTTTAATGCGGATTCAGGCATGTTTTCAGGAAGACAGGCAACATAGGGCTGGGACAGCTCCTAAGCTCCCACAGTTACCATGAGAAGCAAAAATCCTCAAGGACTGAATTCTGTCCAATCAGCTTATTATATGTGCTTTGTTACTCATCTGCTTCTGTGAACCTGGCACTTCAAATTTCTGGAATACTTCTTAGATGTTTCATCACAATGTGTGGAAGCTATTAGAACACAACTCAACAGAATGCATAGTTCTACACATATAGCTTGGTCACACTTTGCTCACTTTCTTTGCCATGTGGGAACAGACAACAGCCTTGCTCTTGCTCTCTCATGACATGAGATGGCTGTTGGTCCACTAGTGAGAGACAACTCCATCCAAACAGAGATGAGGGCAAAGACTCACCCCATGACATTCTGATTTCAGCCAGAAGGCTTTGTCTGGTTCCTGCTTGTGCTGGTTTTGTCTGGCATAGCATTATTTTTCTTCACAGTGGCTGGCATGGGGCTGTGTTTTGGATTTGTGCTGAACACTGGGTTGACAATATAGAAATGCTTTTTGATATTGCTGAGCAAGGCTTACACAGAGCCAAGGGCTTTTCTGCTTTTTTTTGTACCAGCCACGGTGGTGTGGATGTTGAGGATGTATGGGAGGTTGGGAGGAGACGCAGCCAGGACAGGTGACCCCAACTGACCAAAGGGATATTCCAGACCATAGGAATCATGCTCAATATATTAAGTTGGGGGTAGAAGGAGGAAGTGGGGGACATTTGGAGTGATGGTGTTTGTCTTCCCAAGTAACAATTAGACATGATGGGCCCAGTTCTCCTGGGGATGGCTGAACACTTGCCCACCCATGGGTAGCAGTGAATTAATTCTTTGTTTTGCTTTGCTTGTGTGTGTGGCTCTTGTTTTCCCTATGAAGCTACCCATATCTCAATCCACAACTTTTCCAGCAAAATTTTACCCTTCCAATTGTCTCCCCAGTCCCACTGGTGGGGGAGTGAGAGCGGCTGCCTGAGGTTTGGCTGCTGCAGCAGTTAAGCCACAACACCGCTGCTCCAACATGAAGGATTCCAAAGGGCTCCAAATACTTCCTTGCTACTCTGTATGCATTGCAGCAACAAGCTCAAAACCCCTTACCAGAATCTCATAAACCTATACTCACCTTGAAAGCACTTCATGACAACAGTTTTGCTATATTTTTGATCAACTGAAGTTAAACCATCTGTAACTTCTGGATAAACCTTGGATATCTGACGCCTCAAAACAGGATATTACTATCAGTGGGCTCAGACCACACAAGGCCTTCTATAAAAACGTGGTCTTATGTCCCAAAAGACCACAGGCATGCAGTTTGTAAGAATGAGCAGGATCATTACACATTTTCTCATACCTATTCTTCTACTGGCCAGAAATAGATTGACAGCCAGCAGCACCACACCAGAATTTAGCCTCACTGCTGTGTGAAATTGTTAGGTGCTGGAAAAGCAAAGCAGTATAAATTCCATCTGTAACTACCTTTGAGAAAAATGAATGGCAAAATGACCTCCATTGCAGCCTCAGAACACTTTTAGAAAGAGGCAGATTAATTAAAAAAAAGAAAAATCCAGAGTTAAAAAAAAATAAAAGAGTGATTAGAGTAGTAACTTATAAAAGAATATTAGGGAATGATGCTTATGAAACAGAATTTCTGAAACTAAAAAACTTTAAAATGAGAAGAGAGTGAAAAATTCCTTTTCAAGCCTTCGTTATGCATTCAGGCTAAATACTTTACTACTTCAACCTTCCCATCACCATCTTCATTCATAAACTTCTAACTAGCTGCAGGTTGATTAAAAAAAAATTCTGCTTGTGTGTGACAAGTTGAAAGTAGTACAACATGAAGGTTAAAAATTCAGTGATTTTAATACAACCCCTGATTGAGGTAATTTACCATTCATACTATTTTCATTCAATATGAGTTGTCATTTTACCAGCCCATTCTTACATAGTTCAATAATGCTAAGGTTAGCTTTGAAGTGATTCTTTTATGTTAATGACATTCTCCACATGTTGGGTCATACTTTGGGTTAAAGAACTGAAAATGTAAATGAATGCCCATTAGGGTGGGTAATAGCTGATCATTAACTTTATATTTTATTAGATCTGCCAGTCTTACTCACTCTAATTAAAGGACAGTGATTTCTTTTTATCCCGTCAACACTACAAATGTACTATTTCAAAGTTAGATGCATATATTTTTGTAACATAAATTTAGTGGGTTTGTCTTTCTGCCTAAATTTTTTTCTCTAGTTTACATTAGTACATTAATTAGCCATTTTACAGAAAATTTTCACAGTAATTTAAGTAAACACATTCCCAATAATCTTATTCTCTTATTTTAGAAAGGAAGAAAGCTGCAGAGTATGGTGATCTGTTAAAGCAAACGAAGGGAAAAAGCCTAAAAAATAGTGATGAAGTTAGTTCTATTGTTTTAAAATTCCAAAATTATGTTCTACTACTTTAATCACTTTCTAATGGAATTAACGTACGCTATTAACATTCATTATGTAAAACAGTAGTTAACTTACAAGTTTCCATGCCTTCATCATCATCATCTGCTACAGGTTTGTCGTATGATTTGTCAATGGCAGCTCTGAAGCTTTCATTGCAGCCTCGTCCTCGGATAATTCGTGGGCGCGGGCGGTGGAAAGGAATGTCACCATTCAGAGTCACCTCAGCAACGGCTGTCTGCAGACTTTCTAACGAGCTGGATTTCTTCAGACCTAATGAAGGCCCCACATCTCTGGTTGGGGAACCTTAGTGATTTAAGGGGGGAAAAAAGTAATTAGAATTAGTATTGAGAACTGCATGCTTGATTATGCATATCCATCCTGAAAGTCTTTGGGGACACACTTAACATTATTCACATCATCTCTCAATAATCTGTAGGGAATTCTCCACAGATTTGTTGGTCTCAGAAGCAAATGAGTATGTCAAGTCACAGTCAACGAAACCGACAACATTAGCAATGTCTGGCTTCTCAAATCAGTGAAGAGAGACCAACATCCATTACTATTATTTTACATAATTTAAATGATAAAGAAATCGTGGGGCTTTAAAAACGTAGCTCATAAAACCAGCACAGATGCATATCTAATGGCATCTAACAAAACTATTAACTATTTTTGGTTTGAGCAGAAAATTTCATCTGTACTAGCAACTGATGAACAGAGAGCAGATGAGAGGCATGAATCCTAGTGTGTTTAGAGTAACAGTCTTGCAAAGTAGCCTGACCTCTGGCTTCAAGGAATATGCTGTTTGCTTGAGTTTTAAAGACTTGCATCAACTTGCTAACAATTTCATAATTAAATGCTTCTGAGAAGTATCAGCTGACTTGTTCAGATTTTGTGAAATTGCTCAACAATAATCAGTGAAAAGGACCCAATGAAATGGGCAACACCAGTTATTCAGCTGGAAAATAAACACACTCCTAGCAGTCACGAGGAGTGACTGTTTGGGCACTACTACAGTTGGGGCTGAGGGCAGCTCTTGTTATTGCAGCATGTCCAGAGGCATGCCAAGGAAGCCCCAGGCAGTGTTCTGCAAAAGCCTTTCTCCAATCAGACTTTTCTTCGCAGGTTTGTGGACTAAATGTATAGCCTTTGTTCTTAGATACACATTCACACTGCAAATCACCTCACAATTCCACAACTAGACCTCATACTAAAGTTAAAACTGGGAAGAATTTTTCAAGGTAAAAAATCACTACATTTATTTGAAGTGATCTTATTCAAAAGTGCAAGTACAGTCTTAGCTAGATTTTCCATAGGACTTGGGACTGGAAAGCAAGATGATGTGGGACATCACCATGGCTACATTTCCCGAAATTATGAGACTAGAGCCCTCACCTATAATATGAAATTCTCACTTTTTCTCTACCCAAAGCAAGCACAAAAGAGAATTGTTGTAGCATCACAACAATGTGGCAGTCCCAGGTGGTGGGCTGTTACCCAGTTTACATCAGTATATGGCTGTTACCCAGTTTACACCTGACAGAAACAAATTTCACAGCCAGCCACCACTGAAAGCTAGAGCCAAGGCCTGAATCCCCAGGAATACTAAACCTATGAACAGTGCATTAGTAAGCATAGGTGAGAATAAAGGTGTAATAAAGGATATTATAATATCTCTTTTAAGGTATTATATTAAAAGATAATATAAGGTATTATCACTAAAAAATAATACCTCTTTTAAGTGCTTATCTCAGAATAATATGAAGTTCTGAAGATGATCCCTATTCTGGTAGATATTAGGAGAGAGAGGAGACAGCATCTGCCACTGCTCTTTATATAAGTTATGTAAAGTTACCTTAAATTGGGGAAAACTGCTACTGCGTTACTAAAACTATTCAGTATTAGTTGGGAGGAAAGGGGGTTGTGTGTCCCACAGAAGAGATGCTTAATAGCAGCATGGCAAGTTTTCTCCATGTCATTTGTTGCCTTGGTATGAGATGGAGCAATGCAGTGAATGCTTTCATTCTCTATTCAGCTATTGAAAGTCGGAGCAATTGTGTTAAACTGAAATCCCTCAGATCAAATGAATTCAAACAGCAGCTGTCAAAGTATTCCCCTTCAGCTGCCCTACTGATAAGACTAACTTGTGAACAGAAACAAACTAAAAATCCTCCCTCACAGGTCTGCACAACTCCCGCAGTTTGGTTCCCCCAGCAGTCTGTAGTCCTGCTGCTTGGACCCTTGGTCAGAAATTAATGCACCCCTACAAATGAGAAATTTTATCTTCATGAACTCCCTCCTCCTAGAAGAAGCCACTCTCTCACACACAGCCTGTACCTGTTGGAGGGCTGAGGGTCATGAGCATGGTGGGGGCAGAGCACAGGGCCAGCTGGGACCAGGGAGGGTTGGTGGCTTCTCAGCTATGCAAACAAGCTGCAGACTGGAATCACCAAACCTCTGAACATGGGCCAAAGACTAAGGCGAGTGTTTTACATTATATTCTCTCTGCCAAGTTAAAGCACTCCGATTAAGACGGTGCCCTTAAAACTGTCCACTTTCTAGTCCATGTTAAAATCTGCTATTCCTTCACTAATGCCTGCAGTACACAAGAAATGAGACTTTATTTTGCTTTTTACTTTTCAAGATTGTATTTTTTTTTAATTGTCTATGAGACAGAAAAAAAAAATGAATGCAACATTTTGGAAGAAAGAAAGAGGAAATGGGACAATCATATATAAACCAGCTGTTTGACAGATCCAATTTCATATACAAAAGGAAAGGGTGTCCTCTTACATAGCAACTTACTGTAAACTTCCTTATTCTACATTCTGCTTTGCAACCTTCCAAATGAAATGCTCATATATCTTTTCATAATTACCTAGTGGCTCTTTCTGTAAACAGTAATTATAAAGAAGGCATTTATGTGCCCATTTGTGTTCATAAAGAACATTAAAAAAAGTTCAATTTCCTGACACCCAATACAGACCTTTGTGAGAACTGTATTTATTTAGGTTGTGTTTTCCCAAAGGATATCCCATCTGGGATATGACCTAATGTTGAGTACTGTAAAACTAATAATGGATTACAGAAATGATAAGAATACTTGTTGAACTTGGGTGGCCATGAACACAAATTTGAACAGGTTGCAGAATCTGAAATGGGGAAATCTCCTTTCACAAGCAATTTAAGCAGTGCGATCATAAAGCTATGCATATTTCAATACCTTCACTATCTTCTATGGCTACTTCATAGTAAGTCCACTATTCTCAAAATATACAGTTAGGTGTCCCTATAAATTGAGTGTGTTAAGAATTTATTACTAGAATTTACCAGCCAGAAAGTGAGTTGTTTACCCATAATCTGGTAAAAAACAGCAAACTTTCTTTAAAATGAATTCTGTTTAAAATTTATGAGTCACATCAAAACGCTGTTTTCTAAATACAAAAATGTCAGCATTTTCTTCCAGACTTTACAGTACTGGTGGTAATCATCAGAAGCGTTATCTGCTCAGAATGAGTTCTACTTCTATTTTGACACTAGAATTTAAAGTAGAAAAAAAGGGGAGGAAAAGACATCTACCTAAAGCATATTTATATGACTGAGGATGAAAGGGATTCTTTTATCGTTTTTAAAATTTGAAGTTTATCAAAATCTCCCTTTCCCACGATTTTCTTAACAAATATCCTTTGAGGAAGATTCATCCCTCTGTACCGCAGCAGTCCTCCTGCCGTGACTGCCACCACGCATCCTCCTCACACGCTCGGCACCCCACCCATCTCCCAAGGGCTTTGTGACATGCCAAGCACAGCCCCTGCCCACCACACATGCACCTCCACTCCCTGTGTCCCCAGCTGGCCAGCCCTCGGGGACAAGGGCCAAGCCTTGCCCGCCCAGCCATGCAGCCACCCCCTGCCTCATGCATGAGTGCGTGGGCAGCACGCGGCGCCTCTCCCACACACGGACACGTAACCTCCCAGCACATACGGATACCACGAGACACTGAATACACAGACATCACTTGAAGCCCATGTGCTGCTCCCTATCCCATGTCCTTTGTTTCTCCCTTGTGCTGACACTGTTTAACAACTCATTGTGCCTCCACTTATCTCAGCCTATGGTAATTATTTATACAGTGACATAAATCCGCTTGGGCGATTTGCAAAGGCAAAAGCGCTAGTGTGTCAAAGGATATATGATGTTTCGTCCAGCGACTAATTTAGTCTATAAAGCAAATTTTTCATCAGCACATTCTTTTAAATAATTTTAAATGACAACTTTTTTTCTTTCTGAAACATTATTTTTATGAGCTGTCAAGTCAAATGCTACCTGCAACTGATGCCAAACTTCTCTGTATTTCATTAAACCAGTTTTGCAAAGGAATAAAGTTTACTTTCTAAACACTTGAAGGACATTATCAGTGAGTCTATTTACTTAGTAACATCTGCTCCATTACATTTGATAAATTTTTCCATTTCTAGTTCAGTTCAGACACTAAGAGATTAACACTTCATCTAGGGAAGGCAGGGGAGGAATAAAGCAAGAAACTGCATCAAAACCAGTTTCATTTTGATTCCATTTAATAAAAGTTTAATTAGTGAGCAATGTGTAAAAATAATTCAATAAATAATTTAAATAAATGTTATTTGATTTTTTTTCATTTTCATTTTCATAATGTGCACATGGAAAAATAACCACCTAGAGCTAAAGTGTGCCTGGGACTCTATAAATGAGCCATGCTCAATTGCTACTGAATATACTTCTAACCTCTAGGATGAACTGTAAACACTGCAAGGTTTAGGTACTTCAAGTGAACTATAGAAAGAAAAATAATTTAAAAACTATTACAGTAACTAGGTCTGGAGAGTTCTATGCTCTCCTTTTCAGCCAATACTATTAAATCCAACTGTGACAGTAACAGAGTTTGTTTTTATCTTTTCTAAAGTAAATATACGTTGAAGTTTTCTGGCTTCCAGAGTTCATTAAAGCATAGTTCACCACACATTTGAAGCATTTTTTTTTTCTTAGAACCAGACAATTTTTAAGCCAAACTACAGTAAGTAGTTTGTTTAACAGCCACATCCATCTTCAGTAATGGGAGATATCCAGTGTTTATATACAAGACCTGGTTAAAAGCACGCAAGATAAATAAAATAAAAGTACAGCAAAAGGTGTTTTCCTTTTTTCCAGCCACTGAAAAAATTTTCCAGCACATTTGCTGTGCACAAAATATGTAACTGCCTAGTCCAGACGGCACGGTCATGCTCTTTCACCCAAGTTGTCCAACTTGCCTCTTTTTTTGGAATTTAATCCAGGTGTTACACAGAGCGAAAAACTACATTCAATTCATACCACCAAAACCACCATGCACTTTTAAAACCTAAGCATTATATTTTACTACAACACAAAGGTTTTACACCATTCTAATCACATCCCATTCAACTAGGCAGGTTAATAAGAAAATGAAAAATAATTTACAATAATTTTGAGTTTGGTCTTTAACTTGTTTTTATGTGAATAATATACAGGGGTGAAGGCAGTTCCTAAGCACCAATTATTACCACAACCATTAACACAATTCATACATTCACACTCTGATGGCTTTAATCCTTCAAAACATTCATACATTTTGATTTTGTTTACTCATTCTTAATTTGCAAAGCTGCAGGTCTGTTGCCATATACTGCAACATTTTAAAAGCTAGAAGACTTTTTATCACTTGATTACTTATAGCTTTTCAGTATACATACTCATGTTATAAAGTCCAGTTAAACAGAGATGCAGTTGTGAATTAGTAAATGTAAATTCTGTATTCCTCAAATCATGCTAAAACAAATACTATTTTCAGGTTAAAAAGGTGAATTGTTCCTAATTAGAGCTAAGTAATGTTATGGTGTCCTTTGGATCTAGCCTAATTAAAATAGCATCCCATAGGTCAAAAGCTAACTTTTATTAATAAATCATAAAGGTTCATAATTGCAGTTGGTGCATTATTTTAATTATTAATAAAAAAATATGCCTTGAAAGCTATTTCTCATTATCATTTTGTGAAACATTACAATGAATGGTATGTGGTAAGATTCTATTTACATATTCTTTTGTTCTGTTACAATGCTCACGTGTCAGCTCCAAAAGCAAATCAACTTGCACAAATAATCTTCAACTCAATGCACAACATGTATCTGATGACCACTTAAGGCATAGGCAGCATTTTTCTAATTAAAATGATTATTTTCAAGCACTGTGTTAGCACCGTAATAGCCAAACACTCAACTCTTCTAAATCATCTCTCTGTGCACTACAGTTTGAAGCTAGGAGGAGATTTTCCACGATTTTTTTTGAAAGGACAAAAAGCCCCAAACAACTCTGAATATTTATGAGTTTAAAGTGTAGAAACAGGTGTCTGCCTACAATCACATGCATGACCTGGCTGAATATACTACCCCAGATACTTATCTCTATAGAAAATTTTCTTTTTCTGTACGACTTGATCATTCACAATAGAAAGCAGCCATGCAAGTACTGGAATATTCATGTTTTCATGCAATTTGACTGGCAGTTCTGTAATTGTGGTAAGCTGCTTTGACCAAGGTTTCTATAGCAACAGCCTTACTGTCAATTCTTACCTGTTTTCTGGTCATCCATTGTACTGAGCTTAGTCTCGTCAGCTACTGTTAAAAGGTAAATGCATAACGGTTAGCCCAGTTAGTGCCCATGCCCCACATGCACTCAACATTCCTTCTGGTTTGCATATTTTCTTTTCAAGTTAGAGGACCTTAGAAATGTCCTACTTCATGCAAATAAACTGCAAGAGTAAGCAAACATTCTGGGTAGAAATGGCAGCAAACTAGTAACCTTCATGCAGTGTCAGTCATGTTCACATCACAGGCAGGTACAATATGTTATTGACACGTTAGCACATGGTAACTAGTCAAGACAAGTCAGTATCTCCAACCTGACTGTACCCTGAGGAAGTCTGTGAATTAGGGATTGTAGGCAAGACATTCACAACTATTGTAAAGGAGGGAATTGCACTATATTTTATTATTCTGAGTAGGGAATTCTGTGTGTTTAAACCATCAAAATTCACTGTTTGAGGTTACTAGAGTCTGCACTTCAGAATCTAAATTCAGTGGCAGAAAAATTGATGGGCTTGTTAGCAATTACTTATTCTCAGTTGGTTTATCAGTTAAAACAATCATAGTTGATTGCCTGTCTTAGCCGCTGCTACTTTATAGGGCTTCTGATATAAATATTAAAACTTGGGTCTCAAACAGATGTCAGACTGGTCCCATTTTCTAATTCTGAATTCATCTACAAAATGAGAGACTATGAAGGACCTTTAAGGCTAACTGCATTATAATCATGGACTGAGAATAAACCCAGCTACCCAGAAACAAAGCGTGGCACAGTTTTACACAATTATTCTATATGGATTGGTAAATGCATTTTTCACCTCCATTTTAATAAATACTGTTTACTATGTTTAGGTATAACCATATATCCAGAGGGCTATGATATTTGAATGTATGGACATTTACAAACAATAAACAACACCCAGGCCCCTTGGCCACTCAAGTCAGTACTTTACTACCCACAAGTAGACATTATGTGCAGTAGTCCTGCACATACACAATGTGTTTGGAATTACAAAATCTATATACTTACAACATGAAAATCAGGTTCAAATAAAAAAAAATTGAAAAAACATCACTCACTACCTAGATCCATGCTTTTGGATTTTCGTGTTTTAACAAACTCCAACTGACTGGCATCTGAAAATTGCTTTGTACGCTTTTCTGACATGCTCTGGCGTCCAAAACCCTCTCGCTGGAAGGCAAGCACTGGATCAACATCTGGACTAAGAGTGCTGTAGGAAGGGAAAAAAATCATGCGAACATTTATCAAGATCACGCAACCTTTCACTCTTCAGAGAAAATCATTTATTTAGCACGTGACTTCTAGCAACGATAAAGTGCACAGTTTTAAATACACCACTGCAAGTATTCAGTTACACACACAATGGATTTGTTTTACTGCATTAAGCAATTCTAGTTAAGAAGTATCAAGAATTTCACTTATAGCTTTAATGAAAGATATACATATCTGGTGCACTATACATATTCTATCAGAACATAAAATCCAACACAGCAAAAATTTGAGGGAGAATAAAACAGTTCTTTTTTCTTCCTGAGAAACAAATTTATTCTATTGATAAGAAGTTATCTGGTTTTTCTTTATCAGAAAATGTTTTTAGTAAAGCATAAAGAGAAACTCTCCTTGCCTGAAGCCCATAGAGCTTTAAACTTCTTCATTCAAAAACTTTGCATTAAAATTTCTCTCCATATGTGAAATTCCTTGTAGATTTTTCACAGCTTCTCTTGCTTTTAACCTGCCTATGACAAATAACCATATTTTCTCTCACTGCTTCCCCACAGAACAAGTATTTGCCACAATGGATCCACCACTGAATCAGAAATGGGGGGAACTGTACTGGGTTTCTGTTCCTTTACTTTAGGTTTCTAAAGTGACCTCAGCTCAGTGAGTCAGGTTTTCAGTGAGCTGCCTCAGAAACACGCTGAAGATAGACTTATTAATGGTGCTCAAACACTGGCAGAATCATGAGTGCAAGAATGCAGGCAAAATTTGTTGCAAGCTAAAAACACTTTTAAAAAAGGCAAGACTGCTTACTGCTAATAAATAGTATGAAAGGAAATTCACAAAAAGATCTCCTGGCTCCTAGAAAAGGGGATAGTATGTAGATCTCTAGTTCAGCTGGCACCAAAAGAAATCAAAAGCATAAAATACTGAAAAAATCAGTATTTTGCACAATTGTTATCTATCCTATAGGAAAGTGATCCCTCAAAATCCCCTCTTTGATTGTTGTTGTACTTCAAGACAAAAAAGCTAAATACTTCATCACTGAGATCTCTAAATGCCATTCAAAATATTGTGTTCATAAATCTCACTGTTTAGTACCATGTTTCAAAAGAATTATTTTTACTGTAAGGCCTAAGTATAACACACATCTCATTCCTAGTGAGAAAAAGGCAAACAGCAAATTTCTGCAAAAAAACAACTTATAATTTTAAATTCTGTAACATGCATGTTTATGTATGCCATGTACTATAATTTACAGAAGTACCTTTGATCAAGAAACACCTGGGTATTAGACAAAGGAAAAGTGTCCAAAGGCATGAAGTACTATAAAGGATGAAAATCACTATCCTCATTACCAGGCAGCCAAGAAGAAATTCAGTCTAGTAAAGGCAGATTTACAAATAATAAGATATGTGCTTGTGACAAGCAAATAATACTTCAGTATGAGCAGGATCAGAGCTTATGTGAATAAAGCCAATGTCAAGTGCCTTTTGACTTTAATGTTTCTGGCTCAGGCTCATAATGTTTTACATTTAATTACTGCAACTATTTCAGAGATGTCTGCGCAATTTAGCAATGTTCTGAAGCATATGCTTAAAAGCTCTGATGAATCAGAGAGCAAACTCAAAAATAACTGTTTAGTCCTAACATTCACTCCCACAAAATAGTGAAAAAATTATCTCCACATGATAGAAAGATAAAACAGACAAGGCCAATATACACTTCTAGCATTTCTAGCTGTGCAACACGCAGCTGAATAAGAACCACTTAAATCTGAAAACATCCTCCAAAGTGACTCAAACTGAACTTACAGGGTTCCAACACCTTTCATAATCAGATCATAACTGACTTTCCCAAGGCCACACAGAAGTTTGTGGATTCCTGCTAGTCAGCCCTGTCTCTGAAGGCCAGAAAAATGTAGTTTTACTAAGTGAGAATTTTTTTTCCAGGAACATCTGTTAGCACAGGCTCACATTTGTTAAAATGACTGGCTTCATCTTGCCGAACAAAATGTATCCTGTGACACTTTCTTCAAAAAGGGTGAACTTAAAAAATTATTTGTTTTGGCTGTATGCTTCTTTTTTCATATGAGCTGGCTTTGATCTACCTATATAAAACTTCTAGTAGAGCAGAATATCATTTCCATGTAAACACAGCACACACTTATATATCGAACTTGAAGTCCTACGAGCAGACTAAAACTCCAATATCAAATATAACTTGAAAAGGACACCACAGGTCCCAGAGAGAGCAGTAGGGTCTGGACACGGCATCAGCAACTGGGAATTTGGAAGGTTGGAATCCAGTGTTTCCACTGACACTCTTTTAGAGACTTTCTTTCTGCATCCCTGATCTGCCCTTGTCACACCTCCCTCCCACACATACTTATTAAGGGAATTATTATTCCATGTTTGCATAGTATCCTACACACTAAAGGTGCTACTTAGCACCTTTATTTGAGCCTTATGTAGAGTTCTTAATTTTCATGTCCCATTTTACTTCTATTATTAATGACTCATAAGCATGTTTTAGTAACTAAGGGAGGAGTGGATCACAGGAGTCTGAATGCATGTACATTGTCTACAAGTATTCAAAAGTCCCTGTGAGGAGCCACAACTGCAAAAGCCAATGAGCACAGAGGAGGAACTAATGCCCCTAAAAATGCCTCATTTTAATATTTTTCAGCTACATCAATAAAAGACAGAGGGTGAATTTAGTGCAAGTCATTAAGCAATGCCAAATGCAATTTACTATATTCTAGAATACTTAACAAATAAGATTTCTGGAATGACAGCTGATCCTTAAAAGAATGTAACCGTCTTCTGACCCTCAATGTTATTAAAATTCCATTTATTAATCCTGTCTTATTGCCCCTTTGTTTTCATAACATTTTCATCAAGGATTAGGGAGATATTGTGAGGCTGAAAAAGCTTACATTTTCTTCTGTGATTCAGAACAGCTGCCATTCTTGTTTGGATAACCCTTCATCCATATTCTTAGTTTTACCCTTTGTGCCTTCCAGCAAAATTATACAATGCACCTTCGTTTTACAAGTCTTCCTTCATCCATTAGCAACAGGAAATTAATGCAACCATCTAATTCTACTGCTATTTATTTCTTTTTACAAATAGAATATATCAGATAGTAAAGCACAACACTGATCTCTTTTAAGTGCCATTGTATCTGAAGACCTTTACAGCGTCTCATACACACACTTAAAAGTTTTTGAGTGTGATCAATTCCACAATATCTAATCCCTGTTTTTGTTACTGTTACTTCATTTGCAAAGAAGTGCATGAATAGCAAGACACACCGCAGAAGTCAATGTAAAAGCATCTGCAGATTTCAAATGCGCTTTTACTTTATTTTATTGGATTTTGCACATATTCAGCTAAAAATACTCCCTCAGAAATAAGCTATTATGTGCAGGCTTGAGAACTATTCTATTTAAATGTCTCAGATTCTCATCTCTAAAAGCTTTTACAGAAGACAAATGGACTTTTCATGGGCCCAGATTACAGGTATGACTTGTCCATAAGAAGAACTGTAACATCAAAAAAAAAGTAAACGAGGATGAAAAAATTACGTTTCCATACAATCATTAAAACAGAGCTTAAAATACAGAACTCAGTTCCTGGATATAAGATGAAATAATTAGTTTAAAGCAAAGAAGAAGTTGACAGGTGCATATCAGCTGGCAGGTGCTATTGCTGTTTTATTAAGATATTGCTGACACATTCATAACAGGCTCAAGAGACAAGAAAAATAAGAAAATTCATGTACTTCACACCATTTGTGGTAATTATCTATCTTCAAGAAGTGGCAGCGTACAGAGGTGGGCTTTTATTTTGCTATTACTATAGATAATTACAGGACTCGTAAATTAAATCTTAGATCTGTATTAATTGTAGTAACCAAGCAATAAACAGTATTTCTTTGCCAGGAACTTAAGCAAGTCAGTAATGGAGCTCAATTTCTCATTAAGACTCTTATGTTAAAATGTGTTAAAGTGATTGAAGAGTCAACCTAAGACTCACAAAAATTATTTTTACTATGGATTAAACATGTAAAGTTACTTTCCATAGTTTTAAATGCGGAACTGTTACTTTCCATATATTTAAATGTAGAGCTACTACAGTACATTGTCTTTGCAAATAATCTGACAATATGGACAGTATTTCTTCACACACATGAAGAAATCTTAACTAGTTCTTTTTGCACAAGCATTAACACTGAGGCAAAACAAAGAGCTGCTTTGACCTCTAAGTAGATTTAAAAGATCTGTACATTATTACGAAAAGTAAGGACGTATACAGAAGTATTGAGATGCTCCTAGATATACAATGGAATATAAAAATAAAATCTTTGTTTTATAGACTTCGAAATATTTACAGTGAGGTTTATAAGTTACAATTTCCAATCAGTCTTTCATCTTTCATAAACTCAAGTGTTTAAATTTTGCAAAGTTTTTCTTTGCAAAAGCTAGATCAGTTGGCAATTAAAATTAAATCATCAAAAGAATACAGCTATATATTGTCTAAGGAACATTTCTATAAATATGCCTTAAATATTCCCACAAATATGCACAAAACTGCAACCATAAGTATTTGTACAGACTTCCTCCCTGAAACAGGGACAATTACCAGTTTGAAAATAGTAAAATCCAAATGTGAAAAGAAAGAATTAATATTAGCAGTAGCCAAAAAAGTAACTAAAGGAAAAGATGCAACTACAGCTCTCTCTCTTTTCCTTCCACTAAACCATGCTCTTACCAGTCTGTAGACTCATTTATTGCAGCTTTAGCCCATCCACCAGCATCAACAGTGCCAAATCCAACATCATCGTGGGAACTGGATGATGACTGGTCAGAGAGATGAGGAGGAAGGACCGACAGCCTGTCATCTTCAATAATGACAGTGTCATCCTGTGGCATGTTCACTGTTGGAGACAGCTGATATTTACCTGAACAAAAAGGAGAAAAAAACCCAAAACTAAATAACGGCAGAGTGCAAAGAGTGCCCTGAAAAATACATAATCACAGCTGATAAAAGGTTATGTCAAACTGCAGCGCTACTGATAAGAGTGACACAATGCAGATAATAAAATTAACTATGTCTCACTTTGTACACATCTTCCTGTGCAGAGGTCTGAAAAGTGATGCACACCAGTTGTTTCTGTGGCCTACTGCGAGACCTTAGGGTCACAGAAGGATTGAGGTTTGGACGGGACCTCTCTTCTGGTCCAACTCTTTCCACTCAAGCGGACACCTACAGCCATGTGCCCAGGACCCCAAACAAATTGCTTTGGAGTATTTCTTCTGCACCACCTCCCTGGGCACTCTGTGTCAGTGCACGGTCACCCTCACACTGAAAAAGTATTTCCTGATGTTCAGAGAGAACCCCTCATGTTTCTGTCTGTGCCAAAAGTCTCAAGTGCTGGCTGAGGAACTGCTGAAAAGCACCTCTCCCAGAACACAGTATCTCCTCTTGTATCACACTGTTTGGCAGAAACAAAGAATGAGTTCTACAAGGACCAAGTGAGACCATCACTTTTCCTGATCAGTCTGGCCCTCATGAAATGAGAAATTGTTCAAGTGATGCTGGAAAGTGGACACATGCGAAATTTGGGGAAAAAAAATACCGAATTCTATTATCAACAAATTCAAATAAGTTTTAACACTTCTGTTAAAACGCTTAAACCAGAACCATCACATACATGATAGTGATATAACAAAGATTCAACATTAGTGTGCTCAGTGGCAGACTTCATCAAGTAAATTTGTGAGAGTACAAGTTAAAAGATGATGTGGTCTTACTAAAACAATTAGTAAAATTGTCACATCTCATGAGAAGAAACACACTAGCCTAATCAACCATTAATTTGACAACAAGTTGTAAATTATTCTAAAACTATGATGCATCAGAGTAATGCATCGCAAAACTTCTATTTCCATAACTTAAACTGCTTCTTTGGACACATCAATTATTTCCACACTTTACTTCTACTATAGATATGGAAAAATTGGGAAGAATTAGGGGAAAATAATTTTTTCCTCTTTTCTGGAAAGGTTTCAGTTACCATCATTACCTTTGCATGCAATTATTAGAAAACAAACAAACCCCTATGTGTAAAGAGCTAGCTAAAATCCTCACTGCACATAGATAATACACATTGTACATCTTTCCAAAGAGAGGAAAACTGGCTTCAAAAGGGATCATTAAAGAAGGCTAAAAAAGTGGCTGGAAGAAAAAGGTACTGCATAGTGAACATCTCATCACCGTTAAACTGCAGTGAATGTATGCAGTTTGCGTAACAGCTGATTCTGCCCAGCAATAGTTCCTTTGATGGACAGGTTAATGTTTAGCCTGGTAATGTACTTCTTTCCAAACATAATGCCTACAAGACTGTTAACTCTGTACTTAATAATGTCTCCAAGGAGTTAATTGTGAAAAGGTATAACCTTATGGCATTCGGCAGATTGAACTTCCCATTTGAGAGGCTACAGTAATTCAGTACCACTTTTAACTTTTCACTACCCTTCTTTATATCTGACAAGGGTGAAGACTGACATTTTAATAGTTGCTTTGGAATTTAGGAGAAAACCCATCTGACCCATGCTTTTCACTGTAGATGAAGCTAAAAACAGGTGAAAGGCTTCACCTCCAGCAGATGGTTGGACAAACCTCAGTGCTGGACTCAATACATCCTTTGTAGAGAACTCAGCTGAAGTGGACCTGAAAATACCCCTGGAGAATTAAGTCTGCAAGTGTTGTGAGAAACCTTACAAGGAAACATCAAAGAAACTTCAAATCCAGTAATCTTCAGTATACTTGTCTGATCTACAAATCTAAGGCATTTCTTGACCTGTCTACAAACCTCTTCAAGAAAATAATTTTCCCTCAGGCTAGAAAAGTGCTATTTAGACTGTGAAATTTAGACTCTGACTACACTTCAAGTCCAGTTTTGCATATATTAATTCAACTTCAGTGAGGTAATCTGTAATAACATAAAGTATTTTGGACACTGTACTAAGCAAGGTAAATCATTCTCCCTTTCAAGTGTTTCTCATCTCAGGACAATGATGCTCAAATTTTTTGGACAAGTTACCAATCTAAAGAAGCACAGTCTGAGGGCCACACCAATCTATTGGGTAAGAAAGGTTCCCATCTGTCTGTGCAGAAAAAGAAGTCTCAGAGCTCCAGCACCAAATGGCTGGTCTCCAGGTCTATGAGGATTTTCATCTTACACGGAAAAATATGCCAAGCAGCACCACTTCAAACCTATTATACACCTATAATACACCAGAAAATAGTTTGGACCTGAAGTAAACCACATATGTAAAACACTCCCAAAAACCCTGAGCATACATAGTACATAGTATTAATAACAGCCTTACTCATGAAGAACTAAACTGCTCCAGGTCCTTTAAAATCTTGAAATTCCCTGAAGTTGGGGCAATATGTTTGCTGGGATAACTTGGCTCCCATACTGACACTGCATTGTCACAGAACTTTCTCTGGCTTGGTCCTTGTGCTTTTGCTATTGCTTTGTCTTTAAAGGATGGTCTACAAAATCTGTTGAACATTCTCATCATATGTTCAAAACTCAGTTTTACTTTATGAGTGACTCACGAGCATGTTGATACTGTGGGTTTCAGAGCAATAGTACAGTGAATGCCTGGAGAACGACTAGCAACAAAAATTTCTCCACTGTATCCAGGCCTTGGACTTCAAGTACTCAGATCTGTCAACTATTGTAGAAGAGCACCACATTCTGATGAGATTTCTGGCCAAGGAACTGCATTCTGATCGTAAAGGGTTATTTTCATTTCACTGGCACACACTCGACATCTCTAGCTAAATTTTTGTCAGTAGTGCTTCCTCCTGATTCTACCCTTAAGACAGCAATTATTTATGTAGAGAACAAAGTACTTCCTGTTGTGTAGGAACTGTCAAATTTTACAAAGTTCTGGGGGATCCTTCAGGATGAAAAGCAGATTGAGTGCAAGCGATTGTTATTCTGTGTACCCCCTGATAAATAACTTCTGTTTAGTCACCGTTAGCAACAAAACCCAGCACATTCATAAAAAAATATCAGCAACTAGAAGAAAGAGATGAAACAGGACTTTGTACTAAGCTGTTTGTTGAATAAGAATAATTTATATAGACAGCAGCTATGTATTTGTGTATTGCAAAACTCAGGAGCATAATGCATGATACACAGAGTGGTATATCAGAAGAAGACTTGAATTTTTAATTATAGAGCCAAGCAAACCAGTATAACACGGCTGTTATTCTGAATGTGCTAACAATATGCAACCTGGAAATATTAAAATAAATAAACATAAGGGTTTATTACAGCCATCTAATTCTTTAAAAAAAAAATTGTATAAATAAAAAATCCCACCTCCTCCAAACCAAAAATATTCCCTGAATATAGAAAGTTGGATCTTCTCTCCATCAGAAATTTTCAGTGAAATATTATCAAATGAAAAAGCATAAGAAAATCTATATTAGCAATAACCTAGAAAAGCAGATCAACATGAGAATCATCAGAAACGTGAAAAGATTCATGTAGCCTTATTGAAGTAAGCAAACATTATTTTACATAATTTAAATCACATCCTAAAATTGGTATTTTATTCCCACTCTCATAGCAAGGATCTGACAGCCAGTTCTTGCTTGTCAGTTATGAAAGAGTAAGGAAATTGTCTTAAATACCTTTTCTGAAATTACATCAGTGGTATTTAAAAGAAACAAAACACTTTAAAAATCTTTGTTCCAACTTTAAGCAATTACTAGAACAAGCAGGCATTTTCCAGACTTTGAGACTGTTACTTTTGAATAAGCTAACTTAGGAAGGAAAAGAACTCAAATCCACCCAAGAGCAAAAGCAGCAGAAAGACCTGCTTCTTCACCCATGAAAACAAACTGTCATCTCCTCACTAAAAAGTACTGAGTACTAAAAGTTTACATAGTTAAAACCATTGAGGAGCAAATCAAAAGACATCAGATGATTCAGAGAGGGCGTCGGATATGGGGAGAGCACTCAAGGGAACTAGCATTGCATAAAGCACTCCTTTGGGCTTGTTTTCATGGGCAGGACCAGTGTGGGAAGGTACAGACCTCCACTGCTCTTCAGCCAGATTGTTCTTAGGACTAATCCTCATTTCTAGGCCAATTTTCAAGAGAGGAAGAGTCATGTAACACCACATAAACATTCTCAGGAAAATAAAAAAAACCCTGCTTTTTTTCTCATTATCCATGCCAAAAACGATTCAACTGCACAATAAATGACTGAGTCTTAAAAATGTTACCTATTCTGAAACTAACAACTGTACCTATCTCTCCCAACAAGCAATTCCTCTCTGTTCTGTGGCACTGAAAGAAAACTTGCATGCCGAAGATTATGAACACTGCAGTTTTAATTTAGTGGTACTGATTAATTCAGAAAAAGTAGTCCATTAGAAAACTGACCATTCCCCCAAAACTGGGTTTAAATATCACAGGTCTGTGAAGGTGCTGTGACGGCAGATGGGAACAGTCCAATCCAGGAAAGACCAGTTTTTAGTTACATGCCACTAGATCACATTTACTATGAGGCTCAGGCACAATTCGATTTCCCACTAAAGTGCTTCCACTAAAGATTCAATGGATGTAGGTCACAACCAACCAATTTTCTACATAGTTCCTGGTCCCTGAAAACAATTCAGAAAAATGATGATTCACAGGAAATCAAAACATTAACTTCAGGTTATAAGAAACTTAGAAAATGAAAGATGGAATTTTTTTCCGCCTATGTATACAATGCAAAAGGTATCTAAAGGCATTACATGTTAACAGCTTTGGGAAGACTTTTTTTTTTTTTTTTGTAGTTTAAACATCAGTTACTGGCTACTGCTAAAGGGATGATACCAGACTGATGAACTACTCGTTCAATTTGGCATGGCAAATCTTGTGCTCCTCTGATGTCAAAGTAAAGTGCATTGCTGACACACGTGCACCCAGACTCTCCCAGGGTTCCTTCTCCTATCAATGGACAAGGTGTTTAAGTGATAATTTGTTAACACTTATATGAGCTCTGTGTGTAAATCCTCTGCAGCACTGATGGAAAAAGCAGAAGGCAGTGTTTTGCAAATGTTTTATCTAAAGCCTTGACACCACAAGAATTAGTTCTTTCTTTGAGAGAGTAGTGCTAAAGACTTCAAATTATTTTATCACTCCTTAAATTTGTTGACAAACAAATACAATTTTTTCTCAATTGTTCTCTTTAAGAGCATATGACTTTGGGTGACAAGGTTTCACACTGCCTTGATTTTCATGTGCACATTTTTTCTTCCAAGCTGCACAAAATGAAATGCAATAGAACAGAATATGATTTGTTTCTAATTACTATTGCCCAAATGCACAAAAAAGGACAAAAGACTTAACAGAAGAAATATCCTGAATAGAAAACTTGTGTATTTTCAGAGAGTTTAACAGTCCTATTCTGCTACCTCAAAGAAAATGCAAACCTCAAAATACAAAAAATTATTTAAAAAAGAAAACCACCAACCCAAAATGGGGTAACAAATACACACAAACTCTTGACTGGAAAAGCCTAAGTGGTAGACTAATTTGCTAAGACTAAAAACTAATCTAAAGAAATCGAAAACTAAGGTAAGCCTTGCTTCATATCAAGTTTATACCAGCATCTTCTAATATAGTCTGTGTATGTAATACACTAAAAAAAAAAGTCCTAGATTTAATAGTCATGTCTTCTTTTTAAAACTTGCAACTCAAGCGAGCAATCATCACATCTTCTGTCAGGTGTTATTTTCATCAAGCTGCTTTTTGTGTTTAAACTTGAAAATCCTTTCAAACTAATCCCATCCTAGTCAGTAAATCCAGCCACTCCTGTGGCAAGTCTTTAGTACCTAACTCTGTACATCAGAAGCTGAACTGCTGCAGAGCAACTGCTAATAACCTCATTATCCACTAGGACCATGCAGATGGTAGGGCACAGAATCTACACAAGGGATGCTTAAAATTAGTTATGAGGCTTTAAAACTGGTGTCCTGCAAAGCAAAAATTCAAATAAATTAGTAAGTCCCCTAATAAACATAAATGGATGCAAGTTTGCCTTACTTATTTTTGTATTTTAGTAAGACTGAAACAGAGGAGAAGAAATGCTAAAAAAAAAAATTATGAATTCGCATGAGTCACTGACTTCGATGCAACACAGAGCCTAGACCGACCAATAATTTATTGTCCCAAACCAGACGTTGAAAGACCATGTTGAATGCTATTATTCATTCTGTGACCTGTCACAGGATACAAAATTCACTTCAGAATCCCACTTTACTTTCTTCCTCACATTAACTATCCAGAAGGCTTGAATGGAACAATTTTAAGGCACATTTTAAGTTGGTCAGTGCAAACTCCATGTTCCCCAATTCCCACGTAACATATTAATCACCCTTCAGCGAACCACAGAGAGAAGTAAAAACACGCCCTGCTTAGCAGAGCTGCTTTGACTCACCCATTATCCTGCTCAACGCCACGTTCTTTGAGGGCGACTCGCTGAGACCCTCGATCCCGCCGTAGAGAGAGTGGGAAATCCTCCGCTCCCGGTCATCCAGCAGAGTCTCTATGGGCAGCTCTGGCCCGGAGGGGCTCCCAGGTGATTCCAGCTGCAAAGAGAGGGGAAAATTAGCACCCGGGGTCCTCTTAATCACATGGGGGAACTGTAACAAATTGCCTAAGGCCTAGACCTGTCTGAGCACCAAATGAGCTAGAACTTCTCATCTTGGACAGAGATAATTTGCAATGACAGCTCTGCCTAATGACCAACTTTCGAACCCCTTTACACTGCACCCCCCATGGTGCCCTGTCAAATTTCAAATCCTTCAGCAGAAAATTGGTGAAAAAACCCATTCCATTATGGTATCTCTTTGTTGGATAATTTCTTAAACATACAGTTGGGCTGCTTTCAATACCATCAGCAGACAGCTGGGCCATCTTCCCCACACTGACAGCTGAACACAACAAGGTCCTTGTCAGGAGCATGGAACAGGAGCTCTCATTTGGAATTGGGCTGCTGCTGCCACAGTGGTGCAACTTGCTTTCAAATCCAATCATCATACTCCAAAGTTTTGTAGTTAGGAACATAAGAAAAAAACACAAAAGTTGTCAGACTTCACTGTAATTTTATTTTCAATCTGAGTTCTTTGCTCTGCCTTTCCTGACTGCGGAGTAAAGAGACCTTGAATCCTTCTTTCAGCCTGGAAGCTCCTCTACTCTCTTGCTGCAGCATCCAGGCAGAGACACAAAAAACAGAACTGGCAAGACCTGGGGTGCCCTCTACTCCAGCTCTCAAACCCCTGAAGCTGCCAGGTCCCTGCCCACCACAGCTGCAGCCAGACTCTCCAGGGCATCACAAGACAGATGAAGTATGTGGTGGAAGTGATGGAGACAGGCTGCTTGGCCACATGCACAGGAGAGCAGACTGCATATACAGCCACCTGCCCATCCCAGCTGCTCTTCTTCAGAAGATTGCCCGAAGTGTCTTCCCAGCCCAGCCTTTGCTTGCAGAAGCTGGTCACCCCTTATTTTCCTACACTTGCCTCTCAGATTTTTCAAAAAGACAAGAAAAAGTCAAGTTCTCCTTGTTGAGCCCCAGAGAATCAGAGCTCAGGGGAAAGCAGCACCCATGAGAGGCAAAGAAAATAATTTGGTATGCTCTAGCTGGATTTACCCACCCTGTCAGCACAGCCCCCTGGGAATGAGGAGAACGAATACCTGTGCTATCACAGGTCACTGTGGTTGCCCAGTTTAGCAGGGCCCAGTTGCTCCCTGCAGAGATAAGAGACTCCCCACACCACAGCCCAATTCTCACACCATCCAGCCTTCCCGCTGCCCTTAAAGCTCTTGGTTCACCTGGACTCCAGCATCGTGCTGGTCTCTCAGTAATGTTATCAATGCACTTTGCCAAGACCATTAAACCAATTCACCTGAACATCATGAGCCGAATTCAGCTCTATTAAAAAGTAAATAACTATTAAAAAATAGATGTATTTTGTAGAAAAGTAGTATGAACTCAGATATCAAAGCATTAGCTCTTCTCACCAACACGCCTCCTCATATTGAAGCATATAATTAAATCTTAAAAACAACGTCCCTATACAAATCCCATTGCATTTATTTCATACATATCGAAATACAATGGGGACCAGATACTGAAAGACACTGAGCATGTTGCAAACTATCTGAAGCCACTGGGAATGCTTATTCCAAGTACTGATCTCCAAACGAGCACAAGAGGAGTTCATACTTTCAGGAATTACAGTAACAAGCAACATGTTTGTTAGTTGTTTTTTCTTTTTGAAACAGCTGCCCATTATTAATCACTTCACCCGCAGTCCCCAGGTGACTAAAAAATGTATGCTATGAAAGAGTTTAAAAAATCTGCTTCAAGGGCTATGAAGTACTCTGCCCCATTCTCCCCAGCAGAGGCTTTGAAGTGAGCCCATGGACTGACGACTTCTGACACGCGGGCGCTGGCGCGACGCCCGGGGCACAGGGGTGGAGGGTTGTGAAACACCGCGTTAAAGTCGAGGAGACCGCGATCGGGAGGTCGCAGACTTCGTAAAAAATTGTTATTTCTGTTCAAAGCCATCATCTGTTTAATATAAATGAGATATTTAATGAAGTTCCAAATTGTAGACTTATCTCTCCCAGTTTGATAAGCACCAGGGAGATTTACTGCATCGGAGGGTCAACACAATTACAATTGGAGGCACGTCAAGCTGCAGGAGAATAATAAACTTGCAGTGCAAGTGAATTAGACTCAATAAGGTTTAAATTGTGAAATGAGGATTTGTTTTATTAGTTTTTTTAAATTGCAGATTACAACTGACAGCTTTACTGAAAAGTAAATTAAACAATATTTGTAGACTCTGCTGTAAAGGAATCTGAGGCAAATTTGAAAAGAAATGTTAACTTCAGAAACACTTTATGGAAAAAAGAGCATAGCAACATTAGACTGTTTGAGAGCTTAAACTTGCATGATAAAGGTACTAAATTATGAACTACCCTTTATTTCACTGCCTTAAATAAGGTGTGAAAATATCAAAGTGCTTTGGGATTTATTCTCCCAGTGCTATATTGATGACTTTATGTAACAAGTGTCCAGCTTTTAGTGAGCCATATCACACAGTCCTTCTTCATGTGACAAGCCATCAACTTTTAGACTCATTTGTAGAAAGATCCCAAGAGATTTTCAGAAAGACATTGACAAGAAGATCGTTCTGAATCTGAGAAATATATAGAAATTCACTCATGGTAATACAGTGAAGTACAGAGTAAATAAAAGAAATAGCAGGAGTGTTGCATTTATATGGCCATGTTTTGTAAAGTGAATCACATATTTTATAATTTCCATGAGTAAAACTTTTTCCATTACTAATTAGCATCTCAAAACATGGGTTTAAACAAAGGCATTGACAGCCAGCTACACAAATATTTTACAAAAGATACAATGCCTTTTAAAAAATACCAAAAATTAGACAACTGGCTTTCACAAAAAAACCAAAAAGCCTTTTCCTTACATTGTTAACAGAAAGTTTGTGAAAGAAAAAAACACAGAATTTGGAAACTGTGTTGTGGGCAAGACAAACAGTCCAACAGTTCAAAGAAAGACTGCAGTTCAAACAGACTTGTTCTTCCTGATGCATTTCTAAGAGCTCGAATTACACATTCTAGTTCCTTCTCTTAGCCAGTCTCAGTGCTATCCAGTATAACTTGATTTGACAAGTGATAAAGAGTGGGTAATACAAACTAAGTTGTAGGAATTCCTAACTTCATTAAAGGCCTGGCAAGGAAAGAAATCTGCACAGCAACTGGCCCCCTATCAATAGCTGCTGGAGCACTCCTTGGAGTGCCAGTTCAGAGTCACAGACCAACTGAGAGTGGATGAAACCACTGGAGATGGTCTAATCCAACCTCTTGCCCAAAACAAGGTCAGCAAGAGCAGGTTTCACAGTGCCCTGCCCAGCCAGGTTTTGAATATCCCCAAGATCACAGTCTCCTGAACTTCCTAGGGCAAGTTGTGCCAGTGCTGACCTCTAAAAAGAATTTTTTTTCTTATGTGTAACGAAATTTCTTGTATTTTGGTTTGTGCCTCTTGCTCTTGTCCTGGCACTGGGCAGCCCAAAGAAGAGTCTAGATTAGTCTTTTTTATTACTTCTTTATTACTCCCATCAGGTATTTATAGACACTGACTGGTAAGATCCCCCTGATCCTTCTCTCTAGACTGAAAAGAGAGTTCCCTCTCTGGATCATAGCACTGATCTATATTAAATGATCATATTCATAAAAATGCAATAAAACCTCCCATGCTACAGATTGCCTGTAGCTCCTTTTCTCTCCATTCTTTTAAAACAAAAAGAGAAACAAGATTAATTTTTTTTTTAAATAAAAAAGGTCTCTACCCTGACCCTTTGTCATTCAGATGAAAAACAGCTGTTTGCTAAAGCACTGTCTGTACTAACTAGCCCAGCTGCTGCTTATCTAGATGATAAAAGGACAAATAATGTGGTTCTTTTTACTTAAACACCACCATCCATCCTATCTGAAGTTATGCACATAAATATGAAAAGAGTTTATGCACAAGAACAGTGCCAAAATTTTCAAAGCATAAACAAACTTTTTTTTTTTAAAAGAAACAAGAATCAGACTCCCTTTTTTCCTTCAGAAAGTAAATTATCCAAATATAGGCATGCAAGAGTTATGGATGTCAAAGAAGTCAGTATACAAATTTGTTATATATTACACTGCATCAAGAATACTGAAGCTCTTTGTCTCACACAGAATTATTCTCCAGGCTTTCTTTTTTCCTTTCTTATCTGTGTATGGTGGTTAAGATGTCCAAAATACTCCAGCTTCCTTTTTCAACACAGATACTTTTAAAATGCTACTAGTCTATATGAAGGCATCAATATCAAAGGCATTAAAGAAACTCAGTTTTCATTGGACTGGACTAAATTTTCATTTTCTAGGTTGAAAACTGGCTAAAGAATTGGACACAAAGATTGATCTTCAGGACGGAGAAGAGTTATAGATTCCCCCAGGAATAAGAGCAGGGAACAGCTTAAGCTGAAAAACAGCTTTATCAATGAGTTGGAGATGAGAGTGATCAGGGAAATCACTGTGTTTGGAGAAGATGCTAAAGACTTTTTGATAGTTAAATTCCAAAAGGTCATCACAAGACTAATCTAGTGAGAAAGAAAAAAACAAACCTGTCATATAAATTTCAAAGTAGGTAACTAGGTAACGCATGCAGGGGAAAATGATGCTGAATATTTTATACTTGCACACATACTGGAAAAGAGAAGATGCTTGCTTGTTTCTCTTATAATGAAAACACTCATTTGCAAAGTCTCTCTCACTGACCTATCAGTCAATTTATTTAAAGAATGATGAGGTCCTTATATGGCCTGGAATCATGACTCTCTCTCTCTGTTTCACAGTTTGCTCATTTTCAAATGGAGAAAAAGATGAACAGACACGCATGAAGAAATTTGGAGATCTGCAAATCATTTGCAAACCTTCATTTCAGGCAGGTTTGGCAAAACATTCATTTTGTCAAAAAAAAGAAAAGGTGGGGGGGGGGCTAGACAAGAAAAACCCTTGAAATTTCTCATTTTGAGGAAAATGGTTATGCTCTCTCACTTAATGGCAGACAAGTACAGCCTGCCAGTGACATGAACAGACAAGCAATCTGTGTCTCTAAGCTGTCCAGGCTGCAGGACTGAAAAGCGCAGGATTCCAAAAGTAACCAATACCTTTATTTTCTTGAATCAGCACATGGAGCTGCCAGCTGCAGGGATGTGCCTGGCAGTCGTGCCTGAGCACTGAGCACGTTCTGGCAATGCAGCCTCCAGCTGTTTGCCCATACAGGCTAATCATAACAGCATCACTAATTAACACAGCACAAGGAGCTCCACTGTTTCTCCTTAAATCTGAGCAATTTAAAAAATTTCAACCCTACTTAAAGATCTAAAAAGCTGATGGCCACCTCTTCTGAAAAATGAGGTGTTAAAACTGGCCATATATGAATAACAAGTCAGTATTACTGTTATTCTCTTCATTTTTCTCACTGTTTTCACAGCTTTGGAAATGTATCTTAAAAAGCCTCTCCATGCTTACGTAGGAAAGTTGACGAATTAACATGCAAGGCTGGAAGCTGAAAACATAGAACAGAACAGAATGTTTAACTTTCTTGAAAAAGGGGGCAAGGGAACCCCAGACATAGCCAAATCCCAAATTAAATGTTTTTGTCACACTAATCTAACAACATCCATCAAATATTGAGTGTGTGATTTCGTCTGAAGTGGATGAGATATTAAATATAGTTTTGCAAGGTTTGTAGTAGTGAAGCTTGAAGAATTCTATATTGCTGTACTCTGTATAGACATGATGCAAACGAGAAAAACTCAGATACACAACTTTGGCTTGGAGTTCATTCATAGCTAACACTCACTCCATGCTTATATAAATATTTACTACAAGACAATTCACTTGAAAACCTGGATGGATCACACACTATCTCCCGGCGAGTCAATGAAAATTCTTTCTACAGGCAAATCTTCAGCAAAACCACAACCGCACAAAATCTCTTTTTACCTTCTGGGATGTTTGTGGTCTCTTTGGAGTCTATAGTTATGGAAGGGCTGATGATATAAATGATCTCCTCCCTGCCTCTCTGAAGTCAAGATGATACTCTTATGGTGTTTATGTACATTTTTATTGTTACTATAATTGCTCTGAAGGCTTAGTTTACAATATGAGACCTTGTGAAGCTGTTTGAGAATAATGATGGCATGAGAAAGGAGTATCCAAGGTCACTTCACAAAGTTTTGAAACAGTTTCATGTTCAAGAAGCCAAAGAAAGCTCTCTGACAAAGACAGTGCCTCTGCAGCAGATCAGAAGCAACCTGTGCCTGCCTGTCTCAATCCAGGACAACAGAGATTGAGCTGTTCCTCACTTCTAGACAGCAATTAAAATACAAAAAGTACATGAAAATCCTAGTGTAAATTGAAACATGCAGAAACAACAATCTGCAGAACCGTGCTGCAAAATTAATTCTTCCTCCTAAGCAATTCCTAGGGCTGATTATGAAAATTGACATTAAAACCAAAAGAACTGTATTCATACCACTAACTTCCTTAAAATCCAATTAAAACTCAGTTTTACTGAAGAAAGAAGCAGACTATGTAGCCTATCTCAACAGAAGTTAGTTTGACTTTGCAAATGCAAAACAATTACTGAACTTGAAGGCAGGGGGAAAAAAGGCTTAGGGGTTTTTTTTGTTCTTTTTTGCTGTTATTTTGTTGTGGGGTCTTTTATCATCCAGACAGCAACTGCTTTTATCATCCAGATGTTTAGCACGATTCTTGTTTACATTGGCATTACCACCCCTTGTACGGATTTCCCTTTTGAGACACTTGTGGGTGCTCCATGGAGTGGCAGGGAATCAGCCAAGCCCTGACCTCACAGGACTGACCGGACACCGGAACAGAGCAGAGCGAGCACTGTTCTTGGTGACACACAAAAGGGAATATAACCAAGCCAGTTCCACTTAACTGTAGTTCAGACTAACAAGAAACAAAGTTATGTTTTTGTCCATAAAGTGGGCACATACAACGCTGAATCAACAAAGGAAAGAAATTAGTTGAACAGGATTTTTTTTTAATCTGCTGGTTTTTTTATGGTGACTCCTTTGAAGAACAAAAAGAGGAAGAAGAGCATAAAAAACACCAGGGAAATACTTTCTGAAAAGTTAAACATTTCTTTTTGTATTTAATAAAACCAGTAGACCCCCACTCCTGAGGAGCTGGGGGTGTTTAGCCTGGAGTAAAGAGAAGGCTGAGGAGAGACCTTTTTGCTCTCTACAACTGCCTAAAAGGAGGATTTAGACAGGTGGAGGTTGGTCTCTTCTCCCAAGTAACAAGTGATAGGACAAGAGGAAACAGTCTCCAGTTGTGTCAGGAAAGGTTTAGACTGGATATTAGGTAAAATATCTTACAGAAAGTGTAGTCAAGCTTTGGAATAGGATGCCCAGGGAAGTGGCTGAGTGACCATCCCTGCAGGTCTTTAAAACATGTGTAGTATGGCACTTTGGGGACATGGTTTAGGGGTGGACTTGGCAGTGCTGGGTTAACGGTTGGAGTCAATGATTTTCAATCTAAATGGTGATAACAGGTGGGAGTGATTAAGATAGGGTCTGCCCTGTTTATGCTTTTGCTTCTAATCTGCAAGCTCCTGAATCTGCCACCAGTCAAATGCCATTTCTTCCGTGTTCTACTACTAAAAATCTTTCCTGGTGGCTGTTACTGGAGTGTTCCAAGGGGACAACTTGCATACCAGCATGTCTAAGTGATCTGTGTTGCTGAATTAAGCATAATACAGCCAAGGCTGAAAGACATGGCCACTCACTGAGGCAGTGCTGTCTCCAGCTGGGTCTCAGGCCACACAGCCATTACCGAGGGACTGAGCTGACTGAATACCATACTCGTATATGGTATTCCTGCAACATTCAGAAATAGCATTATCACAGCTTATCAGTATTATATCAGCTCAATAATATCTAAAGTTTAAATCAGTCACATTCTTGAAGGAGGAAATAGGAGGAATTGCAAAATACCAAGAAAAAAGCTCTCTCTGCTTTTCATTTCATTGGAGTCTGGGCACTGCAAGACTTCCAGAAAAGTCTGTCTTCTTGCATGCTGCCAGCTCAGCAGGTAAACAGCTTTATGGCCATGCAAGTCATCCTTTCATCGTATTAAAATATGCAAACAGTATTTACATCATGTTTCCTTTGGATGAGTGTGATAAAAGCAAAAATTCCTAGGAAAAATTACTTACAGAAGTTACTTTGTAAAGATGATTACTACAGCAATAGTGATATATCAATGTTTTCCTAATCATTATGGCTCATCTTGCCAGTTTCTTAAGGAGTTGGGAAAATGCACAAAAACTTTAAAGGAGGCCCAGACAGACAGGGCCTGTCCTGCCCTTGTGCAGGTACATTTCAGTGTATCTAAATCTGTTTCCACAATCAGTTCTTTTATCTTGAAGCACATATACTGCAGTCAGCTGTGCTGGTTTCGGCACATGATTTCTGCAAAATAAATCATACTAAATGTCAAGCAGATATGGGGGACCAAGCTGTTTTTGAACGAGTAAAAATTGCGTTGGATTTAAGGAGAAATGTCTTTGGTTCATCACTGCTGGATTATTTCTGTCATGTTTACAAACACTGTCTGGATAAATTCAATCGAGAAGACTTTCACTAGGAGAAAAGTGAACATCTTCTACATCCTTTTAGAAAAAAAAAAAACTAAACACAGAAATAGTCCAAAATATTTCACCCCTTTTATGTAGTAACACGTAGTAGCATCTGAAATTGGGTAAAAATAAGAAACCACCTCCAAAAGACAGTCTGAATTAGGGCTACAAAAGGACATCACTACATACATAAAGGTCATAATTCCTTCAACACCAAACAAGAAACCCTGTGCATCCAAACTGTCTTTCTAGCAGTGTGCATACATAAATGTGTATGTGTACAAAAGCTTTGTATAAGCAGTTAATCAAGAGGAGCTTAACACTTCTAGAGAGTCTAGTGTCTTTTTCAGACATGATTTTATAATACACTATGGACTGATTTATTCTGAAGATCAGATTTATGCATTAAAAAGTAAACCGTTTTTCTTTCCCCTGGGCAGGAGCAGCAATACTAAACCCATTTGTGCACATCATTTCTGAAGCACGATGATCAAGAAATAAAGTTCCTGATTAAACCTACTGGTATTAGCAAGAATGAAAGAACTAACTTCTGGATTTCTAAAGAAGAGATGCTTTGCTCTTCTTTGATGACCCGCCATTCAACTGTACCCTATTTAACTCAGTCCTTTCTCCAATTTATTCTGAAGTCTAATTCAGTCCTCCACAGCATCTACAGTCCTCAGTATCGTATGTCCAGATATCCCTAGTATATAGCATTATTTGCATTAAATAGAAGATAAGCTATTAGAAATCATGAATATACTTCAAAACATCAACACATTAACATTGCTAGAGAAGACAAAAGTTGTAAATCATCAGAAGAATCACCACTTCACTCTGAATTCAGTATTTCATCCTCCCCTGCACTTAAGGCCAGGACACAACATAGTTTAAATCCAAAATGACTAAATTATTTGTATAAAGTTTTGCAGAATCTTTACATGAAATTTTTATTTAGATAAAATATAATAATGAAAAGTCAGAGCTCTACTCTTAATTAAAAAAACTGAAAGTGACAAAGAAACAAGTCAGTTAACACAAAGTCTATAAAGGAAAGATCTAACCCACATAAAAAACTGCACAGATAAAAAATCACATAAACAGTAAGATCCAATTACAAAATCAATATAGTTCTATTCAGTGTTTCCTGTTTTTCATTGACAAAAATACTCAAAAGAAAAACTTTATTGATCAGTAATAACGTTAGCATGTCTAACACTGAAATTCAGATCATTTTGTAATTCTCTCTTTCTTTAGCTTCTCAAATATTATTTTTTAAGCCTCGGAGGAAACATGACATCTCCTGTAAACACAAATAACTCAGAAGTGAAAATTCCCAATCCCAATATCAAAAGCTTATTACCTCATTGCATTTACTTATTCGCCTCGCCACAATCAGCTGAATCATTCCTCGTTTGTTTCCTTCAGTGGACATGGACCTTCTTAAGGTTTCCATAGCATCTTGATTTGTTTTGCCCAATAATGATTCTCCATTAACTGCTATTAGCTGATCATTCACTCGAAGCCTGCCATCCTAGAAAAGGAAAAATTACAGATAGTTACATAAAACACACACAAAAGAAGCTTTGTCTACTGGAGAGAGAAAAAAAAAAACAAATCAAAAGAAAAATATTCAACCAAGTATACTTAGTCCTGAGAGTGTATGGCCAAATGAACACTGGGATAATAGCTTCCGTTGCAGCAACTGTTGGAAATGTCTACTCCAATTACAGTTTTGCACTCAAGGTATTATCATAACCTGTTTGCTCAAACAGCACATTAATGGAACTGTACCAGAGACGGCTTGTTCCTTCCCGAAAATCTGTTAGGGCTGTTTAAATCCTGGGATGTGCAAATGTGTGAGTAGAAATCTAAATGTTACCTCTGACGGTATAATTGGAGAACACTAGAGATGTCATTCTTCTTCAATCTATGGTTATTTTAAAAATAACTTATGGAAAACTGAGGAAGACCAAAGCACACAGATATTCCTTCTTACCTTGGATGCTGCTCCACCATTAATAATGGACTTGACGAAGATTCCTAAATCAGCATGGTTTTCTTTTGACCGGTTACCTTTGACACTCACGCCAAGTCCAGCTGACCCAGAGTCATTCAGTGGAACTTCAAAAGTCAGGAATTCCCTGGTGCCATCAGGCGTGAGGACAAGCTCCTCTTCTTCTGCTTTCTGTTGGGGAGATTAGCATGGGAATTAGCATTTCTCTGGGAATTCTCTTCCCTCTACAGCTATTAGCATTCAAAACTCTGCTTTTAACTACAATGCCACAATATTTTCCACAGTAATTATGTGAAGAAACGTGCAGAAATAGTGTATTTTCAATCACCTTCAGCTGATGCCTAGGTTCAGAAATACCTTACATTTGTGTCTAAGTGCTTCTCTCTCTAGTAAAGTAATTGAATCACATATCATTACTGAATCTGCCATCAATGCTAACTCACACGTAAGCTGCTGTTTCCTTAACCAAAAGAGAGCTTTATCAGAGATATTTTCCTACTTGCAAACCTACGGAGTTTTTAAAATACCATCATCATCTATTGAGCTTTGCAGTCTAAGGGAGAAACTAAGTGCAAGAAAATTAAATTCAAAAATTACTCAGTCACCTCACTTTATTTAAAACTAGCTGTGTTAGGAAAAAACAGAAAACTACAAAGCTGAGATCTGCAACAACACATCTTCCTGCTATTGCCAGGTTTATCATTAAATCTAGCTCTGAGTGCCAATTTTCCTGTCTTTACCAGCTCTGCCCTTCACCTCTGTACTCTTACCTACCTCTCTTTGGATCTTTGTTGTCCTCAACACCCAGTTTTAGCCTGGCTGGGACAATCCCAGGTTTTGAGCACCCAGAATTGTAATTGCAGGCCTGCCACAGCCAGCAGCAAGGAGCTGCTCAGTGACACCTTTCCATGCATCCAAAAGCCATACAAGCACAGGTGACTGGCCTCTCACTTCACCTCCTGTCCAGTTCAGAGTGGCAATGAGCTGGGAGCAGGGGCTTTGCAGTGTCCCCATAGAGCAGTGATATTCATGGGGCAGCAGCATGGGCACAACACCCAGGAATGAAAGTGGCCTTGCCCTGAGGAGCAGTGTTCATGCACAAGAAACTTCTGCCAAAGGGAGGAACGGAGGGACAGGCTGTTCACTAGCCCTATCCCTTACAGTGGACACTCTTTACTTATTTCTGATCCTCTTTCGAATCTAACAAAGTGGTTATAACCATTTTTGGTTATAACTTTATCAATTAAAGAAAAAAGTCATGCCCTTAAAGGCAGTTCTCTGCAAAAAGATGCCTGTGACCCTGACTATGCTGGGTTTTTTTCACCCACATGAAGGAGAAAGAGTAAGAGAACATACAGCAGAAGGTGCACGCTAATGTCCAGCACTGGCAGTTCTTCTCTGGAAAAATTAATCTGACCAAATTTTCATAATCTTAGCAACATGTCGCCTCTGTTTCTGACACTGATTTTATACCAGCTTTTCCCACATCACTGATCTATTTGCAAAGTTCACTCATATGAGAGAGAAGACATATGAGAAGTTAATGTGCGCCTGCTGAGCTGCCCCTGTTTCTTAAGACTTGAGGAAATGCAAACACAGCCTATGGCAAAGATAGATGTGAAAGCCATGTGGAGTACAGCAGACTGAGATGATCAATTTGGGCACAAGCATGCTAGTTGTGTCACCACTGACCTAGAAATGCAGCGCAAAAATGTCACAAGGGAAGGCAGTCAGACTGCTGAGAGAGCCGCAACAGCCCAGGGAAGAAAAACAGGAGCTCTATCTTTTTCCCACTTGGTTAAAAGCATGAACCTTACTGTGTTCACCAGCCCTTCCCTTTGCACTAGACTCCTTTTGTTTATAACAAAGCACAATGGTTCATCAATTTAAAAAACAAAAACAACCAAAAAATTTACACCCCCTATCCAAGTGCCACAGCTAGGCTGGCTTGCTTATGAATTCCACTATTCAAACACATCTCTTGGCCACACAAAATGGCATGATCAGTGCTAGATGTGAGGAATGGAAAAATGTATTGTGTCCACTGAAAAATACTCTATCTAAAAGATGTTTCCCAAATTATGGGAAAATTACAACCTTAATTTTCCTGCTTGGCTCACAGAAGCACTAGCTCCAGCATACATTTGACTCCACATTTTGTTGAGTGGCTGCCGAATAAAACAACCTGAGACAGATGCATTTAACCTTATAGTTTCTGTAACACTGATCACTTTCATATTCCTTAAAAAACAGTAGTAGGAATAAAAGCTTGAGAGCCAAAAGAGAAGTAAAGGCAAGGTAGGATGTGTGGCTTAGCCATGAAAGCAGATATGCTTATTGAATTTTTTTTTACAACTGTTAACATAAATTTAGAATCAATTGACCTCCTCCTCCAGTATTTACTAATCTTTAAAAAATCTGCCAAAACTTCAGGCAAAGCAATCTCCCTTCCAGGGCAGAGAATTAAACTGCTTCCTTGCACAGCCTGTCGGGTGCATTTCCATACGACAAAGGGTCAATTGGAGTGAGCATCTCACATGCATCCCCAAGGATTTGGTTAATGGCCTCTACCCTACTTCTCTTCAGCGAGACCAAAGAGCTGCATTATCAGCTCAGCACTGGATTTAACGTGAGGCTTATGCTTGCTTGTTTCCTGCAATCTTGAATAAGGAAATAAGCCAATATCAGGCTACAGATACCTGAGTGTGCAGGTGAAACGTGAGGCCAAAACCTGGAACAAACTACACCTTAGCAGTTGTACATGAGTGAGCAGATCATGCTCATGAAAAAATGAGAAACAGCAGCCTCAGCACTGGATCAGAAGTACTGAAGGCATGAGAAAAGCGCTCAACTCACCCAAGGAAGAAAATTACCATTACTGGGCTATGGCTAAATTTCTTTAGGGACTTCATAAGGTATCCACAGTTTTTCCCACCTAAGCACACTTGCTTTACCACCATACCTGTGTCTGGAATTTTAGGGACATAAACCTTTTGCCCTCTAGAATCTGTGTGACACCTGTCAGTATCAGATGCTTGAAGGTAGAGTTTAAAAATAAATTTAAAATAGAACAAATGTAAAAAATGTGGCTTTCAATAAAAACTGAACCATTAACTTTCAAGGGCTATGGATATGAAAGTACCAAGTTCAACATTTTTGCCACACCATGGTATCAAAAAAGGTCTTATTATGTATGACATATTGAACATAACTTCCTACATAAAAACCTTGAACAGGATCATACAGTGATAAGGAACCTCTAAGCATGTTATAAAGGAGCCATTCACAGAGAAATAAGCAGGAAGATTTTTAGCCTGCTACCATATTTTGAACCAAAGTAGTAAAGACAAAAAAAACCCAACAAAATCTCATAATGACTGAATCCTTTGTTTTCCAAAGCCCTTTAGAGTACAGACATTACATGTGCAGCAACTCTCCTCAATCAATATAAAAACACTGATCACAAAAAATTAAAATTTGCACTGAAATGGTGTCGAACATTAAGTATTTAAATGTAACAAATCACAGAAATTCCCTAGTATGTCCATGAGACAGCATAAAAATGCAGAAAAATCTGAAATGCAGCATTAAAAATTTTCAGCTGAGAACACAGTCACTTCCTAATTGCAGCAGCTTCCATTTGATCTTGATACTCTCTAAATTAACGGCTTCACTATGTCAATCAAACACCTCAATACTATTTTCATGATTAGTTGATCTGTAGGAGAAATTTATTCCTTCATATATTTTGACAGGCCGGCAGTAAACATGCAAGCAAAATTATGTACTGTGAACCCTGAACAACAAAATTCAACTCCCTTAAGATTTTTCACACACTATGTCCAAAACAATTAACAGCAGAACAATATTCTGTTCAGACAGAGGCTGCTGCAGAAAAGGTCATCTGAAATGACTTCAGTTGGATGAATGAAGCTGCTCAAGTATGTAATTTGTAATAAAAATTCGATTGGTGATAAAATATGTAGGTGACTTTTTTGGCTTCAAAATCATATTTAGCATCAATTTATGCTAAACGACATTTGAGATGAGTTTTTCACTTTTTAAATACAACACAAATATATTGTAAATTTAAAGATAAACTTCCTGACTAGAGCAAACTTACAGCAGTGTTTTGATAGATACATAGATTAAAAAAGCCATAAGATAAACAGGAGGGGGAATTGT
The DNA here is from genome assembly GCA_013398115.1 of Falcunculus frontatus. Lineage (NCBI taxonomy): Eukaryota > Metazoa > Chordata > Aves > Passeriformes > Falcunculus > Falcunculus frontatus. Next base: position 98,430 of record VZRV01007025.1, on the reverse strand, counting down.
TTTTCTCTTCCACATAACATTATCTTCTACATAATATTTCTGATCTGATCATAAAATCAGATTTAATTTCATAAATAACATTAAAATAGACTTTGACAGTAAGATTGCCACCATACTAGTAACAGCATCTCTTTATCCTTTTATCACAGAATTATAGAATATGTTGAGTTGGAAGGGCCCCTCAAAGATAATCAAGTTGAACTCCTAGCCCTACTGGACACCCCAAGAGTCACACCATGTGCCTGAGAGCATTGTTCAAATGCTTCTTGAACTCTGTCAGGCTGATGTTGTGACCATTTCCCTGGGGAGCCTCGTCCAGTGCCCAACCACCCTCCGGGTGAAGAATCTTTTCCTAATATCCAACCTAAACCTCCCCTGACACAACTTAAGGCCATTGCCTTGGGTCCTGTCACAGATCACCACAGAGAAAAGATCGGTGCCTGCCCCTCCTCTTGCCCTCGTGAGGATGTTGAAGACCACAGTGAGGTCTCCCCTCAGTCTCCTCTCCTCCAGGCTGAACAGACCAAGTGACCTCAGCTACTCCTCACATGGCTTCCCCTCAAGGCCCTTCACCATCCTCGTTGCTCTCCTTTGGACACTCTCTAATAGCTTCATATCTTTCTTAACCTGTGGTGCCCAAAACTGCACACAATTTCCAAGGTGAGGCCGCACCAGTGAAGAGCAGAGCAGGACAGTCGCCTCTCTCCATCGGCTGGCAGTTCATGTTTTACACGCTACTGCTCGGGACTTCTTCCCTTTGCAGGACCTCAGCAGGGTTCAGCTGGTGAGTAAGCAGCACGAGATGGGTGAAAACAGAAACTGAACAGCAAAGAAAACCCTCCTCCCACCTGACGGGGGAAGCAATTTTCAGTCAAGTTAGGACAGGTTTCCTCAGTGACTCGCTGCAGCTACAAATCCGGCAGCATTCTCCCCAGGGAAGTTCATTCTCCTGCAAGCTTAGACCTGCTGCCTGCTCAGCAGTTATTCAGCCACTGAAACTTGTCTGCACATTACTCTGTGACGATGTACACAGAAATGTGCTCCTGTTCCCTTTCAGAGAGCAATCCGTAAAGCTCTGTATCTCTACTCTTGAGGGGTAAACTCTATTTCCAAGTTATATACCTCCATTTCCAAGTTATATATATGAACACTCGTACATGAAAACTTTTACAGAGCTCTTGTACGCGCACGTATATGCACATACACATACAACACACCCTTATATGTGTATATATATAAATATACCATAGTGATGACATTCATGTGATTAATTAGCTATAGCACAGCTACCTAATGACTTGAATGACCCCACTGACTATTCAATTCACCTGCTTCAAGTTCTGTTGTGTCCAGCCTTCTAACATTACAGCCCTGTTAGCCTCTCTTTAACTACTATTTTGTAATCTATCAATTTTTTGCCTCACAAATGTGTCTTCTCTCTTTATAATTTATCCAGATGGAAAATCTGAAATTCTCAAAAGATGAGTTTGGTGGATGTAAGAGCTCCCTAGGAAGTGTTGGCTGTAAAACTACTGGAAATTGCAAAATCCCAGGTTTAGTCATTGGGCTCCAATAATGGGGAATTCCAACCTAACATGACAGTCTTTTCCAAGATATTTTCAGTCTTTAGATTTTAATACAGCAACCATTATTTAATTCTTTCTTATAAGGCATCCATAATACTAAGAAATGATAAGTCACATAGATTGGGACTGTATTATTGTAAAAAAAATAGAATGAGGCAGGATACATACAAGAGATTTCACTTTGCTATTGTGCAAAGACATTCTTAACATCAGAGATGACCCAAACTGTTTTGTCCCTCAAGTTAGGTGGGTGACACTGCTGTCCTATCAGGCCACCCTCTAAACTGAGGTACACAAAAGGATGATGACTCACTCTCACACTATGCCACTGCATATAAAAATGCAGAATACATGAAACAAACAGCTCTAAGGAAACAAAACAGCTTCTTTGGTCAATGACTGTTTTGTGGGGGGCGATGTTTAGTGCTTATACAAATGTAATGTATTACTGCTGGAGGTGTTTTATTACTGCAAACAGAGCAATGTAGGTGGCCTGAAACACACCTCCCCAACGTCAGATGAGGCTCCTCCTCGGGAGGAATAACTGAGAGCTGGTGCATCCCACCATGGGTAGGCATTAAAGATAAATATAACTAGAGCAACCCAGTCAGATTTTAAACTGGACCTCCAGCAGAGAAATCCTGACTGCTGATCCAATAGCGGTATACCCAGTTCTCGCCTGAAATACAAAGCCATTTATCTTTTTTTCTTTTTCAAATCAAATTTTTGTGTTGCATTGTAGGTTTTGACGACCTAAAGTGTCTACTTACCTGGTTATAAAATGATACAGGGCTTAAGCCAACTAATCAACCAGAATTCTTATGCTTGCTTTCTTTTTCTAGCTCCTCCTAGATTAAGAATTTTAATAGCTGTCACATGTTAGATAAACGCTAATGAATCTTATTTGCTTGTATACAGAGAGAGACTCATTATTCATATTAGCAAAGTTAATATGTCACATCTGGCAAAGATTGCACTCATTCAAATCAAACAGCAGCTGCTGAATATCAAAAAGTAGATCTGAATTCTGAGATTTTATGGGAAATGTGGTCTGCTTTAATCTTAATCCCATCAAGGAAAGTTTTTGGTGTATTATATGTGGATTAACGTTGGTAAGTATTTATAGGCAGAAATGCTAGCACATGAAAGTACTGTAAAACATCCTTTGCATTTCCTGTTGTGTCCATTTTAAGGATTTAATTTAATATCAAAAAAGATGTTCCACATTCAAAAATACCTTCAGTTTAAAGGTTTTGATGGATTAAGATACAATTTAGGAAAAAATGAAATGCTTTTCCAAAGCACAAAAATTCTAGCGTGTGAGTTTCATTTAGTATGGAAATCAAAGCTCTGCAAAAGCCCATGTTTAAGTACATCCATATGTTTGTTATTTCTCTCTATAAGAAGTCCATTGCTTGTCTATACTAACATTACTCTCCTTAATGCCAATACTCTGATCTAGGATGTCACAGAAACTGGTTTAAGCAGATGAGATTCTACATTTCAAAAATTGATCAGACTGTTAAAATTACATTCTATTGGTTCTTAATCTCAGAACTTCTCACAGGGCCTGGTCTATTGCAGGTACCACAATGACCGTGCTTTATTCAGGCCAACATACTCTGCTCAAAACTGTAGCTCCTACTCAAACTTTGTGTTCCTACTGTATGTCCTGAAACAAAAACAAGTGATTGTAATGCTAACCCCGTTTCTCTATACTTTGCTTATCCTAGAGAAGTGAAAACCAAGGGATTAGGTACACAGCAGGTGTCTGCTCTGCCAAAGAAGCCTATAAAGCTACAGCTCTCTGCACTATCCCTTCTTCAAGAAAAACTTCAATGCCCAACACACTAATGACAGAGCTCCCTAAAAATCCTTACGCTTCTCTCACTGGCCTATCGGATTTACAAGACCTGAAAGACCAAAGAAAGAGGTAGTGTCTGGAAAAGACAGACAGGAAAAACAAGTTGAAAGAGAAATAATGCCTTTGTAGAAATCCACAGCAAGAAACACATTCCACATGAAGTAAAGCCAGCATGGGGCACTCAGACTGATCTGTGTCTCGCTCCTACTTCTGCTACCGACTTTCAGGCAACCACAGCAAACCATTTCATCTCACTATTTGCCCTGCATTTAGTATCAAGGGAGAATCAACACCATGAGTTTAAAGGCAATGATGCGGTAAAACAAAATTTACACCAAATCAACAAGTTTGTACACATGGGTGTGGCTTCTGGATGACTCTGCAATGGTGGCACTAACACAACCCTGTCACAGTGGAGGGACACGTATGTTATCTTCCATGAAACTGGGAATTGGTCAGCAAGTGTTACCAATGCCAGTGTTGAGAAAGCAGCCAAAGCTGCCTTATGGTGCTGCACAAAGCCAGTTTAAATGTGCCACACCACATCCTGGTAACAGTCCAAACTGAGCCTGAGGGTCAGTTCCAAGCACCACATCATGCAGAAGTTTATGTGGCTTATCACTTTACAGGAAATTCAGACTGGTCAAAAAGCATTAATGAACACAGTCACTTAGCTGTTGTATTAATTATTCACTAGGAATTAATGTCTCATCTCCAGTCATTAATGTGCCAGAACATGCTATTCAATACTAGAGTATCTGCTATGGTAAAAGACTGAAACCACAACAGTACCTTGCAGAATCACACGTTCACTACCTATTTCTTTCATATGGATAGTGATCTGTTTTTTAAGTCACAACTTTATTAAAAACATTAGCTGAAACCGCTCAAAATAGCACTAAAAATGCTTTTAAAACATTGCGATCACCCTTGTGCCTCACACCATTTAAAAAAAAAAGGTAGAAAAATATATCTGCAGTATTCCTAAGCACCATGGAGGAAATACCAGCATTGGCTTAATCATCAGTCAGACATATCCTCTTTAGATAAAATAATTCTGTACCTATTGATAACAGCACTGCTGCTGGTGTAGTCTGACATTAGTCCACCTATGATCTTGGCTCAATGTTTAGACACTTGGATCACCAAGCTGAAGTTCTGTATAAGTGTTAAATAGGAAATGGTGGGAACTTACTGCAGCTTTTAAAAAAATATCTATGGATACATCCATAGTAGAGGTACCTTGAAGTAATAAAAACTTTTGAGCTAAAGACAAACACATATGCACTCAGAATACCATCCTCTTAAAGCTCAACACTGACTGTGCTTTTTTCCACAAGAATTTTCTATCCATTAATCAATACAAATTATATATTTCTAGGCATTTGCTAGTATTGCCTCTCATGTTCACAATATGAAAAGTTACAAACAAAAGTTACAAGCAAAAGTTACATACAAAAATAACTATGCATCAGTTCTCACAAAATGCCTCTGACCAGTGTCAGCCCTTTCCTATATGCAAGGAATTCTTATATAAAAAGGGTAGCTGCTGATTTACTCAGAATCACACGCAGAAGAATATGGCAAGAACGGCAATTGGATCTGAAAAAACACAGTGATCAAAATTAAATTTAGATAATAACAGGAGTATCAAACATTTGAGTTCAGAAGAAAATAAAAAGCAATTCCATTTGCAATTTCTATCAGTGCTGCTAAACATTTATATATTGTTCCAACACACCAACCACTCTTGTTATGTCACTGTTACGAATCCTGCACTCACTTAAATTCATAACATTCTGCTCACTTACAGCAATTTGACAGAAAAACAAATGAGAGCAGAAAACTGAAGCTTTTCCATGCTGCTGAGTGCAACAATCATGAAATGAAATCCTGAATTCTAACTTTGAATCTTCTTATCAATAGACAACACTCCTTAGAAAATACTTACTCATATGATAATTATTATTTTTCTAGTATTATGCTCACATGAAAGTTAACTTGCTGGTTCTGAATTCAGAAAACAAATAGTGAATGACAATTGTGAAAGCAAAATATTACTGAAACACTACCAAATTTCAACGAGCATGAGGAAAAATTAATTGGCAGATGTTTTACATAGCATAATTAACAGTTCATTTCAATGCACTGTAACAGGATTAAGATAATTATGCTTAGAAACAGAAATGTAATAATGATAAATTACTAGTTTTCATATTACGGTCAATCTCCTACATTCCAAATTCCATGTTTAGAAATAGGTTCCTCTGTTCCATGCTGTCATCAGCTATACAAATGGCACAAACTCGTGGCTGGGTGAAACAACCTTTCAACCAGGGTACAGGAGATTTCTTTGCTTCATGAGGAAACAAAGCACCAGCTCAGTTCATAAGCACAGCAGAAGGTAAAAACACCAGTCCTGTTTTCACCAGGGCACAGTTACTGGATAGAAGCTGAAGCTGCATCAGCACTTTGCATTTCATATGTAAAACTGGAGAACAAAGCTTAAATTCTGTGAGCCTATCAAATTACAAAATCTTCTCAAATGGAATTTTAAGATGGAGAATCTGTATTCTGTGATGGTGCATTAAAAAACCCGAATTCATATGCTTTTATATGGGTTGTAAGGAATAACATTGTCAAGGATGTCAGGCCCCAAATTAGGAAAAAAAATTCCTTCAAGGTTTTCTTTTATTACCTCTATGAGGACTAACTACTGCATCCAAATGTCACAATATTAGTGTAAACCATTTCAAAGTCAAAGTTACATGACGGTAACCCCTGAATAAAGAATGTGTTGATAAGTTAGGCTTGATATTTTGTGATTTTATTTCAGGCCTTCTACTTTCATGGGAGTTTTTTTCATTTCTTTTTTTATTTTTTTTTAAATTTCAAAGGTTCATTTTTCTTCTATTTCTCCACAAAGACATAACAACAACAACAACAACAGGAAAAAAAACCCCTTACAATCATTTGCCTTTAAATGAGAAACAGACTTGCATTCCACCTCTCTCATTTCTGTAGCTTCGCTGCCTTCATCACGCTCTTTTGTTGGGTTGTTTTTTTTTTTTGCTTTGCTTTCTACCATCAAGTCCTTGACACTGGGAGACTAAAACCTCACAACTAACAGCACAAAGATCAGAGCAGGCACAGAAATAGAAATTGAGAGATTAGAAATCTCAAAGACCTGAAAAATAGACAGAGGAGAAATAAGCAGGTATTGAGGCAGAACCAATGAGAATAAAGGAAAGCAATGAAAAATACTTTCAAAAATAATAATAAAGAATGTGTGACTGTATTATTAATGTGCAGCTCAGGAAAATTAGTTCTGTAAAATTGGAGTATCACACTTATCCAAAGCTAAGTAGACTGGAACAAGGGAGATAAGTGCAAAAGCATTGTGCATTATAAATACCCACTGACATCTTTCACATTTAGTCCATTTTTTAAATCACATACTGGAGTCGGCAAATATAAAGAGACCTAGTGCTCCTACTATCAATCACTGTTGTTCTGAGCCTTCAGATAAATAACAAAAATCCCAGTGCACAATGAATGAAAAACCCAAGACATTAGGCAAATTTTTTTGTATTGATCAGGTTTCTAGCTTCATTCCCTCAGTAACCATATGTTACTCAGTCTTCATATGTTTTCCAATTCACTTCCATATTTTCAAGACTTGCTAGGGCTTTCTAGCAGTTTTTTCCAGAAATCCCTAGCTACTCATAAACTCCCAGTCCCTCCTGCATTATCTGCTGATTAACAAGCATTTTTTACCCCACATCTAAAGAGAACAAATGGGAGATACCTATTCTATTTTGGCCTTTCCTTAGATGAAGTCAGGGTATTGGTTCCAAGAAAGCCAAAGAAAGGTTTTCACCATGGAATTTGCTACAAAACATTAACTCTGCAACAGATGAGCAACTGATTTCTATAAACACATTATAGGCAATCTGCCTTATCTTAATGAGCTTTTGGGGTGGAATTTCAACTCCTAAAACCAGGACACTTTTATAAGGCTGCACCCACAAATTATTCTCAGTGGTGTTCGGTTACAGGTAGAAATACTACCCTGGGCTTTGATCTTTGATCTCCTTACATATCAGCAGTACGTGGTAAGAAACTATCAAGATAAAAACACACATACTCTAAGGAGATGCACTAAAGAGATACTGCAAGGCATGTCTGAAACAATGATACACCCACAGCTTTGCAGAGCCCTTAAGGAGATGACTTTTAGATAGAAGGACACTAAAAGCTAGAAGGATAGAAGTGAATACTGCTAACATTTAACCCAAATTCCCATTTTTACAGTTACATTACATTGGCCTGAAAAATAATAGTATCCACCAACATACCCTTGATTACCTCACTGAGATGGCTCTTACATGTCTTCACCTAGTCCTGACTTTCTTTTTATTCCAGACACCATCTTGCCATTGCTGGTAAGACATTCTGAATTATCTAGACAAGCTCTTTTTGTTTTTCAGCAGCCTAACTAATTTCAAACCCCAACAGGAATCTTCTCAATTTCTCAATAATCTAACTTATTATTTAATTTTTAAATACATACCTAACTGAATGGAGCTTCTTGAAGTATGTTTTTAACTAAGATACAGTATCTCTTTAAGGTAATATATTATTGTTATATTCTCTGTTGGTATATCATAAAATACACCTTTTATTTTAGAAAAACTTTTTAGATGTACTAATATATTGTATATTGGACTGATCACGTTACACTGACTAAAGTGAGGTATAGTAACAGTACACAACCTCAATCTAGAGCCTCATTGGCACATCACATGCAGACCTGTTGAAACCCTCAAAAGGTTAAACTTTATACTACTTCCATATTGTTTCTTAAAAATAACTAACAATGGTTTGCTATGAGGATACAATTAAGACTTAAATCCTAGTTGCCTAATTTATGTGCTTGTATCCCAGATTTCCATCATATAATCATGATTTAAACAATCAGCTTCAATATGTAACCCAAGCTAAAGTCTACTCTTATCATTTAACTTTAGGCTTTTGGCTGTATATGAAAGATGTAATTTCAAATAGCACTTGGACATATGTAATAAGAGAATTGTATATAATTTTTAAACAGTATTTGAAATTACATTAAAAAATGCATTTAAAATGCAAAGCTACAGAGAGCCATCTACAGTATATAAGGTGAAAGGATCTGTAAAACTGATGGAGAAGTGCCACATCAATTTAAAAACATTTGGGAGTCTTCCAGTATGGAAAAGACAAAGCTCTTACCGTTTCCTTTGGAATTTGTGACTGGCTTTGTTCTGCACTCTAAAGGAAGTAAAAAAAATAAATAAGAACACAACTACATATGACATATACTATCTAAAAGCAAGGGGATAAACAAAGAGCTCTAATTCTGATGTGAAGTGGTAATAAAAAATGAAGGGTGTTCATCACACCTCTGACTGAAATTTGTCTAAACAACCACTACATGAGAAGTGAACAGAAATAACTCCAGTGACCTTATGGTACGTGCACCTGACTCTGTCTGGCTGTGAGGGTGGTGACTGTCTGGCCAAGAAGAACCATGACTGCTTGCACCATTTTCTGGCTGGTGGAACGTTCTCATTCAGGGAAGTTCCCCCCTGGCTTTTCCCTTCTACTTTGAAGTTTCCAAAGAATGACCTCAGCAGTCCAGATGAACCCTTCCAAATACTTTAAGTGAGTACCTATTATTTAAAACACCCACTCTCATTTTAGAAAGGGATTCCCCTTTTGAGCATGTTTGGATGAACCACAACTGCAGCACTGCATTTCCCAGGACAGGAGGGTGCATTCAGTTCACCAGAGATGGGACCCTCCTGTACTTTACATTTCTCACCTGTCTTGGGGCACATAAGGCAAACACACATCATTGGAAAATGCATCCCACAACCAATTCTGGAAACACACATAAGGAACTATGGCTCTTCCAAGCCCACATCCACCTATATTAAAACCCATCTGAGAACTCAGGAGACACCTTGGTGCTGGCTGGCTGATGACTCTTGGGCTAACCAGCTATTTCTTTCCATTCTGCTGGGCCATAATGAAATGCTAGGGTTTACTGGACATTTTTGCTTTAGGCTGTTTTGCAGGGCATTCAAATGATAAAGCACAAAAATGTAGTGGCAAAGCAGTAACACAAACATCCAGTAAGCTTCAACCTGAAGCCAACAACCAGAAAGGAAAAAATAATGAAGACAACTACCAGGAACATGTAAAGGTCCCACATGTACCAATGGGCATTTTAATTTTTGGGGTACTGGAGATAATGCTGCCAGCCAGTATCTGCTGATACTGAGAATACAGCTCAAAAGCTAAATAACCTAAGTCAATCCTTCAGAGGATTCACATAGTCAGTAGCAGCTCTAAGCAAATGCTTCACAAGTTATGTGATGTAACCACAGTGCCACAGGAGCTCTACTTAACCAGAGTAATCCTCGACCCTTTTGGAAAAAGAGGGGGCAGGGAGGGAAAGTTTTTAAGAGATAGCGTGTCTCTACCTCACATCAGTGTGGACAAGCCCTAATCCATTACCTATCTGGCATTAGGTAACTGTAGAAGGAATAAAATGCCCAGTGTTCTGGAGAAACATAATCATTCTTCCAGATCTCACTAATTAGAAAAGCGGATTTCTGCAACCTTGACTGCATTCCCTGCTTCCACATTTTACTCACTTTTAGCATGATCTGCTGCACTGGATCATCACACACACATACCTGACCTCATCCACACAAGCTCCAGAGATCCCATACCAACTTAAATGGGTTCATCTTAACAATCCCTTAAATTTTTGCTACAATTACACATTTTCATAAGCCCCTTCCAGATAATAACAGCAACATTAAACTCCTTAACTTTTCTGAAGTTTATAATCTTCATTTTACTTAAAAAGAAACCCAAAGATGTTTAATTTTTTTCAAAAGTCATTCAACAAGCCATAACCCAAAATATAAAACATAAAATCTAAACACCTGTTTTATTGGGATTACTATCAGTACAAATATTGGCAAATATAAAATGGTTTTAATATTGAGTGTTCTCAGTAAGCAACAGCAAGTCCTGCCCTTAATAAGATAGATACCATCAAATAACATGATTTTATACATGTGGTTTCTGAGACACATCTCGTTCAGTTAATATTTAAAGCACAAACATGTAGAAAATATGAGAGAAATAGGGGAAGGATGCAAAGACAAATTGTTCCTTAGTGGCCAAAGAAGGTCTGCACGTGAAAAAGATGAAATGACATCATTTCAGGTCATTCCCCTCCCTACTTCAATATTAATTTTCTTTCTTTTCTTTTTTTCTTGGCTTTTTTGTTTGTTTGGTTGGTTTTTTATTTGTTTTGTTTTTTTCAAAACACCAGTAAAAGTCAGTGAGAGGAGCTGGTTGAAAAGACTTGCTTTATTTTTTTTTTAAGGATTACTTCATACCAGAGAAGAAAGAACAGCCTTTATGATGACTTTTAGTTCAACACCTTCCCCAGCAATTCTGCTCATGCTCGTTGACAGTAGTCAGCAGTGCCTACCTAAGAGCTCTTCATGTCAGAATGCAAACAAACAAATCCGTATTCAACAGAGGATCATCACACACATGTACTGTCAGATCCTCCCAATACCATTTGTTCAACTGGAGCTGCAGAAAAACACACCAGTTCAGATCTGATCTCATTTCACAGTTTCAAAGCCCACCTGCTACCTGACACAGCCATGGCAAGGTCTGGCTTCCCTACGCTGGACTTCGCCAAAGTAGTTGAGAGAGTATTGCCTGAGCCACAACAGGGAGGCTGCTGAGCTTGAACTCCTTCAAGGGGGCTGACTTGCTGTTATTTTAAAACTAGATAATGTATTGCTATTAAATCTCTGCATTACTTACACCATATCTTTGTTTACAATTATTTAAACAAAATCTCACGTCAAATTATGCGTTAAAACTTCCTCATTTTACCATAGAAATAATATGCACAAAATTAAGACATTTTCTTACTTCTAAGTTTATTTAGAAATCTCAAAAAGCATTTTCATTCACCTTTATGAAAGATAGCAGTACCATGAAAATTATACCACAGGAACTCATAAACAGATTGCTTTCACTGTTACAGGGATAAGGTAGGGCCTAATAGAATTTCAAATTTTTATTTCTCTTCACTTTTTGACAGCTTTCACTTCAGCACTTGAAGGCATGTTCCAAGAATGTTAAGGTAAAAGTTGGTTCATTTCCAACCTTCCCTGCCACTTTGACTTCCTATGTTTAATGGTAGTTTTGAAAAGTAAAAGGCTAATGTTTAATATCTTGAAATGGCCAAACAAAAATTAATTTTCTCTGCATTCAAAATAACACAAATCCAACAGAAAAATGAAGGCAATAATTCATCATACTTATATTTCTCTATCTTCTCACAATAATGCAGCCAAATAAGTTATTTTAGATTTGTATATAGCTACAATAATACAAATAATAAATAACGTCAGCAGTTTAATTGAGTACAGAACAAAGTAAGACTGCTACCATTCAGAGCCTACCTTTTCAGAACAGAAATTATCTTGAATAATTATCAGAGAAATATCAATATACACTATGCAAGTGGAACAGGTACAGTATGAAACATCATTTTATTCCTATTTAATGTAAATTCCTTAGAAACATCTTCTGAATTGCCCAGCTAAATTAATAACTGCAGGGTTTCCATTCCACAGAGATTGCATTTATATTCAAAACAGGCTACTACTTCTTACACCCTCCACTTTTTGATAGAAAGGTATTTACATATCCTATTTTGGCATAATATTATATGTTTGAGAACATATTAGTGAACAGGTAGTGGGACAAATGGCAGGCTCTCAAACATAGATTTGTCCTAAGAAAGATATTAAATAATCTACTTGTCTGCATCCAGATAAAGTCTATGCAATAGCTTCTTCTATAATAAACATTTTCACTCAAAATAAAGCTCTCACTTATACATTATCAACAAATACTTAATTCAAATAGCAGATCTAGAATAAAACAGAAAACATGCATGTAAAATGTTCTAAATAAAGCAAAATAGCTTTCTTCCTTTTTCTTCTATTCACCATGCATGTTTACTAGCAGGTGACAAGATCAAATCATTTGCTCATACTCCTCTAAATCTCTTAGCTGCTCTCTATTTTACGCACCAGTTCCCTTGGATGGAATGTTTCTTCCTGTCGAAAAATCAAAAGGGCAACAGTCCCTCCCATCTTGGTACTTCGCAGCAAGGACACAACTTCTTCTTGAGTTTTGCCTGTTAAATCAACTCCATTTACCTGTAACAAAGGAAATGTTAGAAATCAGTAAGACTCCAAAACAGGGAAACCAGCAGACACTTAGAGCAAAAAGACAAATGAATCACACAGGACAGTATTAAAAAGCCCTCACTGGAGCAATCTGCTTATTAGCTCACATTACAGCTTTCACTTAATAGAACTAATTAAATGATCATCCTTCCCATACAAATACAAATAACAAGCCAGACAGTTATACTTCCCTCCTTTTCAGCAGCAACAGTATAGTCCAGTATACTCTAAAGACAACTAATCCCATTAATCAGAATTTCTTACAAGAACTTCTGCATAAATATCTTTTCGCAAAATCAAAGTATGATCCCAAACTGGTCCTGTTTCCATGTGTCTTGGTGTTACACATACCTTCCAAATATATCTAGCACAGTGAATTGTGACAAAAGTAGAAAGTAATTTTTTCCCTGTATAACTTTGGGGTTGCTACTCTTTATCTTGCCTCTGTTCAGCAGTCCAATCCCTTGGCCTCCACATGCCACTGACCAGGACAGGCACGTATGGAATAAATGCAGAATTTCCCACTGTATAAGCTTACTTCAGTAAGGGAGAAGCCAGAGAAAGATTGAATAATCTCAGGCTTGCCTGCTCAGAAACATTTTGGAAATGAAGGCAAATCAACTAACAGTGTTAAGCAAGGGAGCACGGTGCTCAGAAGTCAGCAAACCATCTTTTTCCTTCCCCTCATGAGAGAGCACAGCTCACACAGTTGAGATGCCATAGCTGTCATCTTAAATGCTTCTCAGCCTCCTTCTACCCGAGTCATCTGGGTTACCTTGAATTACAGTAATTATAGGGGGCTATCCTCCAGCAACAATTCAAGCTGACTTGGCCAATTTTGCAGTAAAGCGAAGTTAGAGCACTGAGAGGCAGTTACAGACTCAGCTGTACCTCTGGTGTCATTTGGCTTAGGGACAGTAATGAAGAGCTGTAGGTGGTAACATCTTATATCACTCCAGCTAGATTTGCAGAAAGATCTCTGCAGTGCACCTATCTAAGAGAAATTTAGTTCCCTTGAGGACATCCTTCCTTCAGGAGGGAAGTGGCCTTGATTCTCTGTAGAATTCCCTCCTCTTATGTCCCCTTCAGTTAATTCACTAAACCTTTTCAGGGTATTGCCTTCCATCCTTGGCAACATCCTCAATAATTTCTGGTCTGTCACTCCATGATTTAATTCTACTTACTAGGTAACAATCACTTTGCTTCAACGTATTCCTAAACAGCAATGCAAGACTATGACACTATATTCACATAAGGACAAGTAAATTTATGTTTTTATAGTATGTCTGGGTCCAGCTCTTCAAACAGTTATGTACTGAAAATGCGCAGCAACGCGATCTCTTACCTAAAAAAAAAAAAAAAAGCCAAAAAAGGGAAAAAGAGGGAAAAATTCTCCTGTAACATGAAATAATATAAGCCTCTGGAAGTGAAAAAGTGTGTGGGCTCATGCCAAAACACAGACAAGGAACATGTAACATTTCCTCACCTCAATTAATCGGTCTCCAGCTTTTAATCGCCCATCTTGAATAGCTGCACCTCTCGGAAGGATGTTTTTCACATAAATTGGAGCAGAGCCACCAATTGGGACATCTCTTGAAGTAATGCTAAATCCCAAGCCTTCTGTACCTACATAAAGAATGTACATTACTAGTTAAAATGCACATTTTATATCATCTATTATTTTTACCAAGCAGAATGTATGTATACCTCACTGATATAATCCATGAAAATATGTATAATGCAAGAATTACTTCATGACAAAAAAAAGAAAACAAAAGATCTACAAGAAAGCTGTAGCTGAAACACTGAGTCTGAGCACAGGTGGCTCAGCAGGCCCTCCCTGCAACTTGCTGTTCTGATGATTTCCAAGTCATTGCCATATTTCCGACTTTCTATTTCAGATGAGCTGAGTGACAAGGAATCAGAACAAAGCATATCTGATATCCTATCACTCTCTTCCCCCTTGTCAATCTGGATCTCATCAATGATCCTTTCTTTCTCTTTTGCAGCTCTTTCAACAGCGACAGTCAGCCAATGCTGCTGGCCATGGGGCTTTATCAGCTCGCTTGTGGACACTGGCAGGTGACAGTACTGGAGATCAGTGGTCTCATTTCTTCTGCTCTGAGGGACCTTTTCAATCAACAGCTCCTCTGCCTCAGGGCTTCACCTCAGCTTTCGCTGGGTTCCACCCCACTGTCCCTCATGCAGGCAGGGAGCAAAACCCAGGCTGCCACTTCTGAGGTACTGCTGTACATCAGGTGACTGACTACACTTGGCTAAGACAGATTGAAGCAAAACAGAGGCATTTAAAATGACCTGGAGAAACCCAGAGAGGGAGTCCAGTCAATGCAGCAAACGAAACTTGTTTGTATTTCAGAGAAATTAGGTATACCACCAGTTCCAGGATTCACAAGCTGAGGACAAATAGAAGCCTTCCCTACTACACAGAAAGCTCATTTGTGATCTTCTCTTTGATTAAATCTATTCGATGTTACCAACAACCCCTAAAACTCTACGTTGAAACCTGCCCCACTCCTCCCCTCAATATTACACATCAAATCTATTCAGGACACTTAGTGCAGCATGACAACAGCTGGCCATCCAGTGCAGAGCACCCCGACAGAGTCAGCACTTACAACTTGCATTTGAAACATCTCAGAGGTTGCCAAGGCAAATCCACAGTTCAAGTTCCCTTACTAGGCATACACAGGCCCAACCTACATTTAAGCTGACCTACAACGGCAACCTGCAGTTAGGAATCAGCAATATCAGGTAGATCCCTAAAAGCTGCACAACACACCCCTTTCTGAAATGTCACGGCGACAGAAACCAAACTTCTATGAAACAGTCCCCAGTTTTGAGCCCTGGGAAGCTTAACACAAACTGTGTGAAAGACACACAACTAGGTGTTAATGTATTTAAGGGAAAAAAACCAACTGTGCAACAGCAGCCAGAGAGACGAGTGAGCAAGAGAGCTCTGCAGATCCCAAGGTCAATGCAGAAGAAGGGGGAGGAGGTGGTCCAGGTGCTGAGGCAGAAATTTCCCTACAGCCCATAAAGAAGATGATGGAGAGGCAGCTGTCCCCCTGCAGTCCCTGTAGGTCCATGGTGGAGCAGAGATCCACCTGCAGCCTGTGGAGGATCCCACACCAGAGCAGGGAGATGCCCAAAGGAGGCATCCTGAGGGAAGCCTGAACTGGAGAAGGCTCCTGGCAGGGAGCTGTGGCCCCATGGAGAGGAGCCCACACCAGAGCAGGTTTACTGACAGGATCTGTGACCCTGTGGGGGGACTGACGCTGGAGCAGCCCATTCCTGAAGGACTGTCTCCCATAGGAAGGACCCCACTCTGGAGCAGAACAAGACTGTGAGGAGTCCTTCCCCTGAGGAGAAAGGAGTGGCAGAGACAACATGGGATGAACTGACTGCAGCTCCCATTCCCCATCCCCGTGCACTGCTGGGAGGAGAGGAGGTAGAGAATTCATGAGTAAAGATGAGTCCAGGAGGAAGGGAGTGGTGAGGGGAACATGTTATAAGATTTGGTTTTATTTCTCATTACCCTACTCTGATTTGATTGGCAATAAGTTAAATTAATTTCCCCAAGTCAAGTTGGTTTTGCCCATGACAGTAATTGGTGAGTGATCTCTCCTCGGTCTTATCTCAACCCACAAGATTTTTGCTGTGTTTCCCCTTCTTTGTCCAGCTGAGGATGGCAAGTGACAGAGCTGCTTGGTAGGCACCTCGTGTCCATCCAAGGTCAACTCACCACACTGTTAATTAATTTCTATTAATTAATTTGTTCCCTATGTTTAATTGCTAATGAGCAGATTAATATTCACACATGAAAAGAAAGGAGGAATCCAATACAGTCACCAGTAGTCTTCATACAGATTTCTGAAATCTGTGCAATTGCTTTTGATTCAAATTTAGTACAATTTATTTTATTATCAAGACAGAAATCACGTTAAGAAGTAAACTGACACAGGTGACAGGACTGGGTGTGACACAAGCTTTTTAAATCTTCAACTTGAACATAACTAAGTACTCCTGTACACACAGTAAGAGCATGCAGATCTTACTGTTCAGGAAATTTGGATCAGTTCTTCTAGGCTAATTATTTGAGACAACTTCCCTTTCTTCAGCAGCATTCAAGATAGTTGACATTTGAATTTGAAAGTCTTCATCCACTTTCAGGCAAATATAAAATTTATCTGTGCTGTTACATAGAGATGAAAAAAAAATACTAGATCTCGTAACATCCATATTTTACTTAGGAGACCTCCCAATTTTAATGATGCTTCAAACATTCATAGAGCTCTTTAATTCCCTGCAATATGTGAAGATGATCTGAATAATGTTTTTTTAAGTCACATCTCGGCTTTCTGTGGAATTTATCTTTTTCTAATTATAAGGATATATGTTGAATACTGCTCTTTGGGTACAGGTTTTGTCTGCTAAAATTTCTAAAGTAATATCAGAACGTGAGTGCACTCCCAGGACAATATTTCATTATTAATAAGCTTAATCCCCATTGCCTGATTACAGCATCATTACAGATGGCTGGTTCACACACAGCACTTCAAACCCCCATGGAAAAAACAGAAGTTGAAATGTTCGCATTACAAATGCACACAGGATATAAATTTGGACTGTGGCATTTTCTGCTGTCAAATCTCCAGAAAGTCTTTACCAAAGCCTGCAGAATGCCACAAATCCACACAGAGCCCAGATATTAGCAGAAGAAAATTCTAATTACTTGCTTCTGTGGAAAGAAGGGGCCTCAACTGGGCTATGTTCTACTGTGCTGCTCTGTGCAGCTTTGCATGAGGCAGCTTTTGGGTGTAATTTTCCTTTTACCATTTCTCTGCTTCAGGTGGCTATTCACGCCCCATAGCTGCTCTTAGCTGGATAATACAGCTTCATAAACTACTATGCTTATTATATATAAATTAGATGTTCACAGGACTGGGAAATAAATGAATACATCCAACCGCGGACAAAAATAAATATGACTTCTGTGACTGAATTGATTTTAATTTTTTTTCTTTTTTATACACATAACTGATTTAGTTCTCTCCACTCCATTCATTTCCATTCTCCTGTTGACAGAAATACATATAACATCTTAATATCTTCCTGCTGCTAAAATGTTTTCAGTTCTTAGGGTATAAAACTGCATTATAATAATGAGTGAATTGTGCAAACATATTGTAGGGTCCTCTGATATATTCTCCTATTTAATATAGGAGAAACTGGACACACAGACAGAACCACAATGAATAGAAAACAGGAGAAATTTCCATATTTTTGAAAACAGGGGAGTCATCCTGCACAAAGCTAGGAGCTTTACTTGCAATGTTTAGATTTTCTGAGCTATGTTCACCTCCATCTCTTTTAGATTTTAAAGAGGGTAAATTCTTGAAAAGGTAGAAAACATTTTCTTCTTTCTATAGCTGTCATCTCTGACAATGATCAGATTACACCAAGTGATAATAACATTTAAAAATTACCCACTAATGTGTGTAATTCAAATTCTTAGGCTTCTTTGATAAATCAGCAGCTCTCTCGACAATTTAGAGTTCTTCTTTTTACTTGAATGTGATGCTGAACACGCCTTCTAAGGTCTCATTACCCTCAAGAGCTCAGCCAGCTCTGAGCTGAAGACAAAGTAGTTTTAAATGAATAAAAAGGGCAAATACAATGGTAAAATATCTATTTCGTACAAACAGAAAAGTGGCAGATTTGATGTCTCAGTTGCTGTTTTGGAAGAAAAAAGTTCTGCTAGCTTTAAGGCAAGGGGGAGTGGAAATCCATTCCTGTAATTTAATTAAACATATTTTCAAAACGAACATCGCAATTTCATTTGTAAGCAGCCTCATCATAAACCGACAGAATGTTAAAAATTTTATTACATTTTACTACAGGTGACTAGACTCTTATCTCCCGGAGAAGAAGTGTTTCATTTCTCACTAATGCTGGGATTACCTTCTTGATTGTGGAAAGAATGTGTCTGGCATAACATTTCTGTCATTCTAAGGCTATTCTGTACAAAAAGTTGTGAGATCCTCATTCAGCACCAACTGCAGGTCTAAATTCTCAGCAGCAAAATCTGCTCCCGGGTAGAAATACTGCCACGATACGATACAGAAAGCCAGAATCACCTCTGCAGTGTTTTCATCCCTCTCAAAAGGACATTGGTTCAGAGACCAGTAAAGAACAACTGAAGGACCTATCCTGTGAACATCTTATTTCTCTTACAGTTGTCTTCCCTTTCAGCACTGTAAGCAGTGCTAGAAGTAAACCATGCTCTTCCTTCATGTCTAATTTAAGAGAATGCAGATGAGTCCTCAGGTAGTTCAATACAGAGCTCCCTAAAAAAACAACAAACAAATAAACAAACAACAACAAAAAAGACCCTGCACAAAACTTCACTTCTAAAACAATAGAAAACATCTGAAAACTGACAACTGGGCACCGCATTTTTTAGTACGCACACAAAAAAAACAGAGAGCATTTCAGATCAACCTAAACCAGGAAAACTCACGGGTGAACAGTCCTCAGACAGAATAAAGGATTGTTAGGGGTAAGTATAGATTCTTCATGAAAGACAACACACTCTCCCTCTCCTAAAACAATAAGTAAGGTCGGTTGCAGATAGAAACAGTGTGTGACACAAAATCCCAAAAATTACAAAATAAAGCATCGTCACTTAATGAAAGTAGTAGATTATACTTGGATGGAGAATAAGGAGAGAGATAACATTACAATAAAACTAAGCAGAAGGGCCAAGTGTTCTCTGACAATAGTCAGAGAAGACACTATCCTTCCAAGCACTTTCAGCTTCCTGTTTTTTTGCACACAAAACTCATTCTGGAGATCCAGGTACAGATGGATGACTGCTGAACTAAGTATCCTAGTGTTCTACATTGGAGAGCAGGTTTTTTTATTAAGGACTGAACCTCACATAAGATTTGAACAGCAAATATGTTCTTATTGTAAGGGACATCACTAAACTAACCAAGACCATTTTACTGCTTTTAGTTTAAGCCTCATATTTTCAGAATTTGTGCACGTGTAGTCAGGCTTACTGTACATGCAAATGACTGCTTAGAAGGCTGACTGCTCAGCTGTCTACAAAATTTCTGCAGCCACATGCACAATCAAGACTAATTGCATGCCCATTTTTATGTAGTTGAGTGATTTGGAACAAGCGTGGGTTTTTTTCTCCAAGCAAAGCTCAGACCTCTCAAGAAAATCTTTGATCAACCTAATAGAAACATTCTTTTCCCCTTACGCTACAGCCTGCTAATGGTGATCAGAAGGAGTTTCAAAAAATGGAAAGATGAAACTTGATGCAGTTTATGCTTCTTTAATGACTAATAATGCCCAAAATTATTTGCTTCACTTTTGAATCTCATTTCTCAAGGTCACTGAAGTAATTTAGGCATCTACATGCTTCATTTCAAAAGTGACAAACACTCTTTCTGAATCTGAAGAGGAATTTTAAGAGAACATATCACTTCAAAATAAATTTTAAACAAAAATTTAAAATGTCAGTTCAAAGTCTGGCTCAAGAAACTGTGTGGGGAAAACAGGAGAGTATAATGAAAAATGCATATAAATCTGTACACTTCAGATACATGATGCAGGATATCTCACAGACAAGTTCAGGGTCCTGTCTTGTACACTCTGCTATACAAACCCAAGCAAGTAATTGTCCATAGATGTGCTCTAATCCAGAGGAAATATGATGCCTTTTTAAATAAGGATACTCCCAAACTATCAATGGCAACTTATTTGTGTCTCTAATGACTTCTTGCAGAAAGGAACTTGGGTGCAGCAGGGCTGAGCATCACCGTGCCATAGCATGGAATGCCCAGGCCCCCGGTGGGACTTGCAGCATTTCAGATCAGCTCTGTATGCAAGATGCAGCATCATTAACCTCGACAAGGCCAGCCAGCCAAACAGGAATACAAGAAACTCTGAAGAGCAAAATCTCATAATCCTGCTCACATCTACAATTTAACCATTTTTCTCTCCTGCACTGGGCAGAGATGCCTCCTTTGTTTCCAGACTCACCATCTTCTAGAACAGAGCTGCTATGTCCTGCCTGTGATGGACTTGGTAATTGCTACAGCTTTCCTGCTGTAAGGCATCCTAAAGTTCTGTCACTCATTTCTTTCCCTTTCTTTTTCTTAATTGACAAGAGAGAGGCCAAAAAGGAAGAGATGATCACAACTCCCATGGTTGGTACCTAAGTCGCCCTCTGGAAGTGGGGAGATGTGGACTGAAGTCCTGATGCACTGAATACTTCAGACAAAAAAATACCAAAATATTTGGTGGAACTAGGACCAACATAAGAAACATGAGCTCAGTGCTGACATTTTACTTCAAGAATTTTATATTTAATTTAGCTATACAAATATGTAGTTATAGATAGAAATCATATGATGCAATGAGCATTATACTTAAGGGCAATCAAGTAAGACAAAGCTAATTTACAGACTGAGTACTTCGGGCTTGTCTTAGTACAGCAGTATCAAAAGCAGTAGATATGAAATCTGAGTAGCACAATGTCCAATGGAAAAGCAGTCTTTTGAACGCTTTACTGAGTATCAGGCAAAATGCTATGAGTTACTAAGTGCTCAAAGACTGAGCCTTAGAGTTACTTGCTGTATAATTGGTTATTTATTATTTATAAGTGTTGGACTAAATTTCTCTCAATTGCATTGGCTCAAGCACTTGCAGCCAAAGAAGGAACACTCTGGGAGAGCCCTGGTGTATACGAGGTCAAAGTTTGCCCCAACACCCTGAGTGTTATATCAGTGGTCTTATTTTCTTTATTAGCTGCAAAGAGCTATGTTTATTTATTTACACTTACTGTGTATCAGTTTACACCAAAATGTATATACACACAGGCTCACTGTCATGTCTTGCATTATCTTAATTTGTGTGAGCTATTAAGCTAGACTGCTATACAGCCTTAATGGCATTAGAATATCAGCAATAACCCCTACATCTATATGCTAAAAGTTCAGGCCTTGACCTTTAAGGCAAGATAAACAGATATCCATTTTCATTTAGAAAAGTCAACAAACATTCCGCATTGACTGAAACATATGACTGACCTTCTCTTCTGACTTTATTAAACAGCTAAATCCTATGAAAGTTCAGGTTATTTTAAAATGCCAAATCAGCAATAAATATTAAGAAATCATAATTACAGAAGTACATACTGTAGGGTTATTCTAGAATGTCATCCTATATAGTAAGGCTTATGCAATATATAGAAATACAGCTGTAATAAAGGTCTGTCTGTACTGAAAAAGAGTCAATTCTCATATACTACATCCATAATAAGAATGCACAGTTAAAACTGAATTTCATGATGACACCTTGCATGCTTGTATGCCTTAATGCACCCCACAACGAGTTTTTAAAGTAATTATGCTAATTGGTGAAATAACTCCTTCCTGTCAACTACAAATAAGAACATGTGTTTAATATCAGCCTGTAATAAAGCCTGTATTATTACAACATCCTTCTTTAGAAACAATCATCAAAAACAATCGAAATTCCTACTGAACTCATTTTTAAAACAAAATACTTGGAGCATCCTTAAATGTATTGCTGCATTTGTTGCTCCATACGTATGTTCTCAGAGTGATCAAATGAAAGCCAAAATGGGAGGGACATGCCTATTTCTACAGTGGATATTCACAAATGAAAGACAGGAATGATAAAAAGGTATCTTTCCTTATGCATATTTTTCTTTAATTTTACCGTGCATAAAACACAGTTTCTATTTCTACTATGGATAATCTGAGCTAGGTGCCATTTCACCATAAGTAGTATTCTCAAATAAGCCAACTGTTCGGAACAAATATCCCCTTTAAACTTCTGAAATATATTCTAAATATATTTCAAAGCTTCTACTACTGTGAGAGCCATCAAACTTCTCTGGTATGAACTAGATGGTAAAGTATCTTAGAGATCACTTTTCATCAACAGTTGTCATGCATCTCCTTTACTCCAAACCCACCTAAGATATTGGTGCCAGCAAGGATAAATTACATTATAGCCTTGAGGGGAGTATTTCTGAAACAGTATCCAGTGCAAGATGACCAAAATACAACATTATATCACAGTCAAAAATCCATAACATACCAAAATTATATTCTGGCATCTTACGAGGAGCTATAACACCATATTTGTTTCACGTAAATTTATTATGGTCCCATATTATATATTCATTTGTTGGTGCTTTTAAATTGTACGAAATGTTTATTTCCACTTCTGGCTGAGAATTCTTTTATGCACTGTCCAAGTACTATTTCTAAAGACTTCCAGAGACACAAAAAACCCCAGGTAAAAATCACTGTAGTGACTGAGAGCATATTATAAGCACACTGATTCCTTACTCAACCAATAACAACAAGTTTTTCCAAGCAGGCTGATCTGAGCTGATGGCCTAGAGAAATTCTTGAAGGAGCATCAACAACAGAAGCAAACTGTCAACTCAACCTTATGTCATCCAAGTTTGTAGAGCTTAAAATTCAGCAACCAGAAAGAAGCAATCTGGTGGTTCATGTGAAGTTCATAGAAAGGAAAGCATAACCATAATGTGACAAGCAGCCTGGTACCTGTGAAACCATAAAATCTCTACCATTCAATGCACTGTCTTCAATGCCTTTCAATAAAATGACTAATTAATAAACATTATTAACATTAAGCACAGATTATCTTAACATGAATGTACTCTAAGTTCATGGAGAATACTGTCATGTGGGTAAACTTTTTGCTGTGCAACATAAATACTATTCTTGCTGCTGGAGACCAAATTACATCTAACCTTAAACAGGCTCATTTGAATACCATAAAGCTTACAGCATATATAACCCTTTAAAAAAATCATTTCCCAAGAGCTAAGAATACTGGCATCTAAATGTCATTTTATTATACTTCAAACTATCTTAAAAGCATCTACACATTAACTACAAAAAAATACCAAATTTTCTCACATCATTAAAATTTCACAGATGTACCAATGCATCTACATGTGCACATATAACACAGATGTTGAGATAAGCATACACTACTATAAATAGTGTCTCTCACCCCCATTCAAATTATATTAGCATAATGGCCGATATAGGAAATATCACATTACACCTCAACCAAAGGTTTTAATACCTCAGTGGAAAAAAATGAAAGCTTTAGCTGGAAATTAGAATATCCAATTTACCAACTGGATCCAAAACACTCTTAAAACCTAAAGGAAAAACTCAATTTGAAAAGTCATAACTGCGAAGTGCAGAGCATGGGCCATTTTAGCTTAGTTGTTTATATTAAATAGTTCACCACTCCCTGGCTCTTGGCCAACAGAATTTGAGGCATTTACTGCACTACTTTATTAGCTGAGAAACAGAAAACAATGTTAAAGCAGTCCTCAAAACGGCCTTTTGCAAGCATGCTGCACACGCTGAATGCAGGGTGAGTCTCCTGGGCCTGCTGTCAGGGACAACTCAGTGCCTTGGCTTCAAAAATCAACCCACTGCATCCCCCGTGCTCCTGCCAGCCATCCTGCCCAGGACAGTGGAACTGGGCACACACACACCCCCTACACGCATACCTCATGCTGTATGAGGAGCACACTAGTGCCTTACCTTTCCTTAGCTGAATACTGAGCCTCTTCCCTATCTTTTTGGTGTTATAGCCACTGTTTGCAGTGGAGGTGAGAACTTTCTGAGGTGATGGTACCAGGCCAGAGGGTGGTTTCCCTGATGAATTCACACTATGAGGTAGCTGCGAGTAGGAGTCTGTCTGATCGGATTGGTTACCCGCTCTAGACATTCTTTGTAATGTGTGAAGTCCAGAATTGTTAATACTTTTCCCATCAGCATACTGGGAATCGGGGCTGAACCGGCTGGAGTAGTACATGTTCTTCTCACTCTGGGACAACTGCTCGTACTGCTCTTTATTGGCCGCGGGGACCACGTGGAACCAAATGAACGGCGTACGCATGGCTTGGCGAAACATATGCTGTGCTCTAGGATTTAAAATGAACACAAAATTAGCAAATTAGGACTGGCAGACTACGAGACATTATAAGCATAATTACTAATGTTAATTAAGCAACACGAGCTGACAGACACATTGCACTCAAGCATAAACCATAAAAGTTGAATCTGTTCACCAGCCTATTTGGTCTGCTTTTCGCTAAGGTTTACTGCTTTAGGGCAACACTATGGTTAAATATGCTGAACAACTAATGTAGGAAATACTGGATTCAGAAAAGCAAAAATTTTAACCACAGTCTTGAAATGCAGACAGTTCTATAGCAGGACTGCAGTGTCCTTTTGTTTTGAACCTTGCTAATTGCAATAATTGTGATAACTGTTACCACAGTGACAAAAGAATTATTAGAATGAAAATTACTATTTAGAAAAATTCTATGTATTCCACAATTTACTGATTATATGCAGTCTTGCAACCAGTCTAGCTTACACTTCAATTTTTGTAAGTCACTAGTCTATCAGAATACAACATTAAGAAATAGGAAAAAATCGCTCAATCCTGTACAGACAGCCACTAGGCTCAAGGTCATGATCCAAAGTATACAAAGTCAACAAGTCTCTTCACAGACTTTACAAATTGTGATTCAGAACCCTTGAAAAAGCAGAGACAAGCTGCTTTCAACCATATGGTACAGGGTTACGTTTCAATTCAGGTTAGAGTCAAAGAAATTAAAACCACATTTCAAATGTATATTAAGATGATCAGAACAAATGATATTTGGCCCTCAGCATGTTATGGATTTCAGAAAAATATTATCATCCATGAAATCACTCCTTATCTGCATACCTCTTTTCTATTTTTTTATTTCTCTTACCTGTGTGTGAACTACAATCCAATTTCCCTCTTAAAAGTCTTTCTGATTCACCATGTCAAGATTCTACAAAGTCCAGAGAACCACTAAGCAAATATTTATCTCTCAAACTTCTCCAGGAAGTTTCTGCATATATAGCACCTTTATTTCTCACACAAACAAAAAACACCATATTCTTAAAATGTTAAAAAAAAAGTCTTCAACTTGTCCATTTATATTGAACATGGTGCATTACAAGTATAAGAGCTAAAGTCATACGGGAATTTCAAGAAAAACAGCTTACCAATATAAGAAGAAAAAAATCTATCATGTCCAAAACAATCAAACAAGAATTGTATATACCCTAATGACAATAATTATCCTGATTTTTTTTTTTAAGTCTGGCTATATAAAAACCACTAACGTCCCTTAGCGTATCTTTTCTTTATTAGAAAGGCAAGCTTAGAGGTTTTTTTCTTACCTTCCTCGAATTATTCCAAGGTGCAGTGTTAAAGATCAAATAATGCAATGTAACGTGTGGTAAGAACACTTACTGTTCAAATCTCCTGTTCCGCAGGTCTCCATCATTAATCCTGACAATACAATCATTCTCACGGAAAAGGTTTTCTTGTTCAGCTTTTCCACCCTTCTCCAATCGCTTCACCAGCAGCCCCAGGGTTCTGGAACATTAAGATTACAAATTATTACTATCTGAATAATTTGCAACATAGAAAATCCTATTTATTCAATATTTTATCACAATCACTAAGAAACTATATTTTAAACAGTCTTTACCTTGAAGTAGGATACCACAGTTTCAAATAACCTCAAGAATTACCTGATTTATTATCGCTTTTCCATAAAACAAAAAGCCTAAGTGAGTGAAACGTCAAAATAAGAATGAACAGGATTCTTGTTTGTGTAAGGATAGCATATCCATTCTTGCAAAAGGTCAAGATTTCTGAGAAGTAAAAGCTCCACGAACCACCACACATCTGAGAAAAGGCATCTTGTCTGCTAGTTAACTGAAACTGAATAGGTTCAACTTAAAATTTGAATTTCTGAATTAGCAGAGAATGCCACAACCATCACTACTCCTTCTGTGCAACTGAAACGTGGGGTCATCTCACGTAATAAGCAGCCTGTAATGAGGGGAGTGATAGAAAATTCAAGAATTTCATGCAAATCAAATGCTTTTATTTTTAAATCTTAACATTTCTCATTAAAAAAGAAAAGAGGAAATTAAAAATTTAAATGCCATTTTTTAGTTCAGAATCTTAAATTAATTAACTGAAGACAATTTCCATTTGATAGCCTCTGTGCAATGAGTTAGTCCCCTCTGTCTCGAGCTCACCCACAGTGTCATCTTACGGACATTTTTAGATAGAAAAGGTAAACAAATATTCAACCTGAAATTATGAAAAGGATCTTGAAGAATGGACATCTGAGGAACTGGCAGGATAGTATGCAAAGTCAGTGATGTTTCTATACCTGAACTCTACACCTGAAGGAAGACTCGATCTTCAGGATTATTCCCGCATCAACACTGCACTTGATTTTTTTTTTTTTAAAGATGAGCTTTACACTGAAATCCCACAGGATGGATCAGTGTGTCAAATTCACATAATCCAAGTCAACAGCACTACTTTTTTCAGAATTCATTTCAAGGCATGGTGTGGAAAATACTTGGTCACGTAGCAGGAATTGCAAGACCACACATGTCTTTTAAGCAAAAAACTTTCAGTGATCACAGCACTTCCATTCACACATAATACCTCAAAGTAAATGCACAGTCAATGGTGCTTAAAAGGACTCCTCATGTGCTCAAAAGTTATACATGCACTTGAGCACTTCATCAAATGGGTCAGAAAAAACAAAATTAACTTATTTCTTTCACTTTAAAGTCTTCATTTACCAATTTATCGCCAGCATATGCAAATAATAAATTTTTTTTACAGAACAGTCCTACATTTTCTCCTACAAGGCAGATGAAGGAGTAGGAGAAATGATCCTAGTAGTATTTCCATTTTGGAACCACCTAGAGACATTAAGATATGATGTTGAAAGGAGCTAAACATGTAAACAGACCGTGAGGAGAAAAAGGACATAAAGCATTCTGACAACACAATCACCAAATGAAGCTTGAGTCAGACATTTGCATGACAAAAAAACTCTACAAGTCCACAACAGTGGCACACTAACCTAATGACCATGTTGTGCTCCATTTATTGTTCTACAATTTTCTGATCATTATCAGGGTATGTAGTCACAGGAAGTAAAACAAAACAAACTTTAAAATATTTATTGAATCCCTTTTTTCCTTCTGTTCACTAAAAAAAGCTTTGAAGGCAGTCTCAGATTTTTAAAACTGATAAATAAATTATAGATGGTTTGATAGCTGCATAAAGAACCAAACTAACAGTTATATTATCAGTAAAAAGGAAAAATACTTGTATGCCTTCACTACATTATTTTTATCAGAATTATAGTTTTGAGACATAGAAAACTGATGTGTTAGAAAACATGTTTGTGATTTTTTCACTTGTGAGTTGATGAATTTGTTTTGGGGAGACTACCTTTGAGCCACAAAGTGAAGCTACTGAAGAGGAAAACTCTAAATGGGGAAGAGATAGGCAAAGCAAATATAAAATAGGGAATGCTACATTTAAGAGAAAACCAACAAAATATTTGAGGGGGAGAGGAAGGAATTATATCTACTCTTCCTTGTCTTTCACTTGATTCCCAAGAGCTCCTTGATGCAGGTGTACTCCTCTGCAATGTCTAAAGACAATTCAGAATTTGGATGTGCATGCAATGCTTGCACAAGAGCATACATAGTAACAACAACAGGTGTTTGGTTTATACGGTTAAAAATAAAAAATATCAAAATATCAAAACAATATCTACACTAAGTACAACAATCTAAGTTAATACAATGACAATACCTATACAAAATAATGTGGTTATTTCATCCCAATGTCTCCATGTACTTAGGATTACAAGGTAATTGCTCTATCAATAGGTTTGACATAGCATTTTTCTTGAAATGTTGCTTTCTACTGTCTCACATTCTGAATTTATAATAAATTATTAATGCAAGATGCACCTTTATGCGTGATTTGACATTTCTGAAATTTATTCCACTTAGGCTCTCAAATCTAGTAAAAATATTACTAATCCTAACCAATAATAATGTAACAGATAAATAAACTACCAGTCAAAATTGTAAATAATCTCATTAAACAAAGGCTACAAGTTCTGCTAATGCAAGACTGCTCATCTCTAACACAGCATATGGTACTTCTGAGGATTTTGCTTTTTAACAAATGTTAGAGCTAGGTTAACCAAGGCATATAAAGCTAAAGTCACTGAGAGCAAATTCCAGGCTGGATGAACAGACTGAGTCAAACCTGAAACCAGGATCCTCACAGTACCTTTTAATTTATTTAATTTTTTGTATAAACACACGGCACAAAAGATCCCTTTAGACACAATTCCAGAAAGCATTTCCCGAAAGAGGGTTTGCATAGCAGAGAAAACTAGAACACCAGAAAATGTATGTTCTTCAAAAATTAACAAAAGCCTACCAATTTCCTACAGCATTTCTTCAGCGTATTATGGTTAGATGTAAGAATGCGATTCGGAAAAAGACTTTATGGGAATTCATGTTTGTTGTTGCAGCAACTGGAGATAAACAGTAGACCTGATATTGCAAATATGCAGTAACCTAAAAACAAATAGGATTTTTTTTCCCTGCCATATGCCACCATCATTAATCCTGCTAAGTGGAGCTCTACTACAGCTTCAATATTATGTTTCCTACATTAGGAAGACATAAATTTTGAAAGCATCTAAACTCATCTAGCATAAAGTACAAAAGTCAGTATATACATTTTTTTTAAACACAACCGTGTAGAATCCAAACTTATGGTTGCATTTGAATTTGCTCAATTTTGTCCAGTTAAAGTAAGCCACACATAGTTTCTAACACAAATTCTTCCATTATAAATCTTTCAAACTCCAACTTCTTCAAGAACGTGATTAAATATCATATGAACTTTTGCAAAACACACTGCAAGTCTACAATCCTGTTGAAACAATAATTATAACTAGAAATTTGGTACCTGTGCTGTTTTAGACTAACATTAGCTGACATGGGAACAGAAGGGAAACTGCCAAAGCACAGAGCTCAATCTTTGTATTTGTTTTAAATACCTAACTGAGAATGGAAGCAGCTGAGATTATATTAGCATTTGCACCACTGTATTTCCACAAGGTTCATTACTCTAATTATACTATTAAAATACACTCATCTACATGTGTTAACATTTCAGTTCTCAGTATAAATTACAACTAATGATAAAACTAGAAATAAGCAGTGAATTTCTTACTGACATCTAAATCACCTGACTTAGCTGGGGTAGTTCATGAAACGCAAACTCTCCACATGCCATCCAGATGTATGGAAATGATGATAATTTGTCTTAATAAAAACTGACAGTGTAAGTAAAAATAAAAACTGACATTGAACATCTAGAATATGATTTGGCCATCACGGCCCATTGTACGTACACATTGAAGTTATTTATCTATTTACCTGCAAGCTAACTGTAATATAATCAAATCAGACAGAACAGAAAATGGCCAATTTAGACGTTTACATAAAGTCACTCACATGAAAACGTAAAAACTAGATTAAGGTACAAAAATAAGGACTGATTGAAAAGCTGATGTGCAGCAGTTTCATGCAATGAAAGATCTCTGAGAAGTTCTACAAGAACGTAAATACAGTATAAAATTCCTAGATTCAGAGGTCAGAGTAGACAAATCAGCTTGTTTGTTCGAGTTAAATTATTGTAGCTGCTCAATGCTAAACTGAACATGAACTTCTTTACCCAATACTGATATCACAGCACTGCTGTGGAGGCATTTACATTTATGCAAGAAGCCCAGAACCAGTTCCCAATCTTTGGTAACCACTCCTCAGCTTTTTAGCTTGAGTAATACTTCAAATTATGCTTATAAAACTTTTTAAAGGCTGAGATCAGACAGTTTGAATTCAGACACAAGAGTGAGGGAACGGTACATTCACTCCAGAGAGAATTTTTTCCCCATACATATGTTTTTGAAAGCCATGGCTACCTTTGAGACTTAAAAGGCTGGAAATGCAGAAGCAGAATAAATGGAGAGGCAGACAGCACATACCTCCTACTTGATCAAACAG
The DNA here is from genome assembly GCA_013398115.1 of Falcunculus frontatus. Lineage (NCBI taxonomy): Eukaryota > Metazoa > Chordata > Aves > Passeriformes > Falcunculus > Falcunculus frontatus. The sequence continues at coordinate 67,547 of VZRV01007025.1, read as the reverse complement.
AATATGATCTGAGAGGCACCTTGAAGGCAATATTATGGACTCTCAGTATAGACAATGGCCATTCAATATTACTTTAGTTTTCTTTGTACCCTGAGTAAAAGACTAAAATTTTTACAGCGACACCTGAGGTGATTTATAAACTCTAAAAAATGAAGGATACTTACACTAAAAATAAAAAAAAAAAAAAAGAAAAGAAAAAAAACGGAATAGAAAGAGCATTAAAAAAAGTCAAATTTCTAGATTTCTCGTAAGGGTAGTTAGGGTCTGTGTATGTTTTAACGCCCATCTTCATTTGAGATTTTTCTTTTTAACAAAATCTATTAAATTTGTCACTTAAACTGACAAAAATTTAGTCTCTTTTTTCTTCCATTCTTCTGAGACTTCCTAATATTTTAAGACATTTAGGATATGTAACAAAAACCACAGATTAAATATTTTTAGCTGCAGGTTTTAGATGTACAGTTAATCACGGATTTTGTGGCATATTTCAACAAGGAGGAAAAGCTGGCAGGGCTGTGCATACCTGTCTGCATCAAAGGAACATGTCTGATACTTATTAGTGGATGTTCATTGTGGGGTTTTCAGATGAATATCCAAATCCTTTTCAGTTCTGCTTTACTAAGTAGACCTCAGAGTAGTCTTGGGACTATGGGACTCTAACTTCCATACCATTATTCACAGAGATTTCTGATGTTATCTCATATATTCCTTGTGTCAATTGAATCTCTTTCCAAAGAGAGACATGTCAGGATTTCAGAAGAGCAGCTAGGGTATAGAGCTTGAGAAGACTTCAAAGACTCTTAAAAGTAGAAGAGGCAATATAATGGCAAATTATGCTATAATTACTGTTGAGCTTGCAGAGAACTTGGTGCATGCTCACTTAAACAATAACATAACATCCTGCATCAGCCAGGCTGCTCAAATCCAATCCTTAAGGGACTGTTTGCTCCTGTCTCTGAGCACCTAATAAGAAGGAAGGATTGGTGCTAGGGCAATTTTGCACAGATTTAGAATTTTCTTTCCTTTCATGCTTTCCTCTCATTCATTTCCTCTTTGTTCTACTCTTATTTAAACACTTTGCTACTCGCCTTCTCCTGTCCTTCGTTCCACTTTCATTTTCATGCCTCCTATTCTGCTCAGTACTGCATCTATGCCATTGCAAAAATGTGCCAGCAGGTTTGCAAAAAAAACTTTTATCCTTAAAAATGCACAGCCATAAGGTGGTGAATATGTATACCCTCCTCTCTTTTGATAAGGTGAACAAAATCTGTTAACAAAAGCATATGATCAAATAGGCCAATAAAGAACTGATACATTTCTAGAGGCAAAACCAGAAGGATAATAAGGAAATGTATCCATGGAATAAAGTTTCACCATGTCTTTACAAATCAACAGTACTTTTCCAAGAGAAATACAGATTTATTTTTTTTTTCTTCATTAATAAAAAAGTCTGTTTTACTGGGAACAGAAATAATTGACAGCATCTATATAGATGAGGCAGAGACCTTTACAGATTTTGTTCCAGATCAAAAGCTAGTACTCGAGAGATTCTTATTTTGAATCCTCAAAAGACCACAAAAAAGTCAAATATTTCTTCAATAGAAATAAAGAACATAGTTATGCAACACAATTTTTAGAGGTTTGAAGTGTTTCCTTGGGGAGGGATTTTTTGGTTTGGATTTTTTGGTGGGAGAATACAACTGCTTATAGCATAGGGGCAAAAAGGTAAATTGCATAATAAGTTTTTACAGTTTTTCAGGTTATTGATTTAATAACCATTGCCTATTGAGTAACATTTTCAAAAGCAAAAGAAAGGAACTACAAGAAAAGTAATTGAAAACACAGCATAACTGGAATTGAACAGCAAGCAAATATAAAACAACTATCGGACAACAGACTAATCTATATGACACATTAGATCTTTTCTTTCCGGACATCCCTCAAAGTCTTTACTCAGTCCTGTGTTTGGTTTTGTATAATTAGGTTCCTACTGAGCAGATTCCCTGCTCAAGTAAGTTAGTTGATTGTAGCAGGGAGAATTATTTTTTGCAGCCAGAGGAGGAACAAAGAGCAGCCACGAGCTACAGTGAGAAATAAGTAGGAAGCAGAAGATCCCTGCCATGCATCTGCCCTCCCTCTGAATCTATCAAAAGGAGAAACAAGCGTGTCTTACCTGCTCAAAAGAAGTGGGAAACCAGGAGGGGAAAAAAAAATTAACCAAACCCTCACCAACTGCACCAAACTTGAAGCTGGGTGTGCTCCTTTCTCTGCCCACACTGGAGGCAGCTGGAGAAAATGTTTGTCTTCACTGAAAGCATGCAGACAGGAAAGCACCAGCACAAGTGTTTAGAATCAATCCCAAGCAATGAACTCCTCTTTTGTTTCACACAGGCCATGGGTCAAATGTTTTTGAAATATTCTAGATCCTCCCCAACTCTGCTCCTCTTACACTTTCCAAACATGGAACCAAGTGTCTCCCCTCTTCAGCAGATTATTTCATGGATAGTTGAAAAAACTCAGCAATTACACATATCGTCCATTTCTCAATTAAGTGAGTTCTAGTATTATGAAGGAAAAGAGGATACATTTTAATATAAAAATTATTTCCCTTTTAACAGAATTTGCCTTTCTGGTATATCCTGATTTGAAACATCTATATTTAAAACTGGCTTTCCTGTAGTAAAACTTTATCATAAACCTTTGCACAACAGCTAGCATTCTCTTTAAAAAATTATGTATTTTATTTCTGTGTTTCTGGCTTTTTCATTTAAAATGGTCTCATTGTGTATAAACAGTTTAAGCTTTGCCTCAGACTTGACAACCACATTAACAGTCTGGAAGCAAAATTTACTTGAGTTAAAATTCTTATTCAAAATGTCAAAATACGTATTTTAACATCAGTTTTATTAAACAAGTATTCAGTAGGCAGCCGACATTCTTAAAATGGTCTTTTCCTTGGCCTTCACACTGTCTAAATCCCAGATAACTGTGTGAACATTTCAACCATTTCTAACTCCGTGGGATTTACTTCTGAGTTATGTTTGAAGTAATGTTCACTCATGCCCACACTGAATTTCAGATTATGAAGCAAAGAATTCATCACTTAACAGAAGCTTGCTCTTAATACTTGTAGTCCCCAGAAAAAGTAGCGTTAAAGTCGAAAAAAAATTACATTTTCTCATAATACACGTCAATATGACCATGAAAGAATTGGGTTTTAAGTACCAACCGCAAATAAAGCTCTTATACTGTGTTTAAAATCCCATGAAGATATTTGGTATAGAAGGAAAAATACCTAAAATACTCTGGCATTTCTGAAAATAGCATATTAATATTTGAGAGACACACTTATATAGCAAGTTAGTTTTGTTATTTTGTTAGTTTTTAATTATAAAACTGAAATTGCTACTGGGACAACAGATATGAGAACATAACAACCCCTTTTCATATGCAAAGATTACTTTAAAGATATATATTTGTTCCCCTGTTCCTTAAAGAGAGAAAATACAGTGTATACTTAGAATATGCAACACCAAAATAAAAACTGAATATACTGCTGAAGAATTATCATTTTTCAAGGTACTTAAAAATTTCAAATCCACCACTAATTAATACAAAAATTTAGCTTTCTTTCTGAGATTATCTTAAACACTAAACACTAAAACTCTACAACAGCAAAGGAAGCATTAGAGATTATGGATTCTGTCTATTAATAAAATCCCACACATTGTATTTTCTAATGTAAACTACTTTCTTTACACCTTTTTTTTTTTTATTGTAAACAATCAAACTTCAGGAGTTCCAGCCTGTAAAACAGGTTAATTTTCCCCCAAACCAGAATGTTTCAACTGGTTTTGCTACCTCATTTTAACCCCAACAGATGGGACAACATGAAATTTTGAAATCATGGCAATTGTTTTCTCCCCCACTCTGAACAAGCACAAGCGTAGGATGGCTCTGGTATAAACTTTCCTTTTATTTGGAAACTTGCGGCTTTAAAAAGTCAGCAAGGAAATGTTGCACAAATATCCACCAGAACTAAGGCAGAAGTTTATAAATTTTAGGAGTCCAAAAGGAAATGTCTTTATCCTTCAATTTCCCCTGAGATTACAACACACAATTCTAACTTCTTTTAAGCAGAGTCTTCGAACTATAGAGTCCATTCCAAGCCCAGAGTCAGTAAACTTGCATTTCTTCCTGTCTTAATCAGTGAGACTGCCTCTCGAAAAACAGACAATATTCTACAGAGGGCAAAGGCACACAACACAAAAATTAACACAAGCAAGTTAAAGCACAGCAAATTACAATGCAAATAAAATCCTACACGATACATTACCTTCCGCCTCGGGCACTGAAAGGCACTACATGGATTCCCAAAGGCCCGCCGTCATTGGAGACTTCGACGAGCTTTACCATATCACTGTGAGACAATGACGAATGAGGGAATATGAACATGTACCGTGAAGGAACCGAAAAACCCCACACAAACATACACAGAAAAACAAAACCATTCCAGAAACCAAGCCATGGTGATGAAAGCATTGTTGAACACTACGTACCTGAAGATTAATCTGATGGCATGAAAGGAGATCAATCATCAAAAATAGTTCAATTAATAGAACCAACAGAAATAAAAGAATTTTTTTTTTAACTTAGCTGGATACATAAAAATAGGTCTCACCATCATCACTGCAAGCATATTGCTTTATTTCTTTCTTGTTCTAAAGTTAAACTGACCATTGAGTAGAAATATCTTAAATGCCACACACGATTTTTCCTTAGAAGCCTAAAAGCTCATCATAGCACTAGCATGCTTTACTTTTTTATCTTAGAGCCAATGTTAAATTTTAACATTAGCTTTCCCATAACTACCTCATAATCAAATGTGAATTATTTAATTTTTAATTGGCTAAATCCTTCTAGTTTTAAAACACATTAATCTGTTTTACTGTAATTCCATTTCTTTTAATGGAAGATTCCTGCATCTCCTTACTAAGCAAAGTTTCCAAAGTAAGATTTAACTGTAACATTCAAAACCAACCAGACATCCCCTGAAGCAACCATGCATCTAGTTTTCAATTATAATTTTTGCTGTAGTGAGGAAAAAAGCAGAAGGAGAAAATACAGGTTCAGAAAGAGACATGCAAAAATTGTAGAAATAGATTTAGACCAAATCTATTAATGTGCTTGAAACATGGCCACATCTGGAAAGGTGGAATATAGCCCATGAACCATAAAGAGTTATAAATACACAAATGAGAAAATAATACACGAAGGCCCAACTTCACAGTAAAACTGGAAGTGAGAGATCTGAACAGAAGCCACGATCTAAATTTGTGGCTTATGCCTCTCTCTAGTATTACATACTTTTTCCATATTTCCTGGCACTACATATATATACACACAGATCTTTGAAAAGCTTGCTCCTCATAAGGGTACAAATAAAATTTAATCTCGAAATGGAGCAAAGAGCAAGACAAATGCCCTGTGATAGCAGTAAAAGATTTTCTACTTCTTTCAATAAGCTCTTGATCATATGGTGGCCCATCATGAAAGCTTGCAGCTCTTAATCTGGAGCGTGAGAATAACCAGACCACATACGGTTGGGAAGTCAACACAAATCCTGTGTTACTCTTTGTTTTATATTTCTTCTACATAACCTTTTTTAATATATTTTTAAGGTAGCCTTTACATTCGCTGTAATTGGTGCCTGAATTTTTACCTTCATTTTTAAACAACACGAAACACCAAAAACGTGTTATGCTTCAGACCTGGACCAATGTTTTAAGACTGAGATCAGTACAGCATTTCATACTGTTCCCTGTGCAGTTTCTGTATAGGCTGACTTCATTTCCTTCTCACTGTATATTAAGGCTAAGTTTTCATTAACTAGTGTGCAAAGAAGCTCACAGGATTCAATCAACTCCCCTGACCTCCAAAAGGAACTCTAAAGGACATCATTTGCTATTGGTAGCAAGTGTGATTCTGTGATTCTCTATGATCAACTTTTTTCTGACTCTGCTATTAGCTTAGAAGAAAATCAAGGGCTAAGAAAGAGAACAAGTGAAAATCTATGTGAACCACCTGGAACTGCATAAGTGGAAACACAGCATAAATTAAAAAAAAAAAAACACTTAGTTTCCGTATCCAGTGTACACCATTCAGATTGTTCTAGTGCTTGAGTCAGTCATTTTTCATTTGTTCAAAATGCACATTTACATCTTTGCACTCATTTTTCTTACACTTTTTCTTTAAAAAAGAAAAGTCATCTATTCCAAACTCAAATGTTAAATTCTGTAAAACAGAAAACAAGAGGAAATGATCACTTCCTAAGAGAGATTCTTTCAATCTGGCTTCCTGATTTCCTCAGAAGTTTGGGCCAACTGCTTCAAACAAACATGCAAAGAAGTATGAGATCAAAACAAAACAGAAATGAAGTAGAATATGATGAGAAGTCAATAAGTTACTTTAAAGCAACACCAGGAAGCATTAAATTTGACAGAAGTTCTGCAAATTCTATTTAGGAAACAGCATTTGGAATTTACAATGTAACAGATTTGTAAATGGAACCGAGTAAAACGCACGTTCTACTGCCTAATAGATGTCACCATGATCTTTACCTAACATCTGAACCCTCTGCACCTAATTCCTAATTTAATTCAAAAATAACATGAGCAGAAGATTTAATTTTATTTAAAATTTAAGTCAAGCAATTCAAAAGATTTAATTTAAGGCTAGAAGGGATATTTTCTCATTAATTCCATAGCAAGGTATGGATCAGTTCTTTTCAATGAAATGCAAAAGGTCAGGTTTGCTGTATCTTTTGATGACATAAAATATCATTTAGTGATTGTCTTTTTAAATTAGGTGGAGCTAACAAAACACCAGTTTTGATCCATTCACAAAGTATGAGGCTTTTGACCACACAACTTGTGACCCCCACACATCTTCCTAGAGACCATGAACTAGTGATTGGAATTAAGATTTTCCCCTTTGAAATTCTCGCCTGTTGATCTATTTGTACTAGCACTGACCCTATTCCTTCTGTCTAGTTTTCAAAGTTCCATCAAATAAGCATCTTCCTTGAGGCAGAAAATCTACTGTAGCATCAGCACTTATAAATGTCAAGTTTCCAATGCTCAACACAGGCATTTTAAACTGTTTAAAATCTATTTTAAAAAGGTCCATCGTTTAAAACCAAAATGACACACGACCTAAAAAATATTTCCCCACTTTCTTAAGAGCAGTATCACTCATATTGTTCTGAGTACTTTGCCAGTCTGTATTCAATCTTAAAACCTGTTAAAACAATATATTCAGCTAGTAACTTACTCCAGGGAAAAATTGGTAGCATTCTCCAAACCAGTGTCTGCATGTCCAACAGGCTCAACTCTGCTGTTGTCCTCCTCTGTTCGATCTTCATCCTAGATATTAAAAAAAAAAAAAAAATTATTTAAACCTGCATTTAATTTTATTAACTCATTTTAGTAATGAGATTTTACCATCCTCAGATTATTGGGGTTACCAGAAGTGCAGTGAAAATGTTATGCTTCCACAACTACAAAAATCTTTCCTCTTCTGTCTGAAACTGCTCTAAATTGGTTTTCGTCACTTTATGCATTTTTGCAATGGTATTTATAGTTTCACCCGTGTTATATCATAGTTTTATTACAGTTAAAAAAGCGATGCGACAGAAGCTATCACAGTCAGCATTTTTTTTAAATGTTGACAAGCAAAAGCACAAAATCAGCTGATGGTCAGCAGTGTCTGGGGAAACTCCTCCCAGGCTCTCCCTGGGCAGGTCACTGAGGGCTTGACTGAACACACAAGGCAGATCACTGAGGCTCATTTGCAAAGACTTAAAAACAGTATAAGAAAATCCAGCTTCTGTAATTCCATAAAGTACCAAGACCTCTTTAAACATTTTATCACGGCCTTTATTAATAGCATGCCAGAAAAGGCTGACATCAAAGAGTTACGTGAGGCTCTAATGCTAACCAATTGATTTCACTTTCCAAAAAGTACATACATTATTCACCAAACATATAACTTTAACGTCAAAGTTGTGAATGCTGTATTTTCAAATTTAGATCAGGGTAATTCAAGGACTTCCAGTAAGAAGATTTAAACCCATTCTTATATGCATGTTAATTATTAGAAGCTTATACTTTTAAATAACCATGTAATAAACAGAAAGTATTACAAAGTGTGAACAGTAGGTTTCAAACACAGACAGACTCTAGAGCCAGAGCCATCAGGTCAGCAAAATACTACGTGATAGCTTACTAGTTTAGCACACAGAGTCAGAGAACTTTAAATTAAAGAATTGAAGAGATGTTAAAGACAGGCAGAGACAGTTGGTAATGTCCAACTGACATTTCCACAGGGAATCTGCAAAAGCAGGAGGCTGGATGCATCAGGCTTCCATGGGCTGTGAATACGCCTTGTGCACCCTGCAAAACTGCATACTGTGTGAGGCCAAGCTACTTGGAAGATTGATGATCCTGTGTCTCGAGAGGTGTTAATATGCACCTCCTCGTGACCTCTCTCTTTTAAGCACAAGGTAAGTAATACATTTCAAAGGTTAACCAGCATCTTGAAGTTGCCTAGAACTGCATATTTACTGATTTCAGTTGAAGTTCTGTATGTACCACTGCATAAATTTTAAAATTAAATAAATATTCAAATCTCCATGACAATTCTAAAGTCACATGCAAAAAGGTTTATAAAGGAAAATCAGAACATTTGGAGTTGTTTCATACTGAGAAGAGGCATTCCACCTTGTTTCATACAGCATCTTGCAAATCACTGATGCCATGGGTTTCCTGTTTGAAGCTGGGGACACTGGTGGCTGTAGAAAACTATGTATTTTTATTGCACTGAAGCTTTTACTAGTCTAAACAGAACTCTTTTCATCAGAGCTGCTGGTGAAATGCAATTTTGAATCTCACTTATCACAAAAGGTCATCACAGATGAATGAAACTTTGTTAATACAATGGGTTTTGGCAATTTTTCACGTATGGTTTTTCCAAGCAAACATACAAGTATATATATGGAAGAAGAGATTGAAGTAACATCCTATCTATTTGTAGATATGCCTCTGCTAAAAATATAAATGTCTGGCTTTACGCTGTGTCATTTTAGCAGACATCTCTGCACATGCAACGTAAGCATCATTCATTTAGCAACACTTGGGTCCTACACTTCACCACTTTTTAGCCCCACAAGCTTTTCTCTTGACTACTTTAAGTCTGTAAACAAAACCCCCCTTGCCCCAGCCAGTGTTTGCAGCATTCCTTTGGGCATGCTCTTGACAGCCCCACCTTCAGTGCCCTCCTGGGACACAGCCCTCCGTGCAATACTTGAGCTAAATCCTTATACAAAACCTTCTTTCCACCCTTCCCAGCCCTGAGAGTATCTTTGATCTTGTTCCCACCACCTCCTCTCTGGTCAGACCTAGGCCTCTCCACTTGTTGGACATTGTGTTTCCTTTCTTTCTGTTCCACCTGGTGGTCCAGAGGTTTTTTCTACCAAGGAGAGGAGCATCCCTCTGCCTGACCTCAAGTGCAGCCAGGTCAAAGGAAACAGCCAACTTAGCTCCCTCCTACCTATATGCACCTTTCAATATTGGGGTATAACAAATCAGAAACTGCAAATCAAGAGCTATGGAAAACAGATGCTATCTGGCACCACCACATCTACATTTTGTGGCTTTTGTATCGAGAATCATAAACACAGCAAGTTTTGGAAGCACACTGACTGTCAGTTATCCAAGCAATTAAGAAACAGCAGCTCCCACACGCCTCTGTCTGGCTTTTCCTGGACAGCAGACAGATCTATATCAGAAACATGCATGTGCCCATAAATAGTTGCTTAGAGGAGGAATCATAATTCTAATGAAAGCACTACTGCCATAATCAACAGATGTATGATGTACCGTTTTAAAAATCTTTAATATTATAGTAATCAGACTCTATTTTCTTCTCAAAATAACACAGATTTTGATTTATACTGAAGTGAACAGAGAGAAAAATTGGACACCTGCAGAGAGATTTGACTTAAAATTCTGATTTACTATGAAAAGTAACTAACTAGCTATGAAAATCTTTGCATCAAGCAATTATTTCTTTATTTGGAAAGCAGTTTTCTTCTGAAAGGCAAATTTGACCTGGATGAGGTAAACAAGGAAAAGGACATTTAAAAGAGCAAGCAAGAAAGTTTCTGTGAACCCACATGGATATTACTGCAGATATTTCTCAGAAATAACTGATTTGAGCAAGCTCCCAAAATTGTAGGGTTTCTTTTCTCTGTATAAAAGCACTGATATCTGCTATATCAAAAGATACAGTTTTTAATGTACAGCTACTAAAGACACAGTATGGTTTTTTCCAAAATTGAAATAAGAGTAATTAAAAAATCATTTCATCTTTACAGCACTGTGGAAAATTTAAAGCACCTCTTCCAATCTACTTCTCTATATCTTGATATGCTCAGTGTAAAATTTCCCACTGTTCTAAAAATTTAAAAAAAAAAAAAAAATTCTAAGTTCTGTAATAAAATTATTGACTCAAAAACTGAAAAATTATCTTAACTGCTCAAAATGGACTACTAGTGCTAACAGTTCTACATATAAAAAGGTCCATTTCACAGTTCACCTGCACAGTGTTAATGAAATACATATGAAAAGTTGCCAATTGGGTTTTTATTTTTGAAGACAATCTCTCTATCACCACCTAGGATTACAAAATCTGCTGAGTTAAGAAATGTCAGCAGTACTCCTGCCAACAGAACCTTATCCAACATATATGAACCCGAACAGATCTTTTAATTACATTTTCTCAGAAAATTTCAGGATGAAATCTGCCTAGTGTCATTTCCAAAGCTCAAAACCAGCCATGGCCATGCTTTCCCTATCTTACTGGAAATTTTAACTTCCATTACCAAAATATCAGCTCCTGTCTCCGACTAATCCACAATGTCATCTTTAAAGAAGCACTCTCCCACTCATCTTTGCTGTTCAATAAACTTCTCATGAACCAAAACAGAAGTAGAAATTCACATTCCTTTCTCTTTTGACAATTTTCTACACAAAACTCAGCAGCAGCCAGGGAGTCTGAATATTAAATTCCTACATCTTTCATTTGCACAGCCTTTGTTTCTAGGGCCCTGATCTGAGAAAGTGAGGATCACGGTCTGCTTCAGGCAGACACAATGGGAAATGGGCTCTGAAGGCCTGTAGGGGTTATGTATAAACCTATCTTCTCTGAACACTTAATCCCATCTCGTAATTCAACAGCAACATCTCCATTCTACCAATAACTGGGAAGAAAAAAAATGGAAGTAAAGATGTTTGGTTTGGGTGGTTCGGTTGTTTTTTTTCAGTTCAGGGGGGTATAATAATTTATTTCATTATTGTTCAGAAAGTGGTATTTTAGTGATAATGGCTCTAAAAAGAGAGTAAACTCTGCTTTCAAATTACATGACAACTCCTTGGCAAGGTGTGTTTCACTGACCACCAGTACACCGATAATGTAAACAGTAAGTATCTTGTGCATTGAATTTCAGCTGGAAGAGTCTTCTAAGATCAAGTCCAACCATTAACCCAGCATTGTCAGTCTGCAGTATATGTGCTTCAAGATAAAAGAACTGATTTTGAAACCAGATTTAAATATGCTAAAATGTATCTGCACAAGGGCAGGACAGGCCCTGTCTGTCTGGGCCTCCTTTAAAGTTTTTGTGCATTTTCCCAACTCCTTAAGAAACTGGCAAGATGAGCCATAACGATTAGGAAAGCATTGATATGTCACTACTGCTGTAGTAATCATCTTTACAAAGTAACTTCTGTAAGTAATTTTTCCTAGGAATTTTTGCTTTTATCACACTCATCCAAAGGAAACATGATGTAAATACTGTTTGCATATTTTAATACGATGAAAGGATGACTTGCATGGGCATAAAGCTGTTTACCTGCTGAGCTGGCAGTATGCAAGAAGACAGACTTTTCTGGAAGTCTTGCAGTGCCCAGACTCCAATAAAATGAAAAGCAAAGAGAGTAGTTTTTTTCTTGGTATTTTGCAATTCCTCCTATTTCCTCCTTCAAGAATGTGACTGATTTAAACTTTAGATATTATTGAGCTGATATAATACGGATATGATGTGATAACACTGTTTCTGTATCTTGTATTAATACCATATATGAGTATGGTATTCAGTCAGCTCAGTCCCTCGGTAATGGCTGTGTGGCCTGAGACCCAGCTGGAGACAGCACTGCCTCAGTGAGCATCACAAGTAAGAGTCACTCTCCCATGGAGCATCAGACACTGGGCTGTTTTCTAGCACCTAATTTTTTAAAATTTTAGCACAGTGAGTGCTAAATAAGTCCTGTAAATACCAAACTGAAAGGATCAGTATCTAACATCCAACAGGTGCTTTAGTGTTTGCTGTAGAAAACGACAGATTATCAATAATGACAAGCTCCTGACAATAATTTTTTCCTCAGCCAAGACACAAATAAAATAAGCTTATGCTATTAAAATAAGCCCTTCCCTTCATACTTCCCCTTTTAGTCTCTTGTACTTCTCTGTAATGATTATGGAAGAGGAGACATATTCACTATTAGTCTCCTGGCAGCTGTGCTTCATAAATGTTTGTTTGGCTCTTGCAACATAAAGTAGGTTCTCTCTCTCTCTGTGTGATCAGACTTGATAGGAAACAGCTCCTAAGGGACCTATTTTCCTGTGTCTTAACTAGCACAAATACACCAGCATCAGGCTTTTGTGCTAATGTTCTCACTTTTTGATTAACCGGCCAAATCTCCAGAGAATGGCAATTTTCAATCAAATCTGAAGAGCAGTTACAAAGACAAGATGGGGAAAACCCAAAAAATATTGAATAAAAAAATAGGCTATGTTCCCTCTTGAACATACATATATATGCACAAATAATTAGGTGAGAGCTTTGTGTAATTCACAACAGCCCTCACAACAGTACTTGGTGCACTGCTGTTATCAGTAATCCAAGGAGAAAGAAAACTTACATTAAGTCATCATTCACTTAAACACAAAAACATGCAAAAAATTATTTAATCTTTTATATAGATATACACATATACAAGTTAATATTCTCTTTACATCTCAATAATCTCCATATTATTCACATCCTTCTGCAGGATGGTCACCCTGCAATTGGAATGACAATATTCACATAGTTTTTCTATGCCTCACTACTCTAAAATGAAATTTGCCTTGCTCAGTCAAATCAGTGAATAGATATCATATAGACACAGAGGAGTGCAGAATGGAAGGGATTTCTCAGGTCTCTGATGAATATCAAATTCATTCCCCGCTATCACAGGCAATCATCTCTTACGTCCCATTTATTAAACTGATCAAGCTGAGCCTTAAACCTGGTTGGCTTCATGACGGCACTATTTCTGTTGTGAAGTGCCTTAAAAGGAAATGTTTTTACAGATTGAAAGAGAGATGAATTTGATTTCCTATTGTCCAAAAGGCAGAACACCAGAGACCCAATGAATATAATTTGATACAACCTTCCTCTGGCAAACCTATGTGACAATTCATTCAATTTTGAACAACTAGCACTTTTTTCCTTCATAATGACTCTTCTTAAAACATGTGTTAATAACCTTGCAATACTAATAACAGCTGAACAAGTCCTATGATATCCCAGTTATTTTGCAGTGTGTACCAGTTTAGAGCTTCACCGAAGTCAGTGGTCTTTAGGAGCTCAACAGCCTGTGATGTATCACTGAAATGACACACATATGTTGTGTAATGATTTGGTGGCACGCACCTCTACCACACAGCAAGCCAGGCTGGTGGCAGGAGCACAACACAAATACTGCTTGGCCATGTAGCAGAGGTTCCACCAAAAAAGATTTTTACTAGATTATGCTACAGTTAATTCTTTTTACAGTAGGCACTGCAGAGTGCACCAAAATGTACGAGGGCCTTTTAAGAGCTTTAGTAGGTTAGGCAAAAGGATTTCCTGCTAATGAATTTAACTTGAGGCATTTTGCTGCTTCAGATTTTTCACAGCAAAGAAAATCTTGGGCATGTCCTTACAGTGGTAGCTTATCAACAAACAGCAAGAAATGCATTAAAAGTCAAGGGGGTTTTTTGTTGTTGATCGAACATGCTTCTTAATTAATACCTCTGAATAGTCTATGCCTACCAGCAGAGAAAAGAATATTGAGGAGAAGGGAAAAAATTATAAGCCAAAAATCGCAAACATTCACGCAACTTGGCAACCCCATACAAGGAAAACAGCACAAAACGGGATCTGACAGAGAAAAAGCCCACAGTAATGTCTAAAGCACCACCGATTCTCAAGCATTTCACAGCGTGTTTGTAATGGTATTTCACAGACTGTATTTGCTGTTTGATTGAAAACTACAGCATTTGTTTTTCCCGTAACTGAGGTCATCCCACTCTGGATTGCTTCCATGACTTCAGGACCACTGACAGTCCAGGGTGGGAGGCAGAGGGAGGAGATGTGCTGCAAAGAGATAGCTACCAGAACAAATCCATACATCTAGGTTCCTGTACAGATGGCAAATATCAAATGGATAACAAAAATATGTAGCTGTTCCCACCAGATCATAATTAAGAGACATTTCAAAGAAGACTCAAGTATTACTGGAGCACAAAACTATTTTTGTGGTCATTTTGCAACAGCTCTAAGACCACATATAATATGCATCACTATAACACTCTTAGTACATTACAAAATAATATAATGATGACAAAATAGTGCCCTAAGTTTCTGTTCACTGACACACGGGTAAAGTGTTGCCAAATTTAACTTTAAAAAATACCTTGAAAAATATTTACTATATTAAAGAGAGACTTAAGATGAAGACAATATTGGGTCCTTTCTAATTTCCCACACTGACTTGCTATATGATAGTGGCAAAAATCATTCAAAAGTGCATTTTCCTATTAACATGTTGGGGATAATACTACATGTTTGCAAAAGCAAATATAAGACTCTTGGATCTGACACTTTGAAAAGCAGAAATATTAAAATGGATCTCAAATGTCTCAGCAGCAGCTTAGGATGCTAAGCCACAAAACACTTCTTGCTCAAAGATTCCAAATGAGCTTCATCTCTTCCTTTTCTTAGCACTTAGTAAAACCTGCAGTGCATAACCTATTTTTTAAACATTTTATGATATGCCAAGTATATGAAGAACTACAAAATTCAAGGCATTCCATCACATAATGAATTTGTCAAACAGTTCACTTTTAGAGCAACCTATAAGTAAAACCAAACACAGAGAACAGGAATAGCCAGAAAATATGTGGCAGGACCAGACAAGGCTTCCCAGCACTTATAATGCTGCCTGCTGGGGAGCCCAGTAAAATTAATCCTTAAACCCAAATGCAATGATAAAATCAACCAAAAGATTAGATGCAACAATAAAGCACTAACCTCTCATGTGCTATATATTTGAAATATATAAAGCATGGATTGTCATACTTTTAGTATTAAGTGAAACATCAAAAGAGCTTTCTGAAGATCTGATCAATAACAAATTATAGACGTGTCCATCATATTACAAAGAGAAGTAACTCTCTCATAGACCAATGTACAACTATACCAAATTATCTCAAATTGATTGTTGCCTTAAAAATGGGTTCATTTTGTGTAACTGCTTAGTTACACTCCTTATCCTGCTTTCTGTTTTTCCTCAGGATTCAAAACATATCTGTTTCACAGGTGTAAGTCTGTTCTTTGTTTGTTTGTTTTAAATAAGGCTTATCTACAGAATATTTCCATGTTCAAATCTCTGAAATTTTATACTGTTCCCATATGATTCACAGGCTGACATACAGACCACCAAGATCTGCCAGTGTTAAACAAATATTAGGGTTCATATTAAATACAGATTCAAAGTCTTACTTTGATGTCAGAATCATGGGACATCTCTTTAAAGGAAATAGTTATCAGCTTTACTTGAAACAAGGCTACAATTATAGGTCAACGTATAATCAAATTCCCCTGCAAAGTTTAGCCCAAAGGCCAGGCCTGGTTATCATCTTCCTTGCAAAATGCAGGAATTACCTCAATTACAGAGACATCCCCACATGGTGAACCAACGTAAGTGTAGCACTTGGCATGTAACAAACACACTCTGGTTGATGTCTTCATATACTACTTATTTTCCCTTTCACTGTGGTAACTGATACATACACTGCTCCTATACACCACCCCTTGCTAACTCATGTAATACGTGCACACAGAAAGAAAACTGCCCCTACTTTGGTAGAAGGTGCTTCACTTGAATTTTTTCACAACAGGAGCGATTTTTACAAAATGAAGTTTAATTTTCCTTTAGAACTTGAGTTCTCCCTACTCCACAATGCCAGAGAATACAGTTCTGGGATTTCAGGACTAGCAACATTCATTTGATATGGAGAAGTTTATGTTTATGGAACTTAAAAAACCCCACAAATACTCTTAACATGGATTGCTACTATAGCATCCAGGAAATAAATATATGCACATATATATATAGAGAGAGAGAGAGAGACAGATTATATAGATATAGATATAGATATGCTTCTAAATAGACATATGTATTTAGAAGGCCACAACAACAAAGACATTATTTTGTTCTTAAGGTAGGAAAAAAACATATTACCTGGCAGTGGTACAACTACATTGTGTTTGGGGGTTTTTTTGAGTAGTCTAAAGTAGGTCAAGTTAGGCACATCCATTAGTTCTCCTATAAATAGATCCACACTGAATTCACCTGCTTGTAACTAATGTAGAGCAACAGAATTTTAAATACTTTTCCCTTTAATCTGACAAGTTAGTTTATTCTGTATATAGACACCAGGAAAAAAAAAAGTCATTAAGTCCTGCGTGATTTTTAAAAGCCAAAAAAAAAATGACAATGGAAACATGAAATTGGGACACACTTTCCCTGCAGAAAACCAAGTGTACATGCCTCCACCTCTAAGTTTAGAGATCTGAAAGACTTCTGCAGAGATGTATTATAGATAAGTCACATAGTTTCCCCTTGATATCAAGACAAAGGAAGGAGACAATTCTGTATTAATCACTTCACATTTTCCCTGTAACACTCCCGAATATATTATTATTCACCTCACCTTTTCAAAGACCGTGATTTCCATCCTTCTGAGGATTTTTTTTTAAGATACAAAAAGCATTTCTTATTTAGCAACTTGAATTTGTCATTAGGCAATTTTCAAACAGGTCTCACAGCTCTTTTATTCTTATTCATTTCTTTTTTTCTTTTTAATCTGAAATGGTCCCTTGTTGCTTGATTTGCAGATCTGTATCAGCATGCAAGGATTTCACTAGCTTCAGCCAAGTACAGAACAGTTCAATCCCCTGGAGCACTGAACATAAGAGTCAATTTAGAAGCAAGGTAAAAGTATAGCACTCTGCTCCCCGTCACACAAAACATCATATTACTCACATAGGCATCTTAATAACAAAATTCTGTTCCGGATATTTTTCTCAGCATGGCTCAGGACTGTTCAGAAATTACATCAGAAAGCTCACCGAAGACTTGGCTTTTTAAAAATTTGATTAAAATATCTGTTTTCCAGTAAGGCAAAAGTCTGTACATTGGTGTACATTCTTTGAGTTCTGTCTCATTTAGAAAATGCAACTTTCAAAGGTTTTGTTTTTGTATTACTAACAATCTCCCTGTTAATTTCACCCAAAGAACCATAAAAATAGTGGGATGGTTTTGTTTGAAATGGTCCTTAAAGTTCATTTAGTTAAGATCCCCTGCATGGGCAGGAACACCTTTCATTAGACCAGGTTGCTCAGAGCCCCATCCAGCCTGGCCTTGAACACTTCCAGGGATGGGGCATCCACTTCTCTGGGCAACCTGTTCCAGTGCCTCACCACTCTGACAGTAAAGAATTACCTTCTAATATCTAACCTAACATCTTTCAGTTTGAAACAATTCCCCCTTGTCCTATACTACCTGCCTTTGCAAAAAGTCCCTCGCCAGCTTTCCTGTGAGCCTCCCTGAAGTACGAGAAGGTGCTATAAGGTTTCCCCAGAGCCTGCTCTTCCCCACGGTGAACACCCCAAACTCTCTCAGCCTGTCTTCATAGCAGAAGTGCTCCAGCTCTCTGGTCATCCTCATGGTGTCCTCTGGACTCACCTCTGATCAGGTCTGTATCTTTCTTATGATGGGGGTCCCCAGAGCTGATGCAGCACCCCAGGTGAGATCTCACCACAGCAGAGAAGAGGGGCAGAATCGCTTCCCTCCCACTGCTGCCCACGGTGCTTTGGATGCAGCCCAGGACACTTCTGGGCTGCAAGTGAGCATTTTCAGGTCACATCCAGCTCCTCCTCAACCAACAGCCCCAAGTCCTTCTCCTCAGGGCTGCTCTCAAACCATTCTTCACCCAGCCTGCGCTTTGTGCTTGGGATTGCCCCAATCCAGGTTCAGGATCCTGCACTTGGCCTTTCTGAACTTCATGAGATTTTCATGTGCCCACCTCTCCAGCCAGTCCAGGTCGCTCTGGATGGCATCCCTTCCCTCCAGCACGTAGACCACACCACACAGCTTGGTCATCAGCAAACCTAACAAGGGTGCCCTCAGTTCCACTGATATTATAATATTTGATCATCTTGCTTAAAGAAAAATCCATGAGTTTCCTCTCATTTAGACAGTGACATATCTCCACTTCTCATTTGCTAGGATTTGCTAATATATAGCTTTAGTTTATGACTTTTTAAATTTATATTCATACTGATGAAAAGTAAAAACACCTATAGATCAGTTTCAAAAGTTCTTTTGTGTTACACATCACGTAGATGGACAAAGACACCTGAGCTAAAGGAGCCCCAACTTATTTTAACATTAAGTCTTACTGTTTCCGGCCTTCCTTCCCTAAAAGAACAAAATCAGGCAAGGTTCTGGCCCCAAGTCCCAGAGAAGAAAGACCCAGAAGGGAGCCTCAGCACTGTGATGGTGATGCAGGACACCTGGCCCTGATGCAGAGGGACAAGGCACCCAAGCCTGCTTCCAGCTCCTGTGAAATTTTGAGTGATGAGATTTCACCATGTTGCAGTTTTATCTTTTACTTCTCTTTTGCTGAATTGAACAGTTGCATTCCCCTTTTTTTTCCACCTCATTCCACTGAGAAACTCCACTAAAATTGCTTCAATTGAGTTTCCCTGTTACGCTGTAGAATTTTCTTTTTTGGTCTTTTGCACAACATGGATTTTACCTTAGGCACCAAACAAATTCACCATTTTAATAACAGAAAATGCTATAGCATTTTTCATCGTTCTTTGCTCAATTTGTTTTGTTGAAACCAACATGAAAAACAATTTCAAACTTCTCAGTAAATGCTTCATTTACAAATGCTCCATTCCAAGTGCCTACAGGGTTACAATCTGGTCTACGACAATTTTATTCATTTTTTAATCAAAAGCATTCAATCAAATTTAAAATAAATACTATTCAGTACTTCTGTAGTGCCCTCCAGCACAGTATGGCAAAAGCACTTCATGGACAATAATGACTTTAGCTTCACTGCACCCTCAGGAAGAAGATTAGAGGTTATTCTCCAAATAATTTATTTGAGGAAACTGAGGCACCAAAGATATCTTTCCCTGTTTTTGAGGTTCATCTCCAGCCTTAAATGCTTTCAGTTTTGGGTGATGTCTCTGAGATAGGCAGAGTCTTACTTTGAGAAAAATGTAAAATATTCACATGCATTCCTGAACTCAACCAAAAAGGCAGCAGACAGCACCACAGGCCACATCACCTCTTGGCAGATGGTTGCTGGAGAAAGGCTGGGAAAATCACTGACTCCCTTGGAGCAGTTTGGTCCTGGGCCTGCACCAGCACATGTGCAATGCTCACTGCCATGCAAAGCTCTTATACAACATGTGATGAAATATGGTCAACAGCCAGTCTTCATCATCACCATCTCACTAAGCTACCCAGAGACCACCAAAGACAACCTCTTTGTCTAAAATGTACCAAGGAACAAAGTACAGGACATCACACAACTGTTACAACCACAGCTCCAGAGGCACTCTGCAAACTGTTACAAAAGGGAGGGCATTTCAAGAAATAACTCATTTAGTGCCATTTGTTGCAGCAGAAGAGATCCCAATTCCTCTATGAAATTAATTCTTTTCAAACTTGTTCTCAGAGACCTTATTTCTATTTGTGATACTTTCCCTTCCTTTTCCACACCAAGTCAGAGGAGTTTGGAGTGAATTCAGCATGTCTGATGGTGGTAAAGTATTTCCAAGCAATTGTATTTCCATCCTGCAGCCCGTAACAACACCTCAGCCTGGCATTTCATTATCCTGCAAGGCCAGCACAAACCACAGATGTGGGTTGTTGAAAGCAGCAGTCTCCTCTTTTCCCCTCCCTAGATGGTCATGTCTGGCCCTGGATTCCTCTGTCCACCTTCTCCTTTCAGTCTATTCAAGCATTTGTATCATTATACAAAAGATCTAAATTAAAATTAATG
Organism: Falcunculus frontatus; assembly: GCA_013398115.1. Classification (NCBI taxonomy): domain Eukaryota; kingdom Metazoa; phylum Chordata; class Aves; order Passeriformes; genus Falcunculus; species Falcunculus frontatus. Next base: position 47,036 of record VZRV01007025.1, on the reverse strand, counting down.
TTTAATAAAAACAATTTTAATTGGATACATTTCCCAGGCTGGTCCAGTTCAGTCTAATTAACAGCCTCATAAAAGCTTAGGGAGGCACTAGGGAGGAAGCAAAGCATGGCCAAGACTGCTTCTTTCAGCAGCAGAGATGACTGAAAATGTCTCTACTGCTGTGGCCTCAGACTGTTATTTGAAAGGATGCTGCTCATCTGCAGTCTCAGAAACAGCTCAAGGCACTCATTTCAGCATTCAGTAACTTGCACTCTGTCCATCTCTCTTTTAATATCATCCCTCTTTTATTACCTCCTTCAAAATCCTACCTATTTTCAACTAATCTAAATAATTGTGTCTTGCTCACTGAAGTTGCTAGATCAGCAACTCCCCCTCTCTCAAAATGAGCAGGCTTTCCAGGAATAAATCCCTCTTGCCCTTGCACACCACTGACCTATTTTCCGTAATTTTTTTTTCCCTGACAGTTTCTAATCTACAACAGAACTTCATTTGTCACCGCATAAGCAGTTACTAAACAACTTCATACGAATTACTCAAATTCCACCATCTTCCTTAGAGGAAACAAAATTAAGACAGAGGCACAACTATGCTTTTAAATGCTATTTCTTGAACGCATTATAAGTTAAGATGCATAAACAGAAGGGGAAAAAAACACGTCTTGTGGTTGAATTCCTCTTCATCCATCCCACTCCCAAAAAAGATGAAAACAAAGAAGTCATAACACATTAGAGAAGCATGTACCCAAGTGCTTCTCATCAGAGTCATAGCACTTTATGCATAGATGTCTGCATAAACACTCTTTTAAGGTAAACAATAGCACTTGAGGGAGCAAAATTCAGTAAGGAACCAGAACAACTTTTGTTGATTAGAATTGAAAAGCACAGACAGTGTTAAACCCCACATTTAAACATTCTGATTTTGACACAAGGTTTTCTTAGTTGACACTTAATCAGTTACAAACTAGCTAAAGCCAGGTTGAAGGTTTCAAAATGTACAGGAACTTGCTGTCAATTTCCCTTAAATCGTATTTGAATCCCAGATGAGCCAATCAGTGAAGCTAGCCCAGTCTAAGACCTCCTTGAAAAAATGTTTATTTTGCTTTAACTCTTCACACCTATTTTCTGAACCTGGAAAACAAAATACTTCTAGGAAACCAGATGGAAGCAAGCCCTTTTACATTCCCACTCTGAAGCTTTTCTCTTCAAACTATGAAAAGAAAGCTTGAAGAAACCTGAAGAACAAGAAAATGCTGGGATTTCAGTATGAAGTGACTTTAGAAATCAAGCTGCACTGAGAGCTTCTTTCTCTACATACTTGGGCAAGATCTTTGGCCACTTCCACCTTCCAGTGTCACAGAATACATCAAGTTTCAGACCATTTAGATGGGCTTGTCCAGCACCCTGCTATGGCCAGCTCTGGCTCTTGCAGAGGGCAGTGCAAGGACAATACCGACCCACGAATGCTGACTAGATGGGAAATAGAAAATTATCTGCTTTATCATTACAGAACTAGAAGAGTGAACCAGAGAGTGAACCTTTGAAACAAGGTAAAGGCCGCTATATGTTATATTAAAACTGATTTATGATAAAGGCAAAACCAATTTAGAAAAAAAATCAGAAAATTCTGTGACAAAGGCTCAAAGGCTCCTCATTGAAATTAACAAAGTTCATGGTGTTCTCATGAGATTATATGATTTGAAGAAAAAATGGGGAGAAACAAAACAGATTAGTTCAAAACCTATGAATTTTCATTTAATATAACCAGCAGATTACACACTCTTTTCTTTTTTGCGGTCTATTCTCAGCTATTTATAGGCTCAGAATGATTCCTTAGTATTAATACTTAGAATCTTTTTGCAGTTTGATTAAAACAAAAACAAACAACAAAAATATCTTGCACACATGTATTCTAAACAGTGGAAGAGTAAGTTAAAAACAAAGGGATTAAATTTGCCAGTGAAATACAACTTAGGTTTAAAATAATCTTTTAAAACATGATCAATGAGTTTTGTAAGACTTCACTGTATTACACTGGTGGACTGAGAATCCTGGTGACTGAGAAAATTGAAACATGAAGAAATGCAAGATAAAGAATTCTGAAAAATGAAATCTAGCCTAAGCTTCAGAGGGAAGAATCTTGGAAAAACTAGCACCTCTCAAAAAAAAAAAAAAAACCCAAACCAACAAACCGCCAAAAACCCCAGCAAAAATTAACATACATTAAATAATTACTCCGTGATAATATTAAGGTATATTTAATATTTCTAGTTTTAACTGCAGCGTGAAATAATTTTGCAGCGAATTTAGCTCTAAATGTAAGTTCAAATAGCAATTCCAAGTCTTTTGCCCTCTTGGGGTAATATGGATGAATATTAATGTAATAAGTACTTATTTATACTGCAGATGAATAAAACAAAAGAAAATGGGCAACAGTATAACATCAAATATTAATGAAGAAAATTAGTCAAAAAGCATAAGTAGCAGTGAGAACAACAGATTACTGGAAAGATGACATTACTCCTCTGTCTTATTTACCAGCACCTCAACAACACTGGAGAGAGCAGATGTGGAGCGGGGCAATGATACAATATAAAGGCAGTTAATGCACAGTCTCAATGTATGGAAAAGAATTATATTACATTTGTTTTAAACTAATTCCTGGTCTACCTAATCTACACATAGCACAGAGTTTGAAAAGCCTGAAGTGGAGCAGACAACTGCCTCTCCACTTGTATGTTTCTTTGGACATGACTGGGAAATATTTCTCTTTATGGTGGAAAAACAATGTAGGAAGAAATAATTTAGAAACCCAGTACATTTCCAGAAGGTAAAGTGTGCAACCTGTGGATGTGGAGTGGAGCAGAGATACCAACACTCATCCACAGTTAGCCTGGCCATACAAGAAGGACAGACAGACGACTTCTGCTGACTTGTACCAAGGATGAAGGAACCTCTCTCCGGCTTTATGGGAAAACAACTACATTTTCCCACTCACCACAGACTACTACGAACATCAGACAGAGCGAGGCACAGATGCACACACAAGAACCGTCCGTCCAGTGGTGAACACGCTGAAGCAAACACAGTTAAACACTGGAAAGTTAGAAGCTTTTTGTCTATGCAGGTCAAGTAATCTAAATAGTAGCTGAGTACTAGGGAGTTTCCTGTCAAAAAGAGGTAGTAAAGAAGAAATGATGTATTTATAAACCTGCTTTTTCCTATATGAAAATCCTATAAGAAATACACAAATACTGAGCTGTTGTATTCTGACACAGGTAACTAAGAAGGATTAAATGCTGGATAGGGAAGAAGATAAGAACAGAACTTCCATGTGGTACAAATCCATGTAGCTGGAAGAAAGAAGGTAAAATGAGGCTAAATATCAGGAAAAAAATCCTTAATGGGGTGATATATCAGATTTCGAAAGTCTCCCAAGGGAAGAAGTAGAATCCCCACTGCTCAACACATGTAAAAGCAGCATGGACAAAGAACTACAAGACAGGCTACAGGGAAAAACTCAATCCATAGCAAGAGGATGGCTCAGATGACCTAATAATATAACAGGATTTAAAATGAGTAGATAATTCTATTATCATTAACCACATTCACAGTAGTACAAGCTAAAACACTGTTGCTATGGCAATCAATCCTTATGCATCGTTGCAGAAAATGACTGAGATACAAGGGATGGAAATGAATTGAACCAGCCCTTCCTATTCTCAATTAATTCAACGTACCAGTCAGCTGGGAAACTACCTAAGACAAAAGTTTACACCAAGCTTCCCACAAGCCTTTTAAAATATACAGTAAAGTACAGCTGAGTGTCTGGCATTCAAATATAGGTTATCCTTAGATTTACGCAGTTAGTTAAAATTCAAGGTAAGAGCAAGGCTCCAGTTCAGAGGGGATGCTGCTGGAAAGAGATGGATTGCTCTCATCATTGCATTTGGAATACTTAATACTACTTGAATTCTCTCAGCCCAAAGTAAACTGACACTACAGAAAGACCAATGCATGCATGGTTTTGTTCTCATGGTATTACAGCTCCATCTCATGAGAATATGAGACAACTGGCTTTACATGTAAAATGCAAGAAAAAAAGACAGCAGAGGTGACAGGCACTTTCTAACAAACCATAGCATCCTACTTCTTATTCTAAATTTATACTCACAACTGAAAACATGAATTTTTAAGAGTCAAGCCCCAGGATAACAAACGATCAGCAGTCCCTTGATTACATATTATCAACTCTAAATCAACTCCAAGTTATTACAGAGTAGCAAAAACATGCACATCTCTCAGTACACTGGAAAAAGGATACCAGTTTGCTCCCTCAGCTTTTCTCTTTACTTGCAGTAACAGAACATTTGTCAGGAAATCAGGAATTTAAACTTGGTAGTAATAAAATCCTTAGAGCTGGGGAAAATACTGGAATTCAAATTTTGAAAAATGTTATTTTAAACATTCCTGGTACCACTCAAATACAGTTTGAATCTCTACTGGTAAATGTGGAAAATACCACTACATTTTTAATGACAACTGATAACTTAAAATAAGCACTAACAGTCCTCTTCCTCTGAAACAAAAAAAAAAAAGTTTACAGCAAGACACAACGAGAATTGAGTGGGAATGAAAGCTCAAATACCTAGAAGAAAAACTACCATGTCCTTCCGGTTTCACAACACAGTAAAAGGTGGTTACAGTGTTTTTAGGAAAAACTAGAAGCATATGCAGACAGAGGAGAAGACATCTTATTCTGCTCCTTGGAAATTCACAGCAAGGCTTCCTTTCAAAAAAAGTTTCTCAAGTGAACAAAGTATTACTTTTTTGGTCCTTTGATAATCTACAGCATTGTTAATAATGCAAAGCAGCCCACACAAAGAGAGGGGGCACTATAGGTTATAGGAGCCACATATTCAAAAAGGAACATGTTTTTACCTGCTAGCGCTGGTATTTTAATGTAATCCTTACTCAGTGTTTTGTGCAGCATTACACAAAACACTCATTAGAAACCAAGGGGGGAAAAAGATCAAAAGGGAAGCAAGTCCATATTTTGGTTTGAAAATCAACTCTGAGCAAGCAAGTACACCAGGAGGTAAATACAAACTCTAAAATCCTCAGTTACAAACATTTGAAAGAGGCTAAAAAGAAACTAGCAAGCTTTTAAAAAGCTGCTAAATTTGACCTTAAGGAATGTATTATATTTTAAGTGAGAAGCAAAATACGTAAGTCAAGAAAAAGATCACAGCAGCAGTGAAGTTTTCAATACTCACAAATGCATACAGAAGCAAAACACTTGATAGATGTGCTATACAGTTACCCTTGTACAATAAAAATTTATTTACACAATGCAATTTTTTGTAAAAAAATTTTCAGGGATAAGCAGAGAAAATTATTCAAGTACTATCAGAACATTCTTGAAAGGCTAGAACATGCCTGAATTCGTAAGACATTTATTCAATTGATGAAGATACATCATTTTTATTAAAAACAGCCCGTAACACACTGCATGTATATTTTGTTTCTATTTTAATGTATTTCATTAGTATTTTTCTTGGAATTTAAACAAAAACCTTCCCGCTTGTGTGAGCTTCAAGTCATTAGTGCCAAAACTTCAGCCAATGTTTCATGAGAAAATTACTGAATTATGTCTGTTTATGATTATAACACAGATTTCTCAAGAAAATTATTCCCTCCTGGGCATTAAAAACTAAATGAGTATGAAAGACTAGAATGTGTTGAATGTGATCAAGCTAGCTTTTCCCGCCAAAATGCTTCAATTTAATCCAAAACTAATTTTTTAAAACTTAAACAAAGTCTAATAAGTTATTTCACTTCCAAAAATGACGTGCATTTACTAGGAGACTCAATATAAAGAGATCATTAAAAAAAATCAAAACGTGAAGGCCAAGAATTTTATTATGCAACTGCTGTAAATAATTTCTTTTTTTATATATATATAAGTTCATGGATGACTCAAAAAGAGCATGTGTGAGAAAGAGAAAGCAATCCCAGTGCAACTGAGAAATTAAACTGAAAAATTAAAGCGAGGAGCCAAAAAACAGACACACAGATGGTGAAAACTGGCAAAAATTAAACGTAAAAATCATGCTCTTAAGTACCAACAGATGCAGTGACTTTAAAATATTACTCCTTGAGGATACACAAAGACAATAATCCCAGATTGTGATTCCTGGGCCAGTCTACTGCTGTGCTAGAGCCCCAAAGTACACTGTACTGTATGGAGAAAAAATGATGTGTCAGAGACGGTGATATCTGCTCTGCCAGTCTACTAAAACAGAAGGGAAGCAAGTTAAACTATCCCACACTGTGAAATTAATGTCTTCGGGGGAAAAAAAAAATAACTTTGCCACTGAGATTAGAGAGGTGACTTGCAGAATCCATTTACAGATTTATAATACTACAGAACTGAGCATGAACTAGCTATTTGAGCATTTCTGAAACACTCCTTCTTGAAATGATATTCAAGCTTCTTGCTCCAGATGCAAGGAGGACCAGGCTTCCCAGGTGCCGTGTTGTTAAACATTGCCACACTAATAGCTTTGCTGACCCCCAATCTTATTTAGGGTCTCCTAGATTTTAATCACCACAATTACCTAAAAGCTATCCCAGTTTAAACTACTGGTATCAAAACAGGGAAAGAAAAATAATCCAGGATTTGAAAATCGAGAAACTGATGTGTAAAACCCCTATGCTTGAAGTTCAGCCTTTCCTAAAAGATCTTCTTAGAATCTAAACTTGAATAATTATTAGTATTACTTTAAAAACACATTACATAAAACCAATTTTCCAGATTGTTAAATGAATTCATTTGATGCTGGTCTGAACAAACCCAGCATCCTATGTCATCACTGTCATTTCAGGCTAGCTGTAGACATAACTACAAAGACCACTGCTTTATGCAGGCCTAAAAAACAGAGTTGATTAAAAAAAACCCAAATTATGTTTATTTACTACCTCTTCCAGTATGCAGAAGTTTACACTGGGCACTTCCATATCTAAAACAATTACTGGTGCTATCAAGATAATCACAATATAAGGTAAACAATTGAAAACTCAGCAACATGAATGCATTTTCTAAAAAAAAAAATTACAAGAAAAAGCTTTGTCTGAAAGTTTTAGAAGTTATATACAGACATATTTAAACATACAGATGCTCATATATATGTATACATATGCATGTAATCAGTGACAACACTTTAAAATAGTGTTCCTAAAAATGAGCAGTTAATGAATTGCTCTGTATTTCTAGTATACAAACAAGTATGGACGTGTACTTCATTTAACTCTAATGTTTATATTGATGAGCAGTAAAAAAATAAATTATAAAAATGAATGTGAAGGTTTGCTGTGTGCTAACCGGCAAACAAGGGTAGCATCACAAATCAAATGAACTTTATTTTTTGCAGAGTCTCCTGGCTGAGATGACCCACAGAGGTACCACTTCTCCCCAGAACACCCAGCTAGAGCGAGCCCCAGCAGCTGCTGTTTGCTCTGCTGAAACAGCCCCAGGGGCAGTTTCGAAGTGACTCCCACCACCCAAAACAGTCTCAGCTGCACTCAGCAGATGCAAGCACTGCTCTGGTTTCACCCAAGGTTTCTGAGGTTTGCCTTTGGAGTCAGACAAGTCAAAGCGTGCCTGACACCAACGTGTTCAAACCCCCAGGGGCCACCATAGGAGGGCACAACTCTTCAACTGTGCCTCCTTTTATTTTACATGCACTAAGTGTCTCAAACACAAGAAGCCATAAAATTAATCAATCATTAGTGAGCTGTGTTGCAATGGTGTAGGTAGATACGTGGGTTCACACTGATTCTGATATATTAACTTATTTTTTGCTACATATTTCCCAGCCTACATCCCAGTATTTTCTGCTGTCCTCTGACACACCAGTATGGAGCTTAAGTGCCTCCTACCCAATCTTCAGTTTCTCAGTGAGACTGACATTTCCTAATTTAGAGAAAAAAATTGTCAGAGTCCTTGAGCTACATTAATTTCACCTACCCATAATGCCACAATACACACTATCCTACTGAAATATAATATTACGTCTTTTGCACAGAGAACAGTTTTAAAGACCTTCAAGTCACCAGCAAAATCCGTCAGTTCTGATAAGAGGATGAGTTAAAAGAGTTGTCATGAAGAGAAAGCTATTTATAGTGGCGAAGTGTAACTACAAGGAAGAACTACTGATGGGCCTGCTTTATGAAATCCGTGCTTTGTTGTAACAATTATTGCCTAGAAAACCAAGATAAATAAAAATGGCATGATGGAATAGTCAATGCAACTTTCAATAATTTTAAACAGAGATGCTCACAGATATGGCTGCTTTCTTTTGGGACATTTAATTTAGTCTGTGCTTTGGATAAATGAGTTGAAATTATAAGCAATCATGAATTCCTACACATTAGGAAAGTAAAGATTTTTGAAGACAAATGAGGGTATCCAAAAGGAAGAGGAAATTAAGCTTTGATAGAAAGTGTCTGAAACTGGCTTCATGCCTAGTATTTTGAAGAAACAGTAAGAGAACCAGAGGTTTTGATCATAATGGGTACCTCACTCCTTATGTGTTTATTCCACAGTCTGTAAAAATGCCTGCAGTATACAAACCAAAGGGAATTCTTTTTTCACCTCCCATTTTAGAAATACTTTTATATGTATACTGCCCTTGACATTGATTTTTAAACTGTGAAAACAAGCAATATTTTCAATGGCAAACGTGCTAAAATAATAGTAGCCAACTGATTTTTCTCAAATTCATAAATAGTCATCTCTTGGCTGGAAAAAGAAGCATAAAAAATTTCAATCCAAATGAAGTTAAAGTAATCACATGCAGATGGCATGAAAGTAATACCTTAATACGGAATCTGGGCAATGATTCTTATTCTTAAAATACCACATTCAAGAGATCAACATTAAAAGTAGTATTTGTTTGAAAAGTAACATCTTTACATCAGTTTGTTACAGAAACTCTTTAGATCATCCAACTGACTGTTTTTTCATGGAAACACTAGTTGTGCTGTATCTGCTTTAATTCTGTGTATCCTGAGTATGGAACCTCCCTCATCCAGGATAACTGCATCACTTACACATTGGTGCTCTTTCTTTGGCACAGGGATTCAGCAAAATGCCTCACCAGTGTCACAAGGCAGCTGGCAGTTAGTTCTTGGGTCTTTTGAAAAGATTTTTAATTATTTATTAAATCTGATCAAATAAAGGTATTTTAAAAATGAAGAGAGGTATTATAGCTTTTTCTGGTTTGTATGTGACATACACAGAAGTAAATAACTTCTTCATACATCCCAGTTTCCTAACCAGCTTAGCTCCTGTTGTCCCTGCTTGCCCCTTCCCTGGCCCTGGATACAAAGTTGACCATTTCATATGCAACTCCAAGTAGTTTCAAGATCAATTTAGAATGGACTTATTTTCAAATCAGCCATTGAATGAACTGGCAGGGCTGGCCTATTATCTTCTTTTCTCATCCAGTTATACTGAGGAAATAAATTAAAATTTTTATGGTATCTCCCATCAACTAGGTCATATTACGTAATTCCATTCACTCAGCTGCTGCACTCTCTAAATCTTGCTGTGTCGCTTCATGAGAATCATGACATTTCTAAAAGTATCCTATAAATTACAGTAACCACTTAATACAGCCAGAGAGTACTACATTCAATAATGAAATGCTCATACTTAAGTAATAGAATCAAGATTAAATTTAAAACCCAAAATAAAACAAAAACCCAGACAAATTACTTCCACATAACTCCATTATTAACTCTAAGTTACACAGAATCATTCCCATTTACAGCAAAGTGTAACCATGTCATTAAAATGACCTGTCCACACAGGATTTTAAAGAACAAGCACCTTGCCTATTTCCATCAATGGAAGATAAATTTACTATCACTTCCACAACAGAAAGGACAAATTTGGCCCTTTTCTGAAAGCACCTTCCTCACAATCAGTAATCCATAGAAAGAAAAAATATGAAAATCATCCTGCTATTATTCAATAAACCAGATAAAGATAGGTTTCCCATTCAGATAAAATCTGCATTTTTCCCTTGCCCAAAATAACCACTTTGTCTTCATTTCCATTCTGCTTGGAGTTAACCGACTTGCAAGTCTCAGCAGTGATTTACCTGAACCTCCCCTAAAAACTATAACAAAAAGCCAAGAACTCTCACATCCATGTTCCAGTCCAGATAAGTTTATTTTAGTGTAGGAAGTGTTTTTATTTTAGTGTAGGAAAGACTAAAATTTCCACTACAAATTAATAATATAAATATTACTTTAAAATAAATAACATAAGCCATTTAGAAGAAAAATCGTATCAGGAAGAAAATCAAGAGTATTAAAAAAACCCAAAAAGGTGCTTATTTTTCCATTTAAGGTCAAGAAAATTCTACAATGTGAATTAGGTGAACTGAAAAATAAGTTAATGTGAAGCTTAACCTAAGACCAGTCTGGCTTCTAATGCAGACTTCCAAAAGCTCGGTTTGACAAAAAACCAAGCAAATTATCCATCTCGGGTTTCTTATAATTTGAAAGGAACAAAAAAAATTCTTTATTTCAGGGTACCAGAGCACTGGAAAAGGCTGCCCAAGAGGGTTTGTGGAGTCTCCTTCTCTGGAGATACTCAAAATCTGCCTGGATATGATCATGTGCAGCTTGCCCTATGTGAACCTGCTTTAGCAGGTGGCTGGACTACAGGATCTGCAGAGGTCCCTTCTGAGCCCAATCTTTCTGTGATTCTGTGAATAAAAAACAAACCCACAGCATCTGGGATGACCTTCTAATTTTGAATGGTGCCTTTCTGATAGAACATAGAAAACAACAGCATCAAGACTCCACAAAATAAAACAGGAAAGGGATTTAGGGAATGGAGTGTTGAGATGGCACCTCTTTCCTTCCAAGGAATGGGCTCTTGCCCCATAGTAACTTGTATTACGAATCATTAAGCAGGTACACAGGAAGAAGAGAAAGGTACAGCAGAGAAAGTAAGAATACAAAATGAAAGGGGGAAAAAAGGTAAAATATCAATACCATGTACTACCAGTACCACCTTCTGAAACAAAAATGCATAATTTCTTTTTAAGCCTGGAAGATACAAGCAATCACATATTTACACTTTGGTTAAAAGGCTAGAATGCAGAACGAGCATAATGTGAATTTTAAATTAAGAATACCAAGAAGGGCAAGGGAGAATCCTCTATAGACACAATTAACAGAATTGCTTTAATGTTCTTAAAAGTTTTAACCTTTGTGGTCTTTGAAGTGAACAGTGGAACTGCATCTATTTCACGTTTGGACCAAAGGGCTGTACTACCCTGAAAAGTTTTACAGTGCTGTAAACTAATGAAATAAATTATCTTAATTTGGTTAGATCTATTTTCATTAACTGTATTACCCACCAAGGGAATGAGGACAAATTTTAATTTTACTAATGTATTTCAATTCTACATTACTCTGGCACTGTGTAATTGCAGTTCCTGCTCAGTGCTGCTCACTCTGCCATCTCAGGGACACCTCTCCCCTCTCTCCCAGGCAGGCAGGGCTGTGCAGGGGGGAAGCTGCGGCACCACTGACCGTCACCACCCCAAGCTGGGCTGAGCATGACTAACTCCTGTAACATTCCCATCAGGACTACTGAGGACACAGCACAGTAGCAGCAACAAGCACATTATAAAAACAGAGACCATTTTTGTTATAAACAAGTAGTGGGGACACATTATGTACACCTGGACTAGAAAGTAAACATATGAGAAGATAAACTTTTTTCACAGCATGAAGAAAGAAAACTAAGAAAAAAAGCACCAGACACATCCTTTTGACAAAATGCTTTTCAGGGCCATTAATGGATTTTCAGATGTCCTTATTTCACCTGCTGCCATGGACAGACAAAAATCTACAAAGAACGAGATAATACTGTTCCACAAAATATTTAGAAAACAGTCAAAAACTAACAGCAATAATCAATTTAAAGCTTCCTACAGCATCTCTCTGCAATTTTAGAGAGTATTCTTTATATCGCTGGTATGGTAAAGCCATTACCATAAATTACCATAACAACAGGATTATTTAAATAGCTTGGTCCAAAAGGGCAGAAAAATAGCAGTGTATGGTTACTAGCAAGTCAGAAAATGCCTTTCATGTGTGACAACACTTTTCAAAAAGTTTCTGCAAAACAGAGTGGGTCTTATAGCAGACAGTAGCAGAGACAGAGTTGTGATATCTCGCTCCATTCAGCGCTTGTCAAGCTGCACCTGCAGAACTGTGGCGAGTTCTGGCTGCCACAGCTCATGAAAGACAAGGATGCACTGGAGAGGGTTCAGAGGAGGCCCATGAAGGTGATTAAAGGGTTGGAAAGCTTGCACTGGTAAGAAGGACTGAGGAAGTTAAGTCTTTTCTCCCTGGAGAAGAGAAGGCTCAGGGGGACCTCATCACATTATTCAAGTACTTAAAGGGTAGCTACAGAGAGGACAGAGGCCCTCTCTTCACAGGGACACACATGGAGAAGAAAAGGGGCTACAGGTGCAACTTGCATCAGGAAAGATTTCATCTTAATACAAGAAAGATTTGTTGGTGATGGTTTTTTGTTTTGGTTTAGTTTTGGTTTTTTGGGAGTTTTGTTATAATCAGAACAATCAATCACTGTAGCAATCTCCCTAAAAACATGATAGAATCCCCGTCACTGGAGGTGTTCAGGACAGGATTGGACAGAGTGCACGGTAGTCTCACCTAGGCTCTCCTTCCCACAAAAGGTTGGACCAGGTGACCAGGTGTCTTCCAGCATGGGTTGTTGATTCTTTTAATTTCAGATCAGTCCATCATCTGCCTGCTTATACTAAAACATCTTTGAGAATGAGTGTTTGAATGTGAGGATATACACACCTGAACATGATGCATGTCTCTTTCTATAATAATTAAAAACCATGAGTATTTTTGTAAAATTACCATTTCTGGCTTTGGTTTGGCTTTTTTTTTTTTTTTTTTTAAATGTGGACACATATGGAGCTACATTCTGCCACTGAATTCATATCTACACAGCAGCATATAACTGAAAGTAGACTGTAGCCCCCAACTGTCTCACCTATTTAATACACAGTATGAAATGACATATTATTTTTGAAAGGAGAACAAGATAGATGCCAGCATGAAAACAGTGTTTATAAAAGCATCACCACTACAGCTGTCCCCAAGCAATAAAGCTGTTTATTCCAACCTCCTACCTCATATAAACTGAAATACTCAGCACTGAAAAACAACTTCAAATCTGTTCATGACTCCAAGACAAATAAGAAGAGTCTTCTCTCTCCAAAATACAGAATTATGGTCATGTCCAGAAATGTCCATTTTCTATGAAAGTGCAAAGACTTATAAATTCCACATTAATATTTTCTTAACACTAATACATACTGCATTGGTTCTATCTTGAAATTTGATTCTATCTCTGTATATACTGATGCATTCAGCATAAAAATAAGTCTTTCTCTTTAAGGCTTCTTTGTTTCTGTGGTTATACACAAATATCCAGAGAGTATTTAACAAGTATCTGTATTAACATATTCACATCTAAGGTTTATACAGGAAAAAACAGATATTCTTCTGAATTCAGGACACATGAAAACTCTTCTATAGGTGTAGGAATTATAAGTCGACATAAAAATCAGAAAAAGACCAAGATAGGACTTAAAAATCAAATGGCTTTTAAATATGGAAACTAAGATTAGATTTAGAAATCTGGACCTGAATCAAGTTAGATCCAAAGTCAAATTTATACCTGGAACAGATCTGTGATTCTGATTCTCACCACAGAAAAACACGGTGAAAACTTTAACCTTAAAAGCAGAAACCATATATACAGAGAACTTACATGCCCATCATAAGAGCTTGCTTTCCCCTCCCCTGCCCCTTTTTAAGCATTCTGACATGTAACACAGAACCAGCTCCAGCAGCCTCCCAGATGGAGACGTGTCTGTGGCAACTGGGCCCTTCACCAGCAGCACAGCCTCAGCTGCTGGAAGCAGCTCAGCAGGTCCAGCCTGAGAGTGACCAGCTGAGCTCATGCACGCCTCATGCAGATCTATACTCCAGTGGTAAACAACAGGAGTTTGGACAGTTTTTTGTAGATACTCACATTATAATCACTGAAATACAGTGATTCTCATTTTGGAGCTCACTATGCACAGCATTTTTTCCTGTCTAATAAATGCAACAGAGGGAGAACACTGAAACAAATCTAGAGAATAATTACTTCATTGTGGTCCCACACAGATCAGTGATAACCCCATACCACAACAGTCTTATGGCAAGTCAAATACTATCAGAAATTAGGTACGAATTTTGACCATATTACATATACAAAATACTCCATAGGGGTGATTAGTCAAAGAAAAAAGGAGGGAAAAAAAAGGAAAACATTATTACATGCATATTTAGTAACAGCTCCAAGATGTCAGGGTGTTCTTCTGGCAGCCAGACAGGGCATTTGGCTGTCTCAGACCACTGCCCTTGCTGAGCTGTAATTGTCCCTCTTCATGCTGAGTAGAGGCTGAGAAGCCAGCACTTGATAGCTTACATTTCATCTGAGCACTTGAGCTCCTATGCTAAAATACTTCACATCTTGCCAATATAAAGAAATAAAGGGAGCAGTCAATACCTAATTACCTGTAGAAGCACCAGCTAAGAGAAAATATTCTTGGGCCAAAACAAGCTTTTCACCATCTTCATAGCACAAAATCCAGAAGAAACAACTGCTGTAGCACTCAGGGTGTTGACAGCCCTATCAGAGTGAAGCCAGTGTGATCACACGGCCAAGAACCCATCTCAAGTAGTAAAAAACCTTTACTTGCAAGTGGGTATGGGACTGAGGAGACTTTGAACTCTTGCAGGGGCACCTTGAGGTCTTCCAACCAACACTTTGATTAACATAAACCTTAAGTGAATCCTCCACCAGTGCACTGCTCACTTCTTCTACCTGCATCTGGTTACAACTATGCCAAATTACTCAATATTAAATCATGTGCCAAGCCAGAAACAAGCAAACACATGACATTCAGTGACATTTACTCGTCCCATGATCAGCCTCAGAGTGTTCTTGCCTCGTCTCACAAACCCTGGGGAGCCTCATGGTTAAACACACACATCCCCTGCCTTTCATACGGGACCTCCACTGATGATCCCCCAAAAAGACAGCTCTCTGCATTATGCCTAAAGCTCTGAACATACACATTTCTATATCTTTGTGACAGAAATCCTTTGTAGGGAATATGATAAGCTTTAAAACCATCTTTGTATCTTATAATGTATATGCTGCCACGGTTCTATGTTCATTAAGGTTGTTATCACAAGAGACAAATTATCAAGTGCATGGTCTTTGGAGAGAGAGGAAAGCAATAGACTCTTCCCTGACATTTTACAGAGTAATGGGGAACCAGTTAAAAATGATTCCTCCAACTTAAGCCTAGGTATTCCTTTTTCCAGATCTTAAAGCCCAACTCCTTATAACAACAATAATTTTTTACTGCAGTTTCAATCTCTACATGAGAGGAGCTTGAGATAAGAGCCTCCATCCCTGAGCCTCCCCATCTTCAGGCCATGAAACAGAATTCACAGACTCTTCCACTGCAGTTCCAGTCATATTAAAAAAGTAAAACATTGGGGAAAAAAGCCAAAATACACCTGTCAAGACAAGGAGAAGCACAAAGAGGTACACTAGTGAAAACAAAAATACATACATTAGCCATAATCCTATGAAACATTTAGAAACAAACAAAATAAATGAGCTGCATTGCTGCCTTTTTCTAAAGGCATGAACTAGAAACAGCTTTTTTGTTGTTAAATGAAAATTTGACAAATCCACATGTCCACATGAAATTAGTGTTTTAAATTCACCAACCTACCTCTGAAACTTGGATTTTTTTTTTTTCAACTGACAGTGCTGAAACGCATTAATTTATAGTATCCAAATGTTTGACGAGACCATATTCAATTGCATTAAAAGCAGGCCTTATTTTGCTGAAAACACAAGCTGAAGGCAGGTACTCTACAGCTAGAGATACAAGACCCATATGCTACTTCCACATCTGATCCTGCTGCAACAGAGAAACTGTACCAGATTACTCTGGACGGATGTCATGAACAAAAATAATTCAGGGAAGTGTTCCATACAGCACATTTCTGCACAAGAAGACAGCAGTAGTAACCAGCTTCTCTTGCCATTTCAGAATGCATTTGAGTTGCTCTAGTCTCTGGCTTTTACTGGATACCAGAAAGCTACAGGGCACTTAAGAATCAGACATGTTCTTCAGAAATAACTATGAAATTTTACTCCATCTCCTATCTTGTTTTCATGCACTGATAAATACAGATATACACCAAATACATAAATGTATATTTACATTTGTATATGTATATTTACATTATATACACATAATGTATATTTACATTTGTATATCTATGTATATAGATTTACATATTGTTTTAACTGAACCAAACTCACTGTATTTGTAAATCTGATCAACTGCTTCATACTTAACTGGGGCTGTTTAATTATTTCCTCTCCTGCTGTCCTCACACCCATTCCCAACCAGCTGAGTAAGGAATACACTGTTTCAGTTTAAGGTGTCTTGTTTGCTGTCAGTTCCAATATTTGACTAATAAAATAAAAATTACCACCGGAGAAAAAGTTTCTGTGTACCTAAACTTAAGGAATTGGTAAAAACTTTAACTCTTTCACACGTTCCCTTTCATGTCTCCCTGGTATGAAACAGCATGAGGCCATATTTGATCAGGGCCCAAGCAAGTTTCGAGGTGAACTGAATGAAAAAAGAGCTCTCAAATAAAAGTGACATTACCATATATATGAATAAATTTCAGAGAAAATAAGATTTTTCAACTATTCTTTAAAGTTTGGTTGCTGTCAGGAAAAGGAAGGTGTTGTGGAGGGCAAGGTGAAGAATAAAAACCAACTTTTTCTTTTTTTAAGATATTTCAGAATCAAATTAAAGATTGCTCTTTTTCCTAGAACTTGACAATCTGTAAGAAAAAATTGAGTGAAAAAAAAATACAATCACAGAATCACACAGTGGTTTGGGTTGGTAGGGACCTTAAAGATCACCTATAGTTTGAACCACCCTGCCATGGACAGGGGAACGTTGCTCAGAGCCCCATCCAACCTGGCCTTGATGGGATGGGGCATCCACAACTTCTCGGAGCAATTTGTTTCAGTGCCTCACTGCCCTCCCAGTGAAAAATTTCTTCCTTATATTTAATCTAAACCTATTCTCTGTCAGCTTAAAGCCAATCCCCCTTGTCCTATCACTACATGCTCCTATAAGAAGTCCCTTAAAAATCCTTACCTTTCTAAATGCATTCTGAAACTCAATTTGCATTTTCGGCTTCATAGTGGTGAAACGATTCTTTGGTACAGAGTTTCACATAACTTATCTCATGGGCTTGAGAAATACCATAAGTTACTGAGAAAAACATGGATCCTTCGCCCTGTGGACAACCAGAGGGCTCTGGAACTTACTGGGAACAATTGCTAGACAGATATAGCTAACCAGCACATACAACCAGAAGACCTTAAAGGACTCATAAGGCAGACAATCTTTTCCATTTATTTGATGTATCACTCTAATTTACTAGAGCCCAAGTAAAACTCAACAGATATGAGCAAAAGCAATTACTGCCAGGAATTTTAACGGGCTTCATGCATTCCTCCATTTTTAGGCTCTAAAACCCAGATAAGATTACAGAAGTACTTCTCTAACACCTACTTGAATATATCTAATTCTGTGCCCTTATTAATCCCTGCTACAGTAGTTTATAATGGTTTCCTAGAAACAATGTCTCTTGTAGTTTTATCTTCAGAATGAGCTGTGATGCTACAGAATTACAGTTTGCTCCCTAGTGCTGTTTATAGGAAATGAGGTGTCATCCACGAAAAAAGAATTGTATTTCTTTGGCACATCAGACCTTCAAAATGTAATTCCAGTGAATGTTCATTTATGCTAGAAGGTGACAGAGATCACCCTGGAATTCTTTTTTGCCTTATATTCAAAGGGAAGAGATGAGGCAAGCTTTGAGAGAAGCAATTTGAGCCCAGCCAGAAGTGCCCTCATCCAACAAGAAGTCTCTGGAGTCTGCAAGATGAACCCAATGTTTTCTACCACCTTCTCTAAAGAGTCATAAAGGCAGGTTAGATCAGGGCTATTAATGCCCCTGGTATCTGTAATGGGTTCTGCCCTGCAGGTTTCTTGGCACGGTTGCTGCCTTACCCTTGGTGCCAGACCTGCTGTCTGCTACTCCTCATGCACGCCCTGGCAGGCTGCACAGAGCACTCCAGCCCCTCCACAGCTCTACCGAGCACACAGGAACACCGCTGGAAGTTGCTAAATTAATTGATTATGCCAGATTGCTGCCTCATTGCTTGAGCTTCCTCTTCTCAGAAGTGAAGGTTTAACCAGTGTGAAACCAAATCCCGCAGAGGATACTGAAGATATTAAAAAATCCAAAAGGTATGGAAGAATTTCTCTGTCTGCGGCTACTCCATCCCCTACCAGGCCCTTCCTTTCTTCCCTATAGTGCATCCCACTCTCTCAATAGACTTTCTTCTCCTGTATGTATCCTGGTAGGATAAGTTTCAGTCTAATTAATTTTCCTACTGATATGAAATAGCAAAAGGATCCTGATCTTACAGGTACATGCAGAATCATTAACATATTCAAAGAATAAACTCTCTCTCAAAAAACAAACAAACAAAAAACACATGCCACTACAAACAAACAAAAAAAAAAAGCAGGAAATTTGCTCTGAAGAAACATCATATTTACAATTTCGAACTGCAAACAGTTAACTCTGGTAACAAACATGCTTCCAGTCTACCACTACTGGCAAATTATTTACCTAATTGGTGAACAAATTGAACTAGTTAAGCTGTTCAGAGACTAAAATCAACACAAAGCTTAGTATGAAACATAATATATTAAAATTTCATGTATCCGACATTTTACAAGATGATCACCATTAAGATTTCTAATCCAACTTCTGCTGAGACAACAGTTTCATTAACTGCCAGAGTGCAAATCTAATAATGCATGGAAATATGCCTCGAAAACATCAAACAAGCAGAACCGACACAGGAGGTGCCTTCAAATCTGGGCACCGACTCCATTTCCACACAGGCTGATACAGAGACAGCAGCTCACTTCAACCAACCTAACACTGTATCTACTTGGAGAAAGGAGCACTGGCATTAAATGTGCAGAGGCAAGAATAGAAGGACCAAAGACAGATTTTTTTTTCTCACAGAACATGTAATTAATTTGCAGATAATTACAAGACATAAAAATAGTTAATAGCTCACATTTGGGAAGGTGTTTAGGGGTTTTTTTATACTCTGTGACATTATTTAAGATCTTTTTAAATGAGGAATGGGGTTGAATAAAGAATGTTTGGAGTACGACATGATTGGGCAACACTGGACTTCAAATATCAGTAAGGGATTTGTGGGTGAAGGAGAGCAGTCCCAGGACACCAGCCCAGTGTTGGATTATAAACCTTCCCCTCCATTCACACACTACACTGTAATAAAGCCTGGGCTGTGTCAAATAGGAAACTGCATTTTGAAGCTCTCCTGTATAAAGGAAATTCTGGGTTTACGCCCTACTGCTGTAAAATAGAAAATTTGTACATTTTTGTTCAATGCAGAAATTCAATATTTTCATGTCACATTGCATAAAGAAGAAAAATGAGGTAATAATCCTACACATGCACTACTCTACATACGAGCTTGCTGTTGTATTTCCAATTTCCATATTAAAGATGCATTTTCTGTATACATTTGAAGACACTTCTTTGAAAATTTCAGGCACATACAAAGACATGAAGTGACTGCTAGGTAATTTGAATTTCAGACCTTTAAATCTCTGTGACTTCCAACTTAATAAATTAATAAATAAATAAAAAACAACCACAAATTGAAACAACTAAATGTCTCAAAAAAGCCTAAGGTAAAAAGCAATATTAATATGCACTAAATAAATAAAACACTGTCTTCAAATTTATAATTAATATATATTATGGTGTTAGGAATAACAAGCATTTAAAAGCGCAGTGCCAAAACTGACCCACATTTGGCTATTATGTAGTATTATTATTAGATTTCAATGGCAGAATGTTTATCAAAATAATACTAATTAAAATAACCCTGTTGGCATCAGTTGTGAAGAACAGCAGCACTCCATATACTATATGAATGAGTTTATGAAATCAAAAATTAAATAATTTTCAGGTGTCCATTTCAGTCTTAATGCAGGTTTTTTGGAAGCAGAAGGAATCCCATACAAATTTAGTTAGCACACTGCTGGTGCTTCTATCATGCTTAGAGAGCCCATGTCAGGTAAGAATACACTTCTTTGTAATAGCTTGGAGTAGCATAAAGATTAGATTGATAAAGTAATATATATATACACATATATATTACCTGTTCTTGCCTCTCCAGCCACTTGTCCACCATGGGATGACTGGCACTTAACGATGAACGAGCATTGTCTCTCTGAAACTGGTTAGACCAGCTACTAGTATCTCGTGGTAGGCTTCTGTAGTTTTCATCTTTCTAGTTTAAAAGAAACAAAAAAGTGTCTTATAAAAAACAACCAGTCCTTGCACATTAACAATGCAGCTGGTTATTAAACGAATACAAAAGGAAGACTGGACCCAAGGGCGGGACCCACGGACAGTGTGATTGCTCGGCCATTCAAGGGCAAGAGCTCCCTTTCCTTAACGCCAGAGATGCCCAACTAAAACCTTGGTGGAGCTGTAGATCTTGCACCCACTCATGCTTCCCCTTCCTCTTTTTCCAGCCTCAAACCTCTAATGCACAGATTCCCAAGCACATACTCAGCAAGGCTTTCAGAGCATCACGCTCCTCAGGTTCATTCTCACTGAGAGCAGATGTACCAAATGAGCCCATTCAGTGACAGCTACGGCCACCACAGAATTTTCCCAAGTCTCTGTATGTAATCAGTTTTACAATCAAAGCAGTCTCACTGCTCCAGGTACTGTTCTTTAGACCAGAATAGCATGCTGTAGAGTTCAAACTTGAATTTATTATTCCACATAATAACGCTTTGCCTGGTTTGCCTGAAGGTATATAAATACAGTCACATTTGTATAACAGCAGCAGATGGAGATTGTGCTGACAGAGATACATTGATCCTACTGAGACTGATAATTTTTCTCTTTCTTTTTAATTGATGAATTTGTCTGCACATCTTTCCTACAAGCTGTACAAATTCTTCAGCTTCTAAAGGTTATTAGTCCTTACCCAGTCTGATCACTAAAAGCCAACAAAAGCACAGAGGCAGATTCTTAATGATGGGAGTTACCTTTAGCCTAAAGTCAGTGTTACTGATAGCTTACATAGCTTAGTTCCTTCCAACTGAAATAATACACGGAGATGAAATTCTGCTTAGCTTTCCAAAACAGGATTATAAATATACTATAA
Organism: Falcunculus frontatus; assembly: GCA_013398115.1. Taxonomy (NCBI): domain Eukaryota; kingdom Metazoa; phylum Chordata; class Aves; order Passeriformes; genus Falcunculus; species Falcunculus frontatus. Next base: position 25,499 of record VZRV01007025.1, on the reverse strand, counting down.
CATATAGAAGTAGCCTTCCTTCAGAAGCAGAGTATTTTTTTCCAGTCAATGTTTGTCTATCTTCATGCCAAATCAGATAATTTAGAGAGAGTATCTAGTTTTAAAACAAGACTGTAGTCTTACATATTTTGCAATACTACCACTTTTAGGAATCTCAAAACCCTCTAAAATAATAAACAAACACCAGTGCACATTTGCAGATAAAAGTTATTATTTTCTTTATTTATGGCACACATATTTTTGACCCCTTCTTAAATCAATACTTCATTCCATCAGCATGAGTATTTCCTTTCCCTGTTTGCCATACTGCTATTTCTTTGGCCTGGAACAATATTAGTCCAATATTCTAGATGAAGCATCAATTCCCTTACAATTGTCCTTCACAACTTTTGTTTCTTGTAAATATATGACAGGGTTTGCTAAGAAATTCAGGTCTTAGTATAACTGTGAAATACAGCAGTTTTCAAAAGCTTCCTGTGCAAGACCAATCTTTTCCCAGACATATCAAACCTAAGCTTTCTTAATTGATGACAACTTCTTTTCTTGAAAGATTTCGTAGTGTAAAGTCTTACATTTCAAGACATTAAAGCTTAAATTCAACCAGCACAAGATAACCTTGTAAAAATGTGTTTGCACAGGTAACCAGCCTAAGAAATAACCACATGAATTACTTTACCCTGCCACAAATGAGTAAAAACTTTGTGTCTTTCAGCAACTAAAAACAATCCAGTTTTCCAGTGCTGGTTAACCACACAGCAAACTAGAAACTTGCTCAGTGTCTTGCTTAGAAAGGGGAGGTAGAAGTCAGCGTTGCACAACTGTCCCTTAGCAAAGCCATAAAAGCCAGGGAATGGTGTGTACAAATGGATTTTTTCCTGTTGCTTCTCTTATTCAATCTTCTCTTCAGGTGACAGGGGTGGCACAGTTCATAAGCCAAAACAACAACTTTTCTTGTTCAAAGTGGTGGGCAGGTATAACAACAAAATCATAATCTGACAAAGAAATAATGAAAAATCATTTTATGCACAAAACCACCCATACAGTTGGTGCATGTGTTATTGTCACCTAACAATAACCCACTGTCTGACAGACCATCACCTAGTCTGAATGAACAGAAATTTCTTCCAATGTAACAAGATGTTTTCTGTACTTCTGTACTTTACAGATAATTCCACTTTTTATTGATTCACATTTACAATGTCCAATAGAAAATTTTTAGAAAGACATTTTTATTTATAAAACACAAAGACCACTCTCCACACAGCATCCATTACGCCTGCACAGGAGTGTTTGGCAAGAGCAAGAGAGAAGGAAAGATGTTCATCTAGGGATGTGTTGTTCTTCAGTCATTCAATCACCAGGTCTCAGAATCACATTGGACAGTCACATTGCACAAAGTTTATATTGGAAATTTGTGCTGTAAAAAGTCTCAAGTGTCACAGCACACAATGTAAGTGAAATTATCTAAGCTATGAGAGTTAAATTAGGCCTCTGTTTGGTGTATGTATACTAATGGCAAAAATTTTCAGAGTTCATGCCTGATATTATCTGTGCTGACAGGAAGAGTACATTCATCCCTCCTACCAAAATACTTCTGCTTTTAGCCCATTTCTGTAAAAGATTGCCTTTCTCCTGCTAAGACTTAAATCAGGTCATTTTATACAGAAGACATCCAAGTCACTCAGCAATTTTTCCTGACAGCAGAAACAAATGCTGGAATGATAGAGAGATGTGGTTTCTGTAACTTTTTTTGTTTTCAGCACTTTCACCTCTCACCTTTCTTCAGAGGCTCAAAATAGTGCTATCATCAGACTGGAATAAAATGCCAGTGCTGCAATCACACACACAGTCATGTTGGTGTTAGCCAAACAGTGAAGCATCAGAAGATCAACCAGCCCCAGACAAGTCCTCCACCCCTTCTTTGTCATTGCTTTTTTGGCAGACAGCTCTCCCTGTAGCCCACGAGTAACAGCACTGGGACAAGCACCAAGCTAGAGGAGGAGCAGAGGGATCAGCACTCTCAGCACTGCCACACACCATCCTTCTCACAGACACCTACACCACACAGCCTGAAGGTGCTGCTGGCTACCTATAACCCTATCTCTGCAGAGGTTTCCATTACTGCTACTGACAGAGCTAATTCAAAGATAGCTGTGCTGAAAAACTATAGAGGTGCAGGTGAAAAACATCACTGCAGCTTAGACATTGGGATTTACTGAGCCAGCTGGGATGCTGTTATTTAATATATATATATATTGTTTCAGGATTTTTTTTGTGTAAAACAGTTGCTAATCCAGAAAGCTGTAGGTGCCTTCAGCATGATCTAGCTTTAGCACACGTGCTCCCAACATCCAGCTGAGAAAGGTGCGTGTGACTTTTAGCTACGGTACCATAAAGGAGAAGATTTCATGGCACAGAAGCTATCAGGGTCACACAGGGAATTCTCATTTCTTCTGGAAATGCAGCTGTAAGCCCTCCTGGGACCAGGGCTGACATGCATCATCAGTTACAACTAAATGCCCTAATTTTTTTAAAAAGAAGTTTCTTTCCCAAACATCTTTGGGGACCGTGGGCCATGTCAGCTTTATCATGTTTGAAATGGAAATTGATCAATGTAATACTAAAACTGCCAAGTCATAATACCACCACTACACTTAACTGAAATATTTTGAGTAATTTTAATGAGGACACATAATCTAACACTTAAAGATTTAGTTCAGCATTGCATCCCTGTGGGGCTTTGCTGGAGGATTGGGTGAAAGGGGACAGGAAAAACAAAGCAATTTCACTATACTTTTAATTTCAGATGATTTGCAATATATAACAAGAGCCTCATCAAAGACTCTGCAGCTTGTAGACTAAACGATGCATTAGAATGATCTGTGTACTTCAATTACTGGCTGTCAGTGCATAAACTCACTTGTGTTTTCAACCTGCAGTTCTGTACCCCTGCATCACAACCCAACCAGAACATTCTCCACACAGTATGGTGGCAGTTCCATGTCTGCTAACTCATTTGCCACTTTCCAAATAGTGAAGAAATTCTTTGTTTCACCTCCTGAATGGCTAAACTGTGGCAAATTTTGGTTGCTTATTTAAAAAAAAACCCTATACTAGACAGCATTACAACAGGGGTAAAATAGATTGAAGACCTCTTCAAAGTAATTCTCTGAAAGACGATTCAAAAATGCAAACCAAGTTTTCACTTGAATTATTTCTACAGCAAATAGCCCATTTCTCCTTTAGGACAGTCACTAAGAGATTGTTTGGGGCACTGATCATTTTTTGCTATCCAGTCTTTTTCCTTGTATCCTACGCACTTAGGAAAAGGCTGCTTGTTTGTTTGGGTCTAGTTCCTTGTGATGGCCTCAGACTGGGATAGGATTTGTGATGAGAGATGAGACTTTGTTTAGTCTTTTGAGGTTATAATTTTAGTTGAAAGACTTCGGGCAAATTCATGTCTACAAGGGCAATTATTGCTGCTGAATCACTATAAAAGCAATAAAGGTTGTTCTTCTTTCTTTTAATGCTCCACTGGGACCATGTCAGACCCTGAACAATTCGGTGTCACTCTCAGACAGGATGCTAAAAGCTGTAATTATCAAAACATTCACATAGTTTATGTAAGTAACTCTGCCTGACGAAAACATCTGTTTATAAATGCAATAATATACACATAGACCCATTTTCCATGCTGTCTGATGGTCTAGCAAACAGATTCCCGGAGTTTTTTATTTGGTTGAGGTTTTGTGGTTGCTTTTTAACTGAATTTTAGACAAACAAATATGGGATAAGACCAAATGTATCCCCATTTTTAAAAAAAACAAAACCAAAAACCAAAGAAGACTGCACAAATAACATCTGTTTTACATGGAAAATACATTACACATTGAAAATTAATTAAACCAAGAGATGTGTTGCATGAACGGAAATTCCATTTAAAAAAACCAAACCCTACTTACATAGATGTCAGATTTGGAACCATTCTCTCTATTAACATAGCATCTTTTAACAACAATTTCTCCGAAATGTCAGTAGTTTACCTTCCAACTAATTGTACCAGTCACTTCCTATAACTATCCATACATTTTAAGAGACTAACACTACTGCTTGGGTGAGCTTCCTTTTGCTCCCAGTAGATTCAGTTTTCCAAGGCTGCTCTTTCTCTGATGTATACTGAAGAACATGACCTCAGAAGCTGCAACAACCCAGATACAGCCCAGCCACTTAGTGTATAGAAGAAGGAATGAGTTACAGTCACCCAGTATCAGGAACCTTTGATCTCAGCCCATTCTCCAAGGAGTAAAGTAAAAGAGGACTCCCACATTAAAGAATTACCACAGCTTCATGCCTCCTATCAGCTCTGACCCAGAACACAGGTCATTTCCAACTGGTAAAAACTGATTTGCAGAAGATACAAATATAATAGTCTTAATGAAGAACTTGCATGCCCTGTTTATGGTGAAAATAGATGAGAAGAATGACCACTCTACATTTATTTGGGTATTTTCGGAAAGACTTGTCTCAGAAATGACCCTCTGTATAGCTCCATGAAAGGAATTAATGTATTATGCTTCAAGAAGAGCTCATTAGATGCCAACAAGGAAGAAAGCAATTGAAAAGCCAGTGTTCTGCTTAAAGTCTATCACCTTACACTCAGAAATTTCCAGAGTTGTTCTATTCCAATTTATATATTCCATGTTATCCTTTGACTGACAAGCAAGACCTGACCTTAAAAAAAGCAATAACTACGGGCCATGATGAACAGACAGTTTTCTGTGCAAGTGGTGTTATTTGTAAACATTTAGTGTCGGAGAATATGGACTAAATTAAGAGTAAACGAAAAAACACGATACTGCCTATTCAAAACATTCTGTTGATCTCTCTTGTTTACAACACAAAAATGAAAAATGTCGTGATCTCTGCACATACACATGCAAAGCCAGAAGTTTCCAAACAGTGTGCACTGTTATTTCTCAGATAGAAGGACGGGAAAGAAGTTGCTTCTTCCATTCACTGTTTACTTATTAATCTCCTAATAAATGCCACAAGGGATAATATAAAACAACTCCAATAACATACAGTACTTTATATTCCATAATTGTAATTCAGAAACTGGATTTTATTTCTGTAAGCTTAACTAAAAAGACATAGTTTTCCACGGTTCAATTTTAGAGAAAAATAAATGAACCAGTCAAGTTAAAGTGTCATGAAGCTATAGTTCTGATTCCTCTACACATTATACTTAAAAAACCATTTCCCCTTCTACAATTTTTCATTCAAGTGAATATTCTCTTTTGCTGTGCCATTTTGAAAGCATCTAAAGAGTTTTTACGTATATCCACCTATACACGAACCTATATGGATATCTGTTTAAATGCAATAATATAATTATGCACAGTCCTGCCATTTTCACCAAATATTTCCTTTTGTACCCAAATTTATACAATGTTTTATACCAATTTGGAGTTAGAGAAAATATAATTTGTAAAGTCGTTTGTTTATTTCAAGTTTTGACATGATTAATTTGATTCCTTGGTAGAACCAAGAAATTAAAGGAAAAAAAGCTGCTAATGAATTAATTTCAAAGTAGGCTCTGAAAATGGGATTTAACAAATAAAATGCCAATATTAGATACATTTGAGAACCTAAGAGAAACAGGAAACAAGGGGGTATAGGAAACTTCACAAGGAGATTATATTTAGATCTTGAAATGAAGAATATCTTATAAACCACCAGCAGTAGCCTTTTAAATGTCGAGTAGATGCTTTTAGTTGGCCATACCACTAAAATGCTGCAACTGGCTGTATGTTCAGAAATTTGCATCTGATGTTCTGAAATGAAGAAAGAAGGCTGGGATATGAAGTAACCCCTCTGTCTTCTCCGACTAACGGAACTGGTTTTCCCCTCCTTCTTCATTACATTGGCCAGCTCGGAGAAGAGCAGGTGTTTGAGGTCAGAAGCACAAAGACAACGTCCCAAACCTGTGGTACCTTTGTACACGCCCAGCCAGCCCCTCTTCCACACTGTCACCCACACCACTGCCCTCCTCTCTATTGAATGATACGGACCAGGAACTCCACAGGGCTCTCAGCAAAGCATCCATCACCTCATCCAACTTGCCAATTCATTTCAAATCTCAGCCAGAATTCCTCCTGTGGAAGTCTGTGGGGAAAGGCCCAAAGAGGAACCAAACCCAGGCCAGGGGCTTGTAGAAGTATTTCTCTTTTATCTGAGTTTACAGCAGCACACAGCTCCTTGAAGTCTCATCGGTCTTCCTCACACTGAACAGCTTCCCATCTTTCTTCATCTTATGGTTTCAGCTTTTCTCCACATTTCATTTACTTCATGTGCTCAGCCAGGCAATGCTCTTAAGTTGGACATCTGTATACAAGAGCTGAAGAGCTCGTTTATAAAGAGACAATAAAACTGGATGGTAGCACACAATGACCATCCTGTCGGTCTGTGAAACAAAGTCAGGTTAAGTGACCTCTATTTCAGCCTCAAAATTAGTTGTAACAGAAGTATGCCCAGAAGGTGACTAGGAATTCCTGTATTTACTGGAGCTGATTTTCCCCACTAACTAAAGCTTATCATCTCCACCCCAGCCTTACTACTCCTTTTCACTGATTAGTTCCACATATGAGTGAATTTTATTCGGACACCGCTTGGTTGTCTTGTCTTTATTCATTGCAAGATGAGATAAGTGAATTTAAAAATGTAACAAATTTAGCAAGAAATGCTGAAATATTCACTGTTTAAAACATGCAGGTTCGCATCTGAACACTGTTGGGAAGCACAGCCTGCAACCTGAATTGCACTTTAAACTTATTTTTCTTGTTAGCGATACATTCAGCCAAAATCCAAACATGCTTTGCATCAATAGACAACCTTGATAATCAGAAAACAAGACAGACAAATATTTTAATCTGCAAAAGCTCTTGAACCACAAGTGTATATGGTTGCATGGTTGTAGGTTACAACTAAACATATGAAAGCAGGTCAAAACCCAGATCCAAGTATTACAAAGAAATATATATGTGCTTCTAACCTTTGGAAATAAAAAAATCCACTAAACCTGAACATATGACTTTTTTTTTGTTTTAAACTTACTCAGTCTTTTATCAACCTACTCTTTCAGGCCCAGTCTTTCCCCCTCAATGCCAGGGAGAGCTGCAAAAACATAAAAAATTAAAACCAATAGAGATGAAAACTTAAACATGAGAATTTACAACGTACACACTCACTTAGAAGAATGGCAGAGGAAAAGTCTTCAATTATCCTACACCATGTACTTGAGAGCTTTCTGTTTTCAGTATAGCTTTCACTGGCTCTCAGAGAGGTGCTGTACGCTGCATTTACTGAAGTGAAAAGACAAACAACGTGTGCACATTCCACCACTCCTTTATCACGAGTAAGAGACTCGCTCACTCAGACCCTCCTTGGCACTCCCAGCTCGTGATGCAGCACCGTGTCCCCTCACACGTGGAGCAGACATTGCTCACCCAGACACTGCTCTCCCATAACTCACAGTGAGACATGGGATAGTGCAGCACTGGGACACAAATACACATCCTTCCTACCTTACTGATGAAGAACAAAGGCAGTGTGTTTAACAGACCTGCTCAGCCTGAGAGCAGAAGTGAAAAAACTCACCAGCTCTCAGATCTTGCACTGATAATCTGTCTCTTTAGGGGGACAGAGAGGAGATCTGACAGATGGCCATCCACAAATGGATGACTTGGAGCAAAAAGAGGTAAAATAACAAAGGAGATGGAGAAAATTACACCTTCACTTCAGATTTATTGGTTTTGTTGTTGGCTTTTTCCCTGCCTAACACATGTGGTCACGGCTGACTTTTGGAATGCAACACCTGAATCCTGTCCACGTACACAGTCCTCAGCAAACAGAACAGCATAGCATCAAATTTTGCACACTGGTTGTTACCTCTGTGTAAATGAAAAAAGTAAATAAAAAATCCTTACTAGGCAAGGATTTTTCACTTTTTGTCTCTTATTCCCAGCCTGCTGGTGATAAGAAACATTGTATTTGTTTTCACATTTTGAAAGTCAGGAATTTTGAGCTCTTACATAGAGTTTTTATTGCATGAAAGTATCACCAGCCGCTATGCTATAGAAAGTCAGACAATTCTTCATGGTATTCAAGAAAGCACCTGAGGCAAAGGGCACATAAAGAAATAGGAGTTATTCCATCAAAACATAAGAAAACAACTTTCTGATTCTGAGAATGATCGAACACTGGAAGAGGTTGCCCAGAAAGGTGGTGCAGGCTCCATCCTTGGAGATGTATATACTCAAAACCTGACCAGACACAGACCTGAGTGACCTGCTCTAGTTGCCCCTGCTTTGACCAAGCAGGCTGGACTAGACAACCTCCAGAGGCACCTTCCAACTTCAGCTGTTCTGTGATTCTTTTACACGCTACCCAGGACAAAAACAACACATACTATGCTGATTTTATATTGCACTCTCTTTCGGTACAATTCCTCTAAACTATTTAACCATCATGTAACAAGCTGCCAGCAACAAGTTACTATCACAAAGGAAGAAAACTGATGCATGTAACTTTCATTTTCTTGAATTTCCATTAATCTCTCTCCTGTAACATTTTGCATACTAAAACACTTTATTTCATTACCTGTGGATAACCCACACTCTTTTTCCCTTCCTCTCAGTCTAAGCAAAATCACATCTGAAATGACAAAAAATGTGACCATCTCACTGAAAAGAAAACAAACCCTGCTCAAATATACCTGGATGAAGACATATTCATGGCTATTGAATTCCTCAGAACTTCTGTCTAAAACACTGCATTTTTATGTCAAAAGCAGGAAGCTGTATTCATCATGTGGGGGTTTAAAAGCTATCATGACAGAGATGCCAGGCTTTTTGCAGATACCCTGAACTTACTCCTGAGAGGATTCAGCTGTATTACAGCACTTTGCTAATACTGTTCACATGGTACACAGCACCTCCCTTCTGAAGGAGTCAAAAACAGAGACTAAGTGTCCCAATCAGCAACACTTTGGTCTCTTGCTCCCAGAATGATGCCCAGTCTTTTAGTACACAGTCTTCCCTAGTCAATTTAACAGATTTACACTCTGCCATTCAGACTTCTTGGCTATAAAATGACAGCAACACACAATTCTAATACAAGGCTCTTCAATCCTCTGAACTACACTTAAATTCTGTTGAAATACCATGTCTTTGGTGACAGTGACAAAGCAAACTTCACTAAGCTATATTTAAAAGGACTCCAAGCTAAATGAAACCAATTTTCACTTTAAATTTGAAACCGAAATACCATTATTGCAGAAGCTTTTCAAAAAATGCATGCATGCTTTTCTCCCATCTAAACACATTTCATTAGAGAAATATTTTTTCATTCCATTTACAAGAATGAGGACTAGAAAGCATTGCATCTTTCACATAAACATAAAACCCTGCAACCCAGCAATTCGAAAATTTGTACTCATCAGTTTCAACCCACGGTAACAGCAAAAATACCTGCAAGAGGAGATGTGGGAAAGAAAATGTTTTGCAGGTAAGGCAATTGACACTAGATGAGACTTAGATCACTCACATGAAGTTTCAAATTCTTTTCTGCAGTTTATAGAGCCCAAAACAGTTAGGTTTCCAAGTAGGAAGAAAGCATATCCTAGAAAAAATTATTATTAATCCTACAAGGCACAGTGATATTCCACCTCAAAACACATATATGGACAAACCCATTTAACAGCAAATAAGCAAAAAATCTGACTGCTGACTAAACAGCAAAGACAAAAAGCGAAGGAAAAAAGCAATTACAAAATGATGTGCCAAGTACACTGAGTTATGTTCTTGCTGTTGCCGATCCACCCCACAGAGCACGTTGTGTGCCATTTGCTTTGCTGCAGGTGGGTGAACCCAAGAGCGAGAGGCACAGAAGCCCATGCACAAACATTTTTCTCTCTCTTGAGCTCTCCTTTTAACCTACATTTTCAATTCTTTCTGCTGTATCAATGTTGTTATCTCTAACAAGGCAACATATGAATCAAAATCAGAAAAGTCACAGTAGGAAGTTTGTCATAAGCCGGTTATCCACGGTGTATCCCTGCATTAAGCAAGGCAGGTTAACTAGATAAGCCTTCAGCCTTTCAGAAAAGCAGGATCAAAGCAGCTAACTAATTTGTAATGATAAGCCATTCCTCACCCCAAATGGAGATGTAAATTTAAAAAACCACACTGAAAATATATAGGATAATTAATTCACAGTCATTGCAAGATGCAATGTAACTGGTTGCTGCATTTACACTCTCCCAATACTGTAACACAAACATCTAAGGGGAAAGAAACATGATTTTCATTAATGCAGCTCACATCTATTAAGGACAGTTAGCTAAGCCAATAGGCTTTGGCACCGAATTATTAAGAATGTGATTCAAATCAAGTTACTCAGAAAACAACAATATCAAAAAAGATTTTACTGCAGTGGAAAAAAGCACACATGATATGCTTCAGCTGTGTACAATCCGTTCACCTGTATAGTCCAATACAATTCAAACAAAATTACAGCTTGCAAATCAGGTAATCTCCAGGAGTAATCTCCAGGTCTCTGAGAAGAGATTTCTACTAAGAGATTTCTTCTTTTTTCATTAGAATGGCTCAAGGAAGCAAGAGAAAGGATTAAGTCAAGCTATGAGTCACTAGGTAATACAGATATGTGTCTCACACACACAAAAAAGTATCTGAAAATAATTTTATATTCAATTTAAAAAATAAATCCCAAGAAGAAAATTTACCTACCAGAGGTGATCATGAGCCAATTTTGTGAATACTTTCACAGATGGGAAGACCTACTCATTTGGTTGAAACCATTCATGGGAAGGATGAGATCAAAAATTACCTAGCTAAGTACAGTTAACAACACTACCATAACTTTTAAATAATCAGTAATTCTGCAAATAAATTAGTTGCTTGGGAGAAAAACCACTTGGTTTCCAGTTGCTCTTACAGGTGAAAAATACAGAAAGTAGAAATTATGTGAGATTCCAATTCTAAGGATACAGAGTGTATTATGATATCCTGACAATAAATAAGATTATTCTCTACAATGAGATGGTTTGAAAAATTAATGAGAATGCATGCCCAGTTTAGGGCAAGGATTTCATATCACAGCATCCTACTTATTGCAGCAGAAATGCACCTCAAGTTCAACACACATCCAAGTCTTGGCAGGACCAACTCAGGCCCCTCCAAAGCAAACTCTGTCTCTCTCCGGTCATTCTCTTCTTTCCTGAGGGACACAAGAGACCATGATGTCTCACTTCATTCATCCCAGTAACTACAGGCAACACTACAGTTTTGTCAGTAGGATCCTTCAAACAGCCCGTATTTTTCCTCTTCCCCAGCACCCTTTTCCCTTTCTGTTTGCCCAGAACTACTGGCATATGTCCTGGCTCCTCAGAGCCTTCTGTGCATGGCAGTACTCTCACCCCTTCATTTCATCTCAGCTTGGGCATCTGCCCGTTTTCCTGCTATTCCAAATTCTTCATACCCAAAATGAAACAAACACCAATAAGAAGTCCTCTCTCGCTTGTCCCCGAGAAATAAATCCCTTCTGCCAGATACATGCAGCTTCCCCTGCGCTAATTCCTCCAAAAATTGGACAGGGTTTCTACCTGTCAATTATTTCTCTTTAGAGGTGACGGGCTGAAAGTAATGTCACTTCTTAGAGTCAGTGGGTGGATGAAGCTCTTGGCAACTCTCCCAGAAACCCTTTTCATGTTTCTGCAAGATACTGCTGGGGCAAAGTTGCTAATCTACAACTGTGCTGCAAATCTCAGCCCAAGAACATATGTTCTTGTGCTGTCAAGAGAGAGAACTGCAGTGAAAACATTACATAGTGCCAACCACTCACAAAAGATATATGGGTGCTCAAGCCCAATGCACTGAGCAGAAAATTAAGATTGTTCTCATTGCTTTTCTCAAAATGTCTGTGTCATCTATAATCAATGAAACAGTCTGAAACAAAGCACAGCCATCTCTTTGTTATCTGAGTAGCTGAAGAAAACAACCTAACATAAGAAAAGTACTGAGGACTTGTTATAGCTCAAATAACACAAATACATTTGTAAAAATTCATTGTTAGTACTTTGGTAAGAGATTGGCGACAGGGACTTCAAAAATGCACCATTTAGAATAATAATACAAATGAAATTGTTGCTAATACTGGGAAAGGAAATGAGAATTCTTAATACCCATTCCTAAGAGAAATAGGCTTGGCTACAAAATCTTGACTCACATGAAGAAATCAAGACACTGAAAACAGAAAAAAATCAGTCTAGCATAAATGAACTCAGGATTCATTCATAACACATATTGCATAAGCAATTATTTAATTCCAGATGTTTACTGCATCTTATCTATTTAAAATAGTGATCTGCTCTATTCAAATGATGGATATAGAGAGTGTGCAAAAAAAGATAAAAGAAATTATCAGCATCTATTGTACTAACTAATGTAACTTTAGTTCTTTCCAATCTTCTTGATTTAATGTTCTCTGGTGCCTTGCTTCCCATCACTACATGAGATCATATGCATTCCTTTCCAGTTTGGTCACCGTGCTCCAACAGACATGAAATATTTTCACAAAACTCAAGAGTAAGTACATGCTGAACAACTAATGATGCAAGAAGACTAGTGTGAAAGATTAGCTGCTGTTCAATTCTCTCTAATTTCTGCTAACTTCAGACACTCAAAGAAATCTGATTATGCTATGTATAGCCCCTCATATCTATGCTTGTGGAGTAACGAAGTGTCATCTCATTATGATTCCACAAAATTAACTGAAAATGTTAATACTTCAAATGGATAAGATTATCATTTTTCTTCTCTGAATCAGATTAGTATAAAACACATTTTTACCAAACAGCACACGCTTCTGTGTCACACCAGTACAAGTGACAGAAAACACACTATTAGCTGCCTGCAATCCTGATCAAGCAGAAACCTAACAATATCAAGTTAAACTGACACCTCTGCATGAACGAGGGCCTCAATGCCTATGAGCACTGAGCTTTTATAGATGCTTTTGAAATGACCAAAAGCCCACTGAAAGTAGTTTGCTTCATTAGCAGTGTATAAAGACTTCTTTATTTGGGGTGTGTGAATCCTGACCACTGAGACTTAGTTTGCATTTATACTACACAGAATTAATAGGAATGAAGGGGGAAAAAAAAGGAAAAGCTATAATAAGCTGCATATTTTCCAAGAGGACTTTGTGCTGTGCGGTCAGAATGGCAAGCAAAAGTGCAACATTCTTTTAAAATTAATCATTTCTATTAGAAAATATACATTCTTTCATTTTGAGTTTGTCTGCAAGTTACCATCACAATTATAGGCAATGTTGGGATCTGTACAAAAGGGCACGGTTCTTCCAATTTTTTCAATATTGCACTGAGAAGAGAGCTTCTTGCTGACTTCTCTACCAAATAATGCAATTCATGGAGTGATACTGAAATCATATTGAAAAAAACGAAGGAAAAAATACTCATTCTACATTTCACAGTTTTATTTTTAAGACTCTTATCAAGGAGAGAAATAATTTGCAATTTGTGTTTTGTAGTACTTGACTAGAGCCTCAGAAAGTACAAATTAGCAATGCTGTGTTAGGAAGACAAACCAGACCAGCTGTGGGCATGCAGATTATTCACTGACATTAGGCCTTCTACAGAGATCAGTAAAAATTATTATAGACGAGGCCTATTAGCATTAAGAAAAAGTTGAAAAATAAAAACTTTGCAGAATAATGAGTAATCAGAGGTTCAACTACAGCTAATGGCAAAAATCAAGTTTTTAGAGTCCCTGCTGTGGGCATCACTGAGACTCTGTGAAGGGCAGGACACACGTGACTCAAACACTTCCCTGCTGCTGAGGGGGTTTGGTGGACAAGGTCAGAAAACACAAGTTTAAACCAGGAGCAGATGAGGGGAGGAGAAAACAATTCAAGATTCATGCACATTTGTCATTTATTTAATAAAGAGGTTGAAAGAAATATACCTTTCTTTCATGAGCACTGGGCACGCCAGGGGTGTTCTGCTTGAGGAAGCCTGCTGTTGTGGACCACCTGGTAGGGTTTTTCCGTGAAGGCTCTTCTGAAGAAAAATTTGTGTCGCTCACAGAGGTTGAGAGGCCAATCAGTGCAGGGTCACTACTACGTCGGACATGGAGAGGCATATCTGAAGAATAAAACAGACAGTAAATAAACACTGACTAGATTTAAAATGTTTTGACCAAGGAAAAATATTTTTTCAAGCTCTGGAAGGGTGGCTGGGACTGAATGTGGTTTCACAGAGTAAGGAGTTATTGACCTCAGCATAGCTCCTCAAGGACAAGGTCTGTTCCCTCAAAACCGCAGCCTTGCTGCTTGGCCGCACAAGGAGAAAATGAAGGGAAAACTGAACTCTTTGAACCTAGCACAGCTCAGTGGCTTTCCAAGTACGAACACAGCATCCCTCCTATCTGTTGGGTGTCGTGCAAAATAAAAAGATGCAACATAAACTTGAACAAACAGAAGGCTAAGGTGCCATACAGGTATTTCAAGGAGCAAGTAGACAAAGCCTGGTGACAAAGTAAGGGGTGAACTAGGATGACATGCCCCCACCCCACTGCCAGGGCTGCAGCCTGGGCACTGCTAGCACAACTGCTGCCAAGAATCTGCAGGCCAGCCAAGGCAGCCTCCTCGCCTTCTAAAATATACTCTGCATTTCTTTCTCACAAGTTATGGAAGAGACTGTTTTCTACTCTGCATTCTTCCTTTGCCTCTTCCTGATAGCTCAAAGAAGATCTGTGCTGATTTACCCTGATTCCCTTAGCCTTTCGCTGGCAGGACTGACAGGAGAAAAATATTTCATTAGTAAAAAATGATGCAGCAGGCAGGTAGACTGATTGGAAAGAGATAAGGTTTTCTTAATATATGTAGAGGTCACATCCATTCTGGAAACTTTGATGGTG
The DNA here is from genome assembly GCA_013398115.1 of Falcunculus frontatus. Classification (NCBI taxonomy): domain Eukaryota; kingdom Metazoa; phylum Chordata; class Aves; order Passeriformes; genus Falcunculus; species Falcunculus frontatus. Next base: position 10,485 of record VZRV01007025.1, on the reverse strand, counting down.
CATTAAAGTTAGTCTCTTTTGAAATACAACTTAATTTTTTCCAATTTCATTTATTATCCTACAACAAATACCCACACATCTATCCTCTCCTTGCCCAAAGAGAAGTTTCACTGCCTGAATTTGTGACCTCTTAGTACTCTCCCACTCAGCATCAGAACAGAGAGGCTGTGATTTATCAGTTTTATTTCTCTTTACTACTGCACTGGGAACTCTGAATGTAAAGTGCAAAGGAAAAAGGTGAAAGCAACGGCACATAAGTAGTTGAGTCAGTGGGAAAGGCACACTGGGCAACAGCTGAGAATAAAAACCAGGACTAGGTTTTAATGCTTTGATGAAACAGTTCCCAAGGAAACTGAGGGTGCATGTCTGGCAATACTAACAGGAAAACACAGTGATAGGAGTTGTTTGTTAAATGACTTGTCTCAATCTTGACAATAGCTTCATGTTAATGTTACATTCAATAATATTTAAGAGTCTTATTTTGCAGGGCATTATGAACACACTGAGAAATACAGTAAGTCACACCACACACCGAAAATATAGGAGTTTTTTTAATCCACTAGGACTCCTGCTGCTGAGATATAAACAAGTGTTACATGACCAAACACCAAAACAGTCAATCAATTTCATGTTCATTCTGTTAAACAAGAATAACAAGAATAGACGAGAATAAAGAATTAATGTTTTTTCCCCACAACTGTTGTACTATTTCTCTTTCTTTTCAATTTTTTAAATTTTCATAACAAAAGGTAATTTCCAGCAAATAAAACACTTTCTTTTATAAATATGTATACACATATTTATACACATACATGTAACTGTATAATGGAACTAGAATTAATTAAAGGAATATTTCATGAAAGATCACTAATTATACAGGGAAGTCTTAATGGTCAGAGTTAAGTCTGCTAAGCATTTGATTTCTCATTATATACTCACAGACTCTATTAGAGAGCTTTTCTTTCACTGCCTTGTTTTCAACTACTTCAGGCTTCATGAAGCAGCTGAAGGCAAAGCATCTCCTTTCCCGCTCGACAGAAAACACATGAACAGTGCCCTATCAGACCCCAGGAGATCTCTGAACAAAGGTGGCTCAGCTGCAGCCCCAGCCAGCGCCCCAGCACACAGGATGAAGTGACCACTTCCCAGCGGTGCCCGTGCTGCTGGCGCAGCCCTCAACACACACTCTCCTTTATTAGATCAGCCTGAGCCAAAAAGGGGCTCTGTAGTATGTAGTGCCACTTAAGAAAAATACCAATCTATATTTGTTCCAAGCAGCAGCCCGTGCATATTATCATGTTTGCCTTTGCTACCCACCCCACAACAGAGAATTACAATTTTCAAACATGAGTTCATTTGCTCCTTATGCTTGTACGTCTATATATAAGCACGGTGATAGCAAAATGTTCTTGTATTTTTACACTTCTTCTTCAAATTGCTTGACAAAACAAAAGTTCAGTTGGGTGAACTTCTGTAAGAACAGAAGCCAAATTGCCAAAAAGAAAGAAAGGATGAAACTGGAAATCAAGCCAGCATTTCTGGAGAGGAGCAAGCCATTATCTCTGCCTTGGCTTTTGCTTTGTAGTGAAAACCTGACAGTTTGCACAATGGTGAGTAGAGACTCTTCAAATCCAGGTAGTCAATTATGCAGTGGAATTCCCAAATATTAATATGCTCCAAAGAAAACATTAGCAGGAGAAGCTTTTGTACAAAATCTCCTCACAAAGGAGCCACCTTTAATATCACCAGTTTCATTTTAGTAAGGTTAGCTATTGACATATTTTCAGATGTTTATTGAACATTTCATCAGATCTTTAAAAAAAGGTATTCTGTCAATATAAAGATACAAATTATCTACTCTAGTCTCTTCTTATGAAAAGGTTCCATACATAAAGTGATTTGTTTTACTAAGCAGATTTCGCAATAAAGTGTATTATAGAAGACAAAAATTTGTGTGTTGCACCTATGTATTTCCAAATTTAACAAGAAATTTAAACATATGGCATTATTTTTTTTATTACTGGAATGGGACAGGCACACAGAGCTGGCTCTAATGCATGCTGCTTGGCAATGGTCAATAGGTCTTAATTCAAGAACTAAATCTTGTTCACACTATGTTAACCACAAGCTGTAAACATAATCTCCTGCATTCTCCTCAATTCTGTTCTGAGAGACCATTCTAACTTGGGTTCGATACTCTCCATTAAAACAACAATATAAAAGAATATACTGAACAGATTTTTTTTAACCAATAAATTGTTGGTTACAATCCTCTAGTTTACAGAATTTGAATAGAATTTATAGATTTGAAGAGGATATACTTTGAAATATTAAAAGGAAAATCAAAGGAAAGGAACTTAATAATTAAACCACAAGATGAAGTACGCATGGGACCGGTGCAATGTCACTGATTCCAGGATGATGGCTGATACTGTTTGAAGTCTGTGGTTTCTTTGAAGAGTGGATAAAACAGCAATGAACTCTAATCACAAGGCTTCAAATTCTCTGTGGCACTAATGCACTGTAAATATTGATTTGCTTCTGCAGCTAAGGTGCCTTTTAAATAAGCACTTGAAACGGTAAATCTAATAATGAATTACAGGAAGTTTTAAAAGTCTAAGGAATAAAGAAAAATTAAATTAAAAATCCTGAAAGTTACCACTAACTCAGTTCTTGAGCCACATTCAAGGACTTGAAGTATTCAACCAAGAGTCAACTTCAGAAAGAATTATGTTGACAGAGAATCCCATTAAGTTATGTATACAGCCAGAATTCTGCTAGAAAATGGTTATTTGTAGGATAGATCCAAGCTGTATAACAAAATGCTCGCATTCATAATCATGAAATTCTGACTGGAAGTCTCATTTTATTAAAAGCAACAGCAGTTTCACTATAAATTATAAAAACAGCCAATACACATTTTATAACCATCTTTAAATGTTAAGAACACGGAGTTGTACCTTCCCTTCCTGCCAGCAATTCCATTTTTATTTTAAAAGGGTCATCACCTTCTCTGATTTTCAAATATGCTCACGAGCAAAAGCATTTGAGGATCTGGCAAATTTCATCCATAAAGCTGAGCATGTCATCCTGTGCACAGGCACTCAGCACAATGGATGGTGGTCCCCTAGAGCAGAGCTAATATATACCTCCCCATACCAATTTCCTCTTGGATGTCAGCTTGGAGGGCATGACTAGAAAAATACATACTTATATAGCATGCCCAAGATAATTTTACTCTGTGAAGGTTTCAACTGATGCTTTAGCTCCCCAGTGCCACTGCACTTTGTGCAATTTGGTGTGCAGTGGATTTAAGGCACAGAAATGAAAAAATGATCTTAGAGTCATTTCTGGCCATCTCACACAGACCATCAGGCTCGTGACAGATGAGTAGACCGGAAGAGGACTTTTTTTCTCTCCACACTCTAGAGACGTCTCTGGGAAAATGATGAATAAGTAAAATCAAAAAACTCTGTGGGAAAGAGTAGTTTTTAACAAAAAAGCTGTTCAGGTTAGACGGAGTTCCTGAAAGTGATCCCATAGATACGTATGTACATCAGGGTGCACAGTATACACAAGACACACATAGATCCCACATCAGCATCAAAAAAGCCAGTCTGGGGATGGGAGATAGAAACTGAATAGCTGTGCTGTCTCCACTGCCCATCCAGCTCATCATTCTGCTCAAATCCTCATCTGGAGCCCAAGAGAAAGGATGAATCAGGGTCATCCTGGGGCTGAGGAAAGTGGGACTGCTTCTTTCAGCTTGAAGTACTTGAAACTACAAGTTAAGGCTTTGTCTATATTTAACTGAAATATCTCTTAAAAAATATTTAGATTAGCCTTGAGTTTCACACTCCAGCACAGCTCCTGCAGTTCTGGTTCCAATTTCAGTAGGTTCATTTCATCTCCTTGTTTCACTCAGTTGGACATAGCAATAGCCAAACATCCCTTATGACATTCAAAAGCTCAAATCCCATACCAGTTCAACTTTCATATTTGTAAACCTCTAAAGAGGTGATGGTAACTTCCAAAGACCACCAAGGCTATTGTAGACTTGACTACAGATAGAAGAAAAACAGTTGGAGACAAAAACCAGCTGACTGTGAACTTATCTACAAACTGCATTAAACCCTAGCAGCAGCTAACATAAGCCAGCACTTCTCTACAAGATTAACAAAACAGTGCAAATCAAATGTAGGCATCTTGAATTAGAAATGAAAAAAATAAAAAAAAAAGAAACCTTAAGCCATTCCAAGAGGTGAAGAACCACTGCTGGGACAAAGGCACCACCTGCCCTGAAGAAAACAGGCACCCTATAAGAAGATGACAGCTGGGAGGGAGACAAAACAGGAGCACTGCAAAGCTACCACCAGTTGCAGATCTTTTTAGAAACACACTTTTTAATGTCACAGCAAAGGAGGAGGACATACATAGATATTATATGTATATATATTTATACACACACCACCAACTCTCTCCTCATGGCCCAGAGCAGTATTTTTCTCTCTCCTAGAATCCATTCCACTTTTAAGTAATGATTATTTTAAAAATAATTTGCAGCATTTCCGAATGGCAAAATCTCCAGAATTTGTTTATTTGTATTATTCTCCCTCAGTTTATCCTTCTGGCACTAGTTGCCTCCCCTTCCCTAAAAAAACTCTCTTTTCATATGTCACATATATCTCAATTCTCCCCTAAACAGTGCTACACAGCACATAACCTTTGCCTCTTTTATTTCTCTATTGCTGTTCATTTTTGTAAATATTATTCCAGTCTTAACTTGTTCAGAAGGCTCCCAGAATAGTGAATTTCTTTTATGAGATACCTTCAGTGCTGTTTAAATCCTCCCTTTTGTTTTTTGAACTTTGATGCCAATACATAGTCAACAGTAATCACATTTGGGTATTTTATTGTCATGGTATCAACCCAGAACATCCACAGAAATCCTAAAACGTTTTCTGTAGTCTCACTCCAGCATCTGTCTTGATAATTGAAGTATAAGTTCAGTTTAGATCAATGTTCTTATACATTATCTTCTATTTATTCAGGCTGAATCAAACGGTATTCAGTTGTGTAGTATATCTCCGTTGGGTTATGTATCTTTCCTTCAATCATGCTATTCTATTTTCCCAGTCTATTAACATCTGGAAATTTAATTAACATACTCTTTACAATACTGATTCTCCCAGATTTAAAGATGTTAAATAAAACCAATAGTGACAGGAGGCCTCAAGAAACCCTATTGGACAACAATCTCTAGACTAAGATTGCCTTCAATTTTTAAGATTTCTGTGCTGATTTTTAATCCATACTGAAGTGTTTATGGTCGCATGTCAAGACTCTTAAATTTCTATCAAATGCTTCTACACTTGCAAATATTACATGACTTACACAGCATTTACCTGCAAATGCCAAGTATTTTGTATTCATGGCTTTCCCTTTCAGAATTACAAGAAAGGTGACATAGTTTAGATAATTAGCATTTCTCTACTTGAAAATATGTTTATGCTTAAAAAGATCAAATTCTGAAATTATTTTTTCTACATTCAGAACTCTTGGTTAAATAACAAGACTTCCACTGCTCTTACAGAGAAAAAAAACCATTGTTTTAGACAATTCCAGATACTTATAACTACTTCATGTACAAACCAACTGTTTTCAGTTGTTCTAGCAATTCATCATCAAACAACAGCTTATGTACTTCTCACAGACATATTTTCAATGTTATCAAATATTCTCTGTTTTCTTGTATCTTTAGTTTTAAAATGGCACATTTATAAGCATTTGCACATGAAATCATGACAAGTCACCATTAGCCTGTTTTCCTCCCACCACTGCCCCATGCAGTTGGAGCTCTGGCAGGCAGCCACACCAGGAGCAGGGCAGAGGCTGGGCCACAGCACTAAAAATGCACAGCACGGTCTGGCAGATGGAAGATGAATGCAGCAGGTTGTGTCCCCAACCATCACATAAATGTAGAGAAAAGACACTTGGCTGTGTAAAACACACAAACAGAAGCCCACTGCATGCTAGCACACCTTTAAGAAACATAGGAGATTATCTTAGCATGTCTATGATCAAAAATGACTCATAGAACAACAAGATCATTTCTGGAAGAATGGACAACAGAGAAAAGAATGCAAGCAAGCCAACAAAAAAAACCTTATTACAAAGCAGAAGAAAGAAGAAAAGTCTTTACTTTCCTAGTATAATTTTCAGTTTCTTTTAACAGAATTTAAGTTTTCCATTTTCCCAACCATGACTGCTCAATGACTTTGAAATTCAGAAATAAAAAAACAACCTGCCACAGTAATATTTTAATAATGAGGTAATGTTAAATCCTTATCTTGAAAGGCCTTTAAAATAACAATCTTCCTTATCTTTCTCTAATATTCTTTCTTCTTACTTTTGAATACTAAGATCCAGGAAGAAAATGATGATTGCACCCTGAAACTCAATTTACTTAGACACTGACTTTTAAAGCTAATTAGAGAAAGATCTTTAAAACAGAAATTAAAATTTAATTACCTACGCCCTCTCCATCTCTTTTCTCTGGGCTCTTTTCTAAAATGCAAATATCTATGCATGCCAAAAGAAAAGACAAAAATGTCAGATTTTACAAATGTTCTACTCATCTCTGTCAAAAAATTGTGTTTCAGTATGTTTTAATGAGCTGCAGTCTCAGGGTTTTGGGAACATTCTTCATGGATTTCCTTAAAACACGCTGGATTACCTCTTTACCTATTTTCATGCTACTGCTACAAACATAAGAGAAACTCACTTCTAGTCCCCCAGATGCCAAAACTTTTTGCAAAAATTTGTGCTTTACTTCTTCAAACAGTTGTGTGACAGTAGAAGCATCATGAACTTTACTGCTGCTGAAGTTATTTTGGTTTCATTAAAGATCATGTCTTGCTAATAATACTATGATTGATATTTAGTTTTATTATAATGAAGACACTGTATTACACATCTTCATTCTGCAGTGCAAGCAAGAGTTTACAGTGACAGGAACAAATTCCTGGCTGCTTTGAGTTGATAAAACTTCATCACTCTGAGACACAGGAAGTAAGTTGGCAGATATTTTTCTTACCACAACTTTGAAAAATCCCATGAAACTTAACGGAAAAATTCCTCCTGTTAGTGCAGTGCTATGAAAACTGTTGATTGTTTATGGTCTAAATGCTTTGGGTAGGCTCAGAAAGGAAGGAAGACGTTTGCAACATTTTCCTGGATAGAAGAGAAAAAATATAGATGCAATAGGATTTAGATTGTAACTTGAAGAGCTCAGTTGGGAAGAACAAGGAATGATGTAACATGTTTAGTACAGGTCTTTGATCAGTGAGTTTCAGTCAGAGAAAACCTGCTGTGGTTGCCAATGTCATGACCCTCTTCTGGTCCCCAGGCCACCACTGTGCTTTTATGTGAGGAGGAAAAGGGGTGGGGAGAAGTGCAGTACCCTGCAGTACCAGATATGAGGGGCTCAGTACTCCTTGTTAGTCTATATCTATTTCTGACTTATCAGAGAATAAAGTTTCTTTCAACATCTGTTGCCAACACAGCCTCGTACATCACTACATGACCTCACACGTGAAGTGAGAATTCCTGTGTGGATCATATGCAGATGCCAAAGAGTTAAATATGCTTAATTGCAAATCAGCAGGTACACGTGTAATTAGCAAGAGATTTGTCACTACACAATGCCTTACAAAGCTGGAACTGGAATCTCTCTCCTTCCCTACTCTTCATCAAAACCTAATGCCTCATCCACTGGCTCATGAATTACAGCACAAATTGACTTGACGGAAAAGTAAAGGCCTGCACTGCCCAGAGGGCTGCAGAGCCTCCAGGCTGCCCATCAGCATCCCCTCAGCAGGAACTGCCCCATGAAGGAAACCCTACACACCATCCACACCCAGGGCAAATGGCAAGGAAATGAAAACCTGCAGCATTTCTACCGAGGTTCAGAATGAGAAAAAAACCCCCAAACTTCTGGATTAGTAAAACATCATGATGGCACCATCACTGAACAGCCTAGTGTGTACACAGGGTATGGGAAATAAAGGGTAGGAGCAGGGATCTTACTGGTGCCTTAATTACAGGAACAATGAACAAGTTACGTATGATGGGTGTTTACCTCATTTATTTTTGAAGCAGTAAGGGAAGCAGTATTTCTTTGCCAGTCATCAGGTGAATGCTCAATCTTTGGAGGTGTCTGTCTGTTAATCTGCTACTTCTCCATGATTGTGTGGAGAAATTCCTTGCCACTGAGCAGGCACTTGGCAACCCTCCTTTTCAGGCTGGGGTGAACATGGCTGGCTCCAGCCTCGCTCCACTGCAGAGAAGTTCAGGAGTCATCAAAAACTGAGCGGAGGGGTTTTTTGAGATATAAAAACAATCCTGGATATCACAGGCCACTGTCAAGCTAGAGAAGGCAGCAATATCAATGGGGATATCAATGCCTGGAGGTGGATCTGAACCTGAATTACACAAAATCCACAATATCTTCCTTACAGAAATTATTTAGAGAGATTTTTAACTGAAGCATAATAATTATGACAACCAAGGAAACTTGACCACAATCATTTAAAGGGTTGGGGTTTTTTGGACAGAAATTATATGTGCATAGCTACTGCACAAAATACAAAAAAAAAAAAAAAAAATAGAACATGTGGGAAGGAATAGCCTCTATGCACACCACTGAGTTTCCAGCACAACAAACAAAATTTACTACTAACATCTATACTAAGACAGAGTGAACATAGTCCCGAACTTCTATTAAAAATTACCAACAGTCTCTGCAATTTTAATGGCACTTGCCCTTGTTTCCATGACAGAAACATTTACTAGGATTATTAGAGGCATGTTGGTACATTCATGAAACATGCTCTCATTATCAAATGCTCTCTCGTTATCAAATCTTTGTGAGTTAACGCTCCACTGAACTCCTATCTGTTGATGATGACCAAGAACAGCAAAAGATCTCAAGCAGAACTAGGAAAAGGCCACGTCATGCCACCCCATGTGCTCAGATAAACAATATTTAGCAGAAGGCTCTTCTGCACGCAGGGACTAATACAGCTCAAAGGCAAAGCACAGAGCATAAAAATCTCAAGAATATTATTTTCTGTCATTCAGTGGCAAGTATCAAGCTGAATCCCCACAGACAAATCAAGCATTTGCGTGTTTAAGTAATGAGACGAAATGCCACCAACCTTCCTCATCCACAGGGGATGCACGGCAGCGGAGCTGCCATGACCATGACATGGGAGGGCAGAGAGTGGTACTCTCTGCAAGCAGATGTGACTTTGTGCCTGACCTTTCATTGGGGGTAGGTCAGAGAACGGTCTGGGAAGCTGAAAAGTTTGGTGACTACACAAAACTAACGGTGACCAAACAAGGTCTTTCCAACTAGAGTGGGGAATAAGAAGCTCCAGCTTCAACACAGCATGCTAAAATCTTCTCATTAACTCTTAACGTTACAGATCACCTTCTGCAGAAAACTCCAGTGTTCCCAGTAGCCAAACAGTAAGAGAATTTAGATTACACTGAAGTTGCTGTTAAATTGTTCAGATAATGCCCACAATGGGACAACATGTAATACCTGCTGTTCTCCAAGGGGTGACAGACCAACAGTCATCCTTCATTCTTATTCTTTTCTAGAAACAGATATCCACTTACTGTTTAAAACCATGCCAGGTGAGCAGTAGAAAACTAGGGCTGCTTGAAGTATGCGCAAATTGAGCATTTTTACACGTACTTTTCGAAGTCCCCTACAACAACAGGGAGCATAAATTGTTCTCTTCCGGAAAATAAGAACATTTTCTACACTTACAAAAACTTTGGCAACGTCTTTTTTTAGAAAATTTTTATTCCCCCCCCCCCGTCTTTTTTTTCCCCATTCCTCTCTTTCTACAGCCCTGGAAACACGCAGTTACACTGCATGCTTAATTATGTGCCTCTCACTCAATTTTTTTTATTGCACATTGCCAAATCTGAAGAGAGTAAAAAATTATTCCTAAAAGTTCAAAACCAAGAATAAGGCAATAGAAAGAGCTTCAACTGAGGTTCAAAAGGAAGTCTTGCTACATGAAAGACAGTTTGTGAATTTTTGGATCAATGACTTTTCATGCTTGCAGTTGCCAAATTTCATTAGAATTTGTGATTGGTTCTAGCCCAGAGATGAAGATCATCTTTCTTAGTGGGGAAACAGCTTTAGCCAGAACTAACAGAAGATATTTACTGAAATACTATGGTATATACTTCATGCCAGAATTTGTCAGATTCCCAGCAGCTAACTTTTCCAAGCTGTCTCCACACCACAAGGCTCCCTCCTTGTCTCATCCTAGAATGTGCTACAACAATTTCAAGTATCTGCATGCAGAGAGGGAACATGAAGTGGACAAACTTTATTTTACAAAAATCTATACTTTTTTTATTATTATTCATTTTACGCTATTAAGGAATTCTCTTTTTTTTTTT